>LR750733.1:6512-213865 GCA_902729485.2 Mus minutoides
AAGAATTCATCAAGAGATCATTAAAGGTGAAATCAAGTCACACTGTGGGAGAAGAAATCTACAAAAGGACTCCCACCCAGAACATATGAACAACTCCCAGAATCCACTGATTCTAGAATGCAGCAAGCCCTGGGTTAGATCCCAGCACCACCCAAAACCAGAAAGGTGGCTCATGCCTGCAATTCTAACACTACTCCTAGTATGCAAGAAGTGGAGGCACGAGGATCAGCATTCAGCCATCCTCAGTTACACTGGAAGTTAAAGACCAGCATAGGCTACAGAAGGCCTTGCTTTAAAAAAGAAAAAGATTCACACAAATCAGGGGAGTGTGCACTGCTCCTCTAAGTGACCTGGGTTGGATTGCTAATACTGACCTGGTGCCAGTTTGTAACTTCAGTCCTGGAGCATCCAGCGCCCTCTTCCACCCTTTGTGGTCACCAAGCACACATGTGGTGCCCTTACATTCATGAAGACAGAACATTCATAAACATAAAATAAAAATAATATGATTTTTTAAACTTTATAAATGAATAAGATCCATAAGGTAACAGTTTTAAAAGGGCAGGAACAAGGGCTGGACACGGTGGTACACCCTTCTAGTCCTAGCACTGGGAGGCAAGGGCAGAAGGGCCTCAGAGTTCACGGCCTAGGTAGTGAGACCCTGCCTCAAAAAATTAAAGAAAGAAAGAATAGAATTAAGGGTAAAAAATGGGGGTTGGGGTAGGCAGTAAAAAAAAAAAAGATTTCACAAGAGAAAATGATCATGTGCTAACAGCAAAACAAACATACATGTTTATGTGTGTGTACATGCTCAGCACTCGTCATAGAGAAAAGCCAACTGAAGCTACAACTGTTTACTACTAGCATGTGGGTAATACTCTACTTCACAGCCTGGGTGATGGCTGCATACATATTCACTTGAAGGGAAAAAAAGCCAAGTTGTACACTTAAGGATTTATATACTCCTCCCTATATATGGCACTTTAATTAAAATCACTACTAAAAAAGACAGAGACTTACTACTTCAAAGAAATGTGATGTGTGGGCCTTGTTTGGATCTTGCTTCATACAAGCCAACTGTTTAAAAGAATTATGGCTGTTGGAGGAATTCTGAACACTAACTGCACGTTTGATGATAATTAAGGTGCTGTTAACCGTTCAGGTGTCATAGGGAGACTATGGCAATGGTTTCTTCTTTGCTTGAGGCAGTAATGGGAAATGAACCCACAGTTTCCAGCATTCTACACAAAAGCAGGCTACTCAGGAGGCTGAACAGAAGGATCTCAAGTTCAAGGCCAGCCTGTACAAAACAGAGAGACCCTGTCTCAAAATAAAAAAATAAACCTTGCTCAAGAAATAGACTTCACTGGTGAAATACTTGCCAAGCATGTGTAAGGCCCTAGATTTAGTTCATAGTCCTGAATCTTTTAAGGAAAGAAAAAGAAAAAAAGCCAGGGGTGGTGGAGCTCTCTTTAACCCCAGGACAGGGAAGGCAGGGTCAGGTGTACCGCTGTGACTCTATGAGCTTGAGGCCAGCCTGGTCTATGTAGGTGGCACATGCTTTTAGCCCCTGTACTTGGCAGGCAGTTCTATGTGAGTTTGAGGCCAGCCTGGTCTACAAAATGAGTTCCAAGACAGCCAGGAAGAAGCACACAGAGAAACCCCATCTCAGAAAAACCCAAAACTAAAAAGAAGAAAGAAAAGAAAGAATATTTGGGAGGCTGGAGAGACCGCTCAGCAGTTAAGAGCATTAGCTGCTCTTATAAAGGCCCAGAATTTGGTTCCTGGCACCCACAAGGGAGCTCACGACTGTCTATGTCTTCAGTTCTATGGGATCTGACCTCCAAGGGCACTAGATAAACACTCAGTGCACATACATACTTGCAGGCCAACACTCATACACGTAAACTAAAAATAAACTCTTTTTTAAAGACGTCTTTACCTCTACTCATTTTCAAAGTATCTGAATAGAAATGAAAACATATACCAAACTGCACCCTGACCTGCACAAAAGGCAGCACAGTACCTCTTCTCAGAGAGCTCATCCAGTCCTGACAAAAAAAATTACCCTCTGTTGGTTATAGTTTGTTTGTCTGTGTTAATGAGACGCAGCTAGCTAGTCTTCTAGAACAGCCTCAGCTGAGAAAACGCCACCATCAGACTGGACTGTAGGCAAGCTTATGTGGTGTATGTTCTTGTTTAGTGATTGATGCGGAAGGGTCCAGCCTTCTGGAGACAGTGCCACCCCAGAACAAGTGGTCCTGGGCATTCCAACCGAGCAAGCCAATAAGAAGTACCCTCTGTGCCTCTGCCTCAGCTCCTGCCTCCAGGCTCCTGCCCAGCCAGCCTTCCTTTAATGATGGACCATGAGCTGTATGATAAAATGAATCCTTTCTTCCTCAAATTACTTTTGATCACGGTTTTATATAGCAATAGAAAACCACACTGAGACAGCCACCTTCTTTGGGGTGTGCACCAACCTAAGGGCTCTGAGAAACATAGCTGCCCCCGCTAAACAACAGCTCCCACAGCTTTCTGGAGCTGGGCTACATATCACCCCTATACATCCAGTTTATGCAAAGTGACTTCATCTCAAGTGACCTCCTCTGCAAGCTGAGCTGGCTGAAAATGCTAACAGTAAGAAATCAAGTATGAATTCCTGAATGAATCTAGTCTGGCTGTTTGCAACTCCCAAGTCCTCAGCCTTAACCTGGGTCTAGACAGGTGCAGATGCAAAGTAGACTTGGTGAGGGCATCATGACCCTCAGGAATTCCTTCCAGTTCCTCAGGAGGACCTCAGCTGTGAGAGCTTCTTGCTTACAGGGAAAGAAAATTCCTTCCTGCTCATATCTGTCACTTTCTGGTGTAGTGTCCTGGTTGGTTAAGCCTACAGGTTACATCTGGCTTTGTATATAATTTCTACCAGGCAGAATATCTTCAATCCAACTAGGACTCCTTGGAGAAGTGAGCTGTATTTTCAAAAAGGCGCTGCAGGCACCCCCCTGTGGCAGCTTTTGTAGGAAGAAAAACCTTTCAGTGTCCCTCAGTGGTACCCTGATTTATTATCAATCAGTCTGGTGAAATGGAACAGGCATCAAAGGCGAAAGACCAAGGCTTCATATACACAAAAACAACCATGCAAAAAAATCAATTTATAGGACTTGCACTATTTGTTCTTTTAGCCTTGAAGGAATTAAACAAGGGCTTCCTTTCATAGTCTACCAGCAGCTATCTCTTAAAAGTAGCACATTGTAGGGTTGAGTACCCAGCTCTGCCACATACAAACTGTGTGACCTCAGATTGTCTGTGTTTCAGTTTTTCACCTGTCAGATGGGGCTAACTGTATTCCATGAGGGTGATGGGAAGAGTGAAATCAGACAATGCATGTGTGCCACTCACTCAGAACACTGCCTGGCCAGCAGTGTCAGCTTAGTCTTACTTAATGATTATGGAAACTCTACTGTGGACAGCTTTCATCACAAGAAAGAAAGGGTAAAATGGAACCAGCTGGCAGGATGTCTCCGGGAATAAAGGCACTTGCCACCGAGCCTGAGGATCTGTGTTCTATGCCTATTACCTACGTGGCAGGAGAGGTCTGACTCTCTGAGGCTGTCTCTGACCTACACACTCCCCATCACACACAAAATAAATAAACTATAGTAATAAAAAACAGTAGAAGCACTAGATACCAGAAAACAAGAATACCATCGTTCTGATTCTGGGTAAACCTTCCCAGCACACCCACCCATTCCTATGCCCTAGTAGTTGACAATGACCCAGCATTAGAAGCAGGTATTGTGAGGTAGGGCATCACAGGGGCATCAGGAAATGGGTATCCTCAACTTTCAGAAATGCACACAGAAAATTTGTGGCCAGGCAGTGGTGGTGATGCCTTTCATCTCAGCACTCGGGAGGCAGAGGCAGGTGGCTCTCTGAGTTTGAGCCCAGCCTGCCCTATGGAGTGAGTTCCCGAGTGAGACAGTCAGGGTACACCAAGAAACCATCCTAAAAAGCCAAAGCAAAACAAAACAGTGAAAGTGTGTGTTCAGAAGAAGCAACTCCCATCAGTGTTAAACAGAATCTTTAAATCTCTAGTCTGACCTGGCCCTGGGTTTCTTCCACTGGTCTCAGGAAGCGTCAGGCTTGCTTTGTTCTTGTGTTGCCAATCACCGGCATTATGGCCTCTCTCTTTTTTTTTTTTAAAGACCCCGCAGGTTAAGATAGGACAACATGTAAAGTACATAGAACAATGTCTCATGTACTCTAGATGGACTGACATGACACTAAACAACTGAGGACTCTGAACCTCTGATCCTGCCTCCACCTCACAAATGCTAGGATTATAGACATAGCTGCCACAGATGGCTTGATGGCCTCTCATTCAACAAACTAATTTTTTAAATTGAGGCTATTCTATCTCACATTTGCCTATGTGTTTAGAATTATTTACTCTATTTCACATTTGCCTATGGGTTTGATACCATTCAAACCAGTTAATATTAAAGAGCACAGTTTGAAATCTTTATTTGGTGCTGGGGATTGCTTGCAAGGCCTGAAACCTGCTCTATCACTTGACCTACAGCTCCAGAAATCGCTTCACACTTTTATTTCATGTGTATGAATGCTTTGCTGCGTATATGCCTGTTTCCCCCGCAGATTCCCCAGGAACTGCAGTAACGGACAGTTGTAAGCCACAACAGCATGGGTGCTGGAAATAGAAGCAGGTTCCTCTGCAAGAACAAGTGTTTTGAACTGCTGTGCTATCTCCCCAGCCCCTTAGCAATTTTAAAATAAAAAGAATGAGCTAGAACGTCTAGATATTTTTCCAGTAATTTTTTGAGACAAGTTTCACTAGGTAGCTGTGGCTGGCCTAGAATGTGGATCAGGCTGGTCTCTGATTCAAGAGAGATCTTCCTGCTTCTGTGTCCTGATTGCTGAGATTAAAGGAATTCACCACCATGCCCCAATCAAATTTTTAAAAGCCTGCTTCAAAAATGTTCAGTTTTGCCGGGCGTGGTGGCTCACGCCTTTAATCCCAGCACTAGGGAGGCAGAGGCAGGTGGATTTCTGAGTTCGAGGCCAGCCTGGTCTACAAAGTGAGTTCCAGGACAGCCAAGGCTATATAGAGAAACCCTGTCTCGAAAAACCAAAAAAAAAAAAAAAAAAAAAAAGTTCAGTTTTAAATATCTACTAGTCTAGTATCTCTATATGGACTATATATTTAATAACCAGAATTTACTTCTTAAGTCATAATTGTCCCTTCATTATTTATGAGCTATAACAATGCCAGAGGGATAAAGACTACATTTGACCTGTGAGTAAGGAAAACTGCCCAAAGGGCCTGTTGTAAGGCTCTGTGCAGGGACTCCCTGGGCTATTAATTATTTATCTACTTTTCAAAGTTAATAAATAGAAATGCCTTTCTGCTCTTTATCTCCCAGATGAATTTATCTGTGTGTGTGTGTGTGTGTGTGTGTGTGTGTGTGTGTGTGTGTGTGTGTGTGTGTGTGTTGGGAGGGGATGACAGGGTATGTACGTGGGAGATAGCAGCCTGAGAGTATAGGAGAGCCAGGTTACAGAGAAGAGATTCTTAAAGAACAAATGCAGAGCACATACTGCTTTATCTGTCATGTTTTATTAGGGTTAATGTCTCTGATTGATTGGTTTAGAGTGTTCTTTTAGAAACACTAGTGTTTGTTTGTTTGGTTTTTTTTCCTTAAAGATTTATTTATTGGGGCTGGTGAGATGGCTCAGTGGGTAAGAGCACTCGACTGCTCTTCCGAAGGTGATGAGTTCAAATCCCAGCAACCACATGGTGGCTTACAACCACCCATAATGAGATCTGACGCCCTCCTCTGGTGTGTCTGAAGTCAGCTACAGCGTACTTATGAAGAATAATAATAAAACGAATCCTTGGACTGGAGAGACCAACCGGAGCGAGCGGCGGAGCCGGCCGGAGCGAGCAGGATTGACCAGAACAAGGGAAAAAAAAAAGATTTATTTATTCATTATATGTAAGTACACTGTAGCTGTCTTCAGACACCCCAGGAAGGGGCATCAGATCTCATTATGGATGGTTGTGAGCCACCATGTGGTTGCTGAGATTTGAACTCAGGACCTTTGGAAGAGCAGTCAGTGCTCTTAACTGCTGAGCCATTTCTCCAGCCCCCAGCACAAGTGTTTTTAAATCATAACATTAATACAAAAAAAAAAAAAAAAAAGGCCAATGAATCTATTTTCTTTATAGCCCAAATAAACCCTGTTGACATTTAAAAATGTATTGACAGAAAATCTAAAGTGAGGTAAGTTCCACTCAGTCTCTGCACAGAAAGCCACTGCCCACCCGTCTGTCCTGCCAGAAACGTAGTAAGCACATGTGTGTGCCTTCCCATTTCTATACACGGGGTTTGTAAAGTTCCTTCTCTATGCAGTGCAGTGCAGCACGGGATCTGGCCTCTGAGTCCTTCCCAGCCCTGGTGAATTCCTCTTCCTTTCAGACACTGGGCTTCACTGTGCCCCCGCCCCCAGGTTAGTGTCACATTGTTAAAGTGTGGTGCTACACAAGGTTGGCATAGCAATTATAAAACTCCAATCAATCTCTCATAGCTCTGTGGTAGACTAAAAAAAAAAAAAGTTGTCAGTGTAGTCATTTCCTTCAGAAAATTTCCCCAGACATTTATACCAAGTGGGTCTCTGAACAGCCAGAGACAACTACTGAGGAAAGGCTACTTTTCTCTGGGACAAAGGTGGGTGCATGCTCACTTGTGAGTTCAAAGGCCTGTCTTCCCAGGAGATGTGACTGAGGCTTCAAGGCTCCTCCCTCCCTTCCCCCATCGCCTGTGCTAGAGAGATATGCACAGGGCAGTGGGTAAAACTGCTTGGCCTGCCCTCCCTCCTTCTCTCCCTCCTTCCCTCAGGCTGAGGTGAAATATGACAGGAATGACTGCATATGGCTGCATGACCATGGCTGGATGGCAGACTTAGGGCAGGAAAACGGCTCAAGTCCTCATCTCAGAGATACAGCTCCCTGATATCTCTACACACAGCCGCCTCAATCCTTAAATGCTTGAGGGTTTACATTTATTTTAAAGGATTTTAACATGTTTACTTGCTTGTTTGTTTGCTTTTTCCAATCCCATTTATACATCCACCAGCTCCATTAGACAAATTAATAGGGGTTATTATCTACTTTAAAATAAAAATGACATTGTGTCTGAGGGCCAGTGAAGTCAAATGACTTGTTCAGAGTCAGGCGACTGACCAAGTATTCTGACTCCAGCTCCCATATTCACTCTGCTTCTCCCCAGCCTACCCCAGTGCAGCAGGTCTAGCCTGCCACTTTACAACCTCAAACAGAGAAAAGGGAGGAAGAGTTACAGGTGCGGGTGCATGCTTGGTATCCCTGCACTCTAAAACGTAAGGCAAGAGGATCAGTTCCAGGCCAGCCTGGGCTATATAGTGTGCTCCAGGCCAGCCTGTGCTAGCTATATAGTGAGCTCCAGGCCAGCCTGGGCTCTGTATGTTAAACTGCTCTACTCCCAAATCCTAAATTTAAATATTGAAAGAAACATAATTTTTACCAGTTTAACTAATACTTGTGAAAATTTACTTTTGTAATTATAAACATCTTTATATTCAAAACATCTCAACTTTTGAAAGATGATCTTTTTAGTTTTAAGGATGAGAAACGTTGCCTTGGAATATAACAGTTGCCTGTCATTTCGATCTCTTTTCTTTTTTTTTTTTTTTTTTTTTTTGGTTTTTCGAGACAGGGTTTCTCTGTATAGCCCTGGCTGTCCTGTAACTCACTCTGTACACCAGGCTGGCCTCAAACTCAGAGATCTGCCTGCCCCTGCCTCCTGGGTGCTGGGATTAAAGGCCTGCACCACTACCACCCAGCTGTTTTGTAAACTCTAAGACAATTTTTTTTAAGATTTACTTATTTTTTCCTTTATCTGTATAAATGTTTTGTCTGCCTCTATGTGCATCACATGCATGCCTGTTGGGTCCCTTGGATGTAGGGTTACAGATGGTTCAGGTGTTGGGAATCAGACTTGGGTCCTCTGCAAGAGCAGCGAGTGCTCCGCTGAGCCATCTCTTCAGCCCTCACAGCCTTTTGCGAAGAGAAGTGCATTTACTTTATAAAGCCCAGACATGTATCCCTCACTGAAACAAAAGGTTTACAAAACAACCACGCCACCCTCAAGTGACTTGCCTGAATGTTCATGCTTGTATCATTTTCTGCTTTACTTTAAGACCATCTATTATGGCTAAGTACATAGATTTCACAAGTGGGTTATGACCCATAGTTTGAAAAACACAGCCTTAAGATGAACACACAGGGATTCTGCCCTCCAGACATCCGTACACTCGCTGTCAGCCTCAAATATAACCAGTCCCAAGAGAACCTGAAGCTTGGCAAAGGTCTGGGTACCAATTACTTCGACAACCTACTGAGCAGCAGTCTGCAGCATCCCTGACAAGGTGGCACAGCCAAAACGTCTGCTTCTCAGTGACACAATGAGCTTGGCACATAGAAAAATCCCTGCTTCCCTATCACTGATGAACAAACAGGACACGGCGGTCCCTCCATTTTGCTACTACCATAGGGCTTTCCCATAGAGCCCCATATGATAGTACAGAAATTAATTAAGCACCTAAACTAAATATACATGCAACTTTTCCCTAAGAGGCAACTTGACTTAATCCTAGCCCCGGCTTGGTCTTTTGTAGGAGGACAGAAGAGATAAAGCCAGGAGACAGAGATCTAGAAAGTTCCCCTTAGTGACCTCAGGAGAGCCAGTGGATGAGATCATACACAATCTCCGGTCCTGGGGCGTCCTAGCAAAGGCTGGAAGCTGGAAACGCTCTCCTGAGGAGGTTCACAGGAGCTGAGTCTTGACAGAGAAACTCCATATAATCAGGCTGTGGAGAAGACAGGAGGACTTCAGAAGAACCAAGCCCAGCAATTCAGCGACAGTGACAAAGGGTTCACAGAGATGGCAAGAGATTAAAACCTTTCCAGAAAGGTGCACTGTACAATCTGAAACACATAATTTATGAGCTAACTAAAAATAAAATAAAAACAAAAAGGCTTTAAAAAAGAGAGCTAGCCCCCCCCCCCAAAAAAAAAGACTGAGATAAGACCAGATCCACTAGGGAATGCAAGACAACTATACATTTATTTATTTTTTTTACATGTGGGTAACATGAGGTTACTAAAAGCTTCTGAATGTGCAGAATAGTATTTCAAAATTATTCACCGGCAAGCAGAGCTGAAACCTGTCTCTAAAAGGATCTAGAGTCAAACAATAAGCTCCCAATGTTTTACTATGGATCAAAAGGTGAACATGTATATGGATTTCATAAATTCAAGAACTTTGAAGAGGAGTCCTGGCTACTCGGAGGGGAAAAGCTGACATGTGCTCACTGAGGCTAGATAGCGATGAAGTCCTAGTCACTGTTCCTCTCCTTCTTCCTCCTTTGTTAACAAGTGGGAGCCTGGCCTGTAGTTAAATGGTTCTTTTCTTTATAAAAGCTACAGACTTTACTCAAACTAAGCTTCTGACTTGATCCACCTGAAGGTTTCCAGGAACCAGTAGATTACTATAAACCATTTTGCAGAAAGTAAAATTTTGCCTAAACACTAACAACCTTCATGATAATGAGATATCTAAAGTTGCTGTACAGGGATCTATGAGGGCATTAACTATCTAGTAATTCTGGCTCTGCTGGATATACTGTCTGTGCCCTATGAACCTCATCTAAAAATGAAGGTCTATCTCAGGTGAATACAAACACGGTATGTGAGTCACCTTGCAATTACAGCTGACACCTGAAAGCATATTTAAAGCATGACAGCCACAAAGCTAGATCTCTGTAAGTCTGCCCTGATCTTCCTGTCTTCTTCCCAGTCTCAAGATGAAGAGAGCTCAGGATTCTTGACAAATCATAGGCTAATTTTTATTACACTTCTACATTTAAAAGGACTGTTCCCAAAGACCTAAAAATGACTGAGCCGTGAGTGTTGTAAACTTTAGGAACAAAAGATGTATTGCTTGAGGCTGTTGAGGTCTGTTTGTTTGGTCTTTTTGTTGTTGTTGTTGTTTTCCTCCCAAAGGGAAGTCATGTCAGGGAAAATATCTGTCCACACCAGGTCTACCTTGCTATGACCCAAGTACATGAAACTGACTAGGGCCCCCGTGGACCATTTACCACTGAGTAATATACAGCTCTCAGTTCTCTGCTGCTGTGTTTCTCCACTCAAGAAAGCCGTTTAAAGCGCTGGGACAGTGAAACTCGGGCCACTTGAAAATTTCAAACCAGAATCTGAACCGGTGCCCCAATCCCCCCTCCCCGCAACTCCCCCCCACCCCCGCAACCCCTGTCAGAGGGAGCAGGAACCAGGAACAAGACATCTGAGCGAGCACTTAAAAGAAAAGACAAAACAAACCCAGTAAAACTCCAAAGCAAAGCGCCTCTACACACCCTCAGCCTTTGAAACGTCTTGCCCCCACGAGTTGTTGTGTTTCCTCCCAGAGGGAAGGCAGTTTACAGCCGACTTCGCCTTCCCAGGGTGGAGCACACTCTGCTCTGCTGTCATCTCCCTTGTCCTGGGCTGACACGGATACAACAACTGTGTGTGGTGCTTGGCTGTGCGAGTTCAAGGGCTTCCACCCTAAACCGAGGCCAGTGGTTAAATCCTGGGTGCAGAGCCCGAAGCCGGTGGCCAGGGGCCTAGCACACCCTTGTGCTCGAAGTCACAAGCTGCAAAACCAGGCCGCCGGCGGCCCCACCCTGGCCTGTGCCAGTGCGTCTGCGGCCCCCCTCCACGCCGGCCGCTCGCTCCTTTCTGGGTCACTCCGGGTGCGCGGCGAGGACGCGATCTCCGCCTGCCACCCTGCAGGGCCTCGGAAGGTGGCTGCGAACTTGCTGCGGGCCGAGCTCGCACGCCTGGCCCGGGAGCCAGGGCGGCCTCGCACAGGCGGGCCAGGTCGTGCTGGGTCGCACCTCCCCCGGGCCCGGACCCTCCACCCCCACCCGCCCGGCCGCCCTCGCCTTCACCCCACGGCCTCACCCCGGCCGCCGGACACACACGTGCCGGGTGACAGCCCCCTATAGGTTCCATACCTGCTGCCGGAAGTGAGCGAGGAGGGCAGTATAGGCATTTCCTGTGACGCCAGCGCCCGGACTCCATTAGGCAGCAGCTGGGGGAAGAATCAACACACCAGGGAGCGGAGCGGCGTAGACCGAGCACCGAGGCGGCCGCTGCCTCTGCCGCCGCCTCCGCCGCCGCCGTCGGGGCTCCCAGCTTCGGGCCCGCGCCCCCCCCAGTGCCCGCGAGCCCCCGGGCCGCGCCGCGAGCGCCTCCGGAGGGGGGGGGAAGGGCCCGGTCCTCCTTCTCCCCCTCCTCCCGCCCCGCCGACCCCCGCCGCGCCCCGCCGGCCTCCCACCACGGCCTCTCTCGGCGAGGAAACTCTGGCCTCCGCTTCCTCCTCCTCCGACTCGGACGCCGGCGGAGCCTCCCCGCCCCCGCGGAAGAAGCCCCGAGCCTCGGCGGCGGAGGGAGCAGGAGAGCCCGGGGCCTCGGCCGGCCGAGCAGGCCTCCCCCCTCAGCCCTCGCCCTCGCCGGCCGCCTCCTCCTCCTCCTCCTCCTCCTCCGTGGTGGTGGTGGTGGGACTGCCCCCGGCCGCCCCCGCCGCCCCTCAGCGGAGCAGCGGCCACAGCCTGGTCAGCGGCGGCACCATGCAGGCCAACGGGGCGGGAGGAGGCGGCGGCGGGGGCGGCGGGGGCCAGGGCCAGACCCCGGAGCTCGCCTGCCTGTCGGCGCAGAACGGGGAGTCGTCCCCCTCGGCGACGTCCGCGGGGGACCTGGCCCACGCCAACGGGCTCCTGCCTGCCGCCCCCTCCGCCGCTGGCAACAATAGCAACAGCCTGAGTGTCAATAACGGGGTTCCCGGCGGGGCCGCCGCGGCCTCCGCCACTGCCGCCGCCGCCCAGGCCACCCCCGAGCTGGGCAGCAGCCTCAAGAAGAAGAAGCGGCTCTCGCAGTCCGACGAGGATGTCATTAGGCTCATAGGACAGCACCTCAATGGCCTAGGGCTCAAGTAAGTGTCCGTCCTACAACTGAGAAGGGCCAGGCTGGGGTCGAGCGGCCGGGTGGGTTGCCGGGACCCCGGGGCCCAGTGCGCAGGTGGCCGGGGACAGACAGCCCTGGGGGGAACGGAGGGGAGGTCGAGGAAAAGGAATCGGCCTGATGTCTTATGGCCAGTCGAGCCGTCTGGGCTGGGAAAGGGTAGTGGAAGCCCAGGGCGACCCCTCCCCGCGCACCTCCAGAGCTGGATTGTCGTCGGAGAAGGCGGACACCGAGGGTGTTTATGCTGGGGGAGGGGTGGATCAGAGTCGTGGAAATAATGAACCTTGGAGGATTTGTTTTTCAAGTGTGTCTCAGAGGCATCTTTGTGGGACACCTCCCCACCCCCACCCCTGACCGACAACAGCCCAGGCAAACTACCAATCAGGAAGGACAGTCGCCTACAAGTGTTTATGGGAACTAAGGGGCTGGCATAATTTGGAAAAGAGGCTGTCGAGTAAATCTGATGGGAATAATGAAGTCAGATATCCAGTGGAAGTCATGCAGACAGAGGCTGTGTGTGTGTGTGTACACACTAGAGGCCTAGCACTAGTAAAACCCCACTTCAAAACCCAGAAGGTTTTCTTTTGAAAATGTGATGTCTGGTCTGGTGAATCATTGGTTTTCAAGTACAGTTTGGGTGGCCGTTAACATAGGGTGAAGGTAGACGGTGGGTTTAACCAAAACGCAACTGTTTTGAAAGCTGAGGGAGTTGAGGTAGCGTTGGTGGGAGTGTCCTGGAGCTGAGTGAAGGTGGCAGAGCCAGGAGCTGACAGAGTAAACAAGCAACAGTTTCTTAGCATCAAGGCGAATTTTAAGGCTACCAGACCAGGGATTTTGGTTTTGTTTGGTTTTGCTTTGTGTGTGTGTGGAGAGCGTTCCCGTGCATTTGTTGGGAAAGGGGCAGAGTTGCACTTGCTTAGTGACAGGAGTATTTCCACTCCCAAGCTGATAATTGCACTGTTGAGTTGAAACCATGAACAGCTCCCAAAGAAAAATCCAGAAAGATTTCACTTTAGTCCCCAAGGAAAAGGATAAGTGTGAAAATAAATTTTGTGAATGCTAACTGAATCTATTACTGAGGGAAGCAGCAGGCTGACAGCAGCAGGCGGAAATAACTCTGTTAGGAGCCTACAGCATAGTAAATTGGCTATTTTTAGTATGGAGAGAAAGGAAAGGGTTTGGGGTGCTGGACTTGTTTTAATTGTAAAGATTGACCTAGCAGGATTTCCATACCGACAGAATATCTGGAAGAAAAGCTCTACCTAATACAGGCCATCTGTCACCTTGTATTTTATCTTTCAAAGTGCTGTGCCATAGATAATGTTTAGACCCTAGTTTTTATTTAACCAATGTGTTAGAGCACATTTTTAGAAATTGTATACTCTTTTAAACTTTGAAACATTAAATGGCAAAAGTAGGAAGAACTAAATTCCAGTTTCAAGAAAGGTTTTTAATTTGAAATGTAGGTAGCATTTACTTTATGAAGGGCTTTAAAGCTATTTTTTTTCTTCACGAAGTTGTAGATACTAGTTTTATTAGGAAGAGGAAAGCCCTAAAGTTGGTCAGGCCTTTCTCACACTGTATCTCTCCTGCAGCCAGACTGTTGATCTCCTCATGCAAGAGTCAGGATGTCGTTTAGAGCATCCTTCTGCTACCAAATTCCGAAATCATGTCATGGAAGGAGACTGGGATAAGGTAAAGTAGGTGGAGAGCTGTGTGACTGAGCTACAGCTACATGTTTGATGGGAATTTTGTGACATTTTTGTTTTTCTTTTATATCTTTTTTTTTTTTTTTTTTTGCAGGCAGAAAATGACCTGAATGAACTAAAGCCTTTAGTGCATTCTCCTCATGCTATTGTGGTAAGAGGCGCACTTGAAATCTCTCAAACGTTGTTGGGAATAATTGTGGTAAATACACTTTTGTTCTTAGTTTCACATTTATGCTTATTTTAGGTTATTGATAACTATAGGCATCTGATCTTAAGAGGCTTGAAAGTAAATTTTATATAATTTATAAATAAGAATGAGTTGTTTATAATTGTAAGCTATGAACTTTAACTGTTTTAAGTCATACTTAGTAAATGTCATTTGAAACAATTGGTAATTTATACTTTATAAAAATTTAAAGATTCTCCTGCTTTTAGTGCTGTTGATAAGAGCCTTATTAATGTTAGGGTTAAGAATAAAATATACTTTTATATCACTCAAAATACTCACTGTGTTTGTTAAAGTGAAAAATATACTTGGGTGTATAGATACTGTATAGCCTGAAGAAGCTGGTAAATTGGTTTTTCTGATTGTTGGAATTACCTAGTTAAGTCTAATTATACTGCTGATGTGCCCACCATGTTCTTTCATTCAGGTTATGGGAATGACAGGTGTGAAAGTTTTATGATAGTGTCACCTTGGGAGGGTTAGGTGCAGGCTTGGCTATTGGGCCCTGCTCACCAATCCTTATATTCTTAACAAGATCAGTTAATAGTTTACCCTTGTTAATCTCTTTCATAAACCTTGACCTGTATAGTTTTGTTGTGGTTTTTGTTTTGTTTAATGCTGGTGGGTTTTAATTCTTTAGAAAGAGTATGTTTTATTTTTTTAAAGCATGAGTGATTAGAAAGCATAAAGAATCAGCTGCTGGCTTATAAGCTTGTAGCTGATTCATGTATTGTCAAAAGTTTCCTGTGTGGTGGAGGAGGGACAAAGGAAAGAGTAGGAAGTAAAGTAGGAAGGCAACTGTTTGTTAAATGCTAGTATGTGACCATTAGCATTTCCTTTTTTAAATTGGGTCAAACTGTAACCCTTCTTATCTTTGTTTATAAACTTGATAGAGCCATGGCTGGCTTGTTTGTTTGTTTTTTAAAAACTTCGTTGCAAAATAATTTGAAATTCTTTATATAATTCTGTGTGATAATATAATTTTAGAAAGTGGGCTTCAGGCAAATTAAAGGTCTAAAGAAGTATGACATACATGAAGTTAGTTAAAGTCACAGATGAATTCTTTCAGCAAATACCCAAACTATTAAAACATTTAAACCAGTATCGAGTTAAATGATTTAACTTAAGGAGTTAAGAATTCCATAGTATAATTTAAAAATAAAATGAACTAAGGGAATTAAGCATTCATATTTGAAGGGATTACATTTTTTTCAGGAATTAGAGAGTGTCCTCAATTGATATGTCTGGGCTTTAAAACCTGAGTATGTTTTTTGTTTTGTTTTTTGTTTTTTTGGGGACAGGGTTTCTCTGTATAGCCCTGTCTGTCCTGGAACTCACTTTATAGACCAGGCTGGCCTCGAACTCAGAAATCCTCCTGCCTCTGCCTCCCGAGTGCTGGGATTAAAGGCGTGGGCCACCACGCCTGGCTCTGAGTATGTTTTAATTGGAAAGTTTTTCACATTTTTTTGGTTCAAACTGAATGAACTAAATCAAAATAAAGTGGCCAAAATCTGGATTGGGATTTATTGGTGGCTATAAAGAAATTATTTGTGGAGTATTTTGATGTGATTTCTTGGAGTATGTTTTCATTTTTTAAGTTTATTCAAATTGTGTCTGTACTCTAGTGGTAAAGATTTAATGTACTCACTTCTTTAAACTTGACTTATAGCAGTTTGAGACTCTGCTTGGATTTAGATTATGACTCATTAGAACTTCAGTAGAAACAACGTGTGAATTGAAGAAAGGTAGTTATAGAGAATAAGGAGGAATCCTTTCTTTTTACAGCCTGTTCAGTCTACCTACAATGTAGAACATTGTAGGATCTAATAAGAGATGAAGATTAAATCTCTGGCTGAGCCTCAACACCGTCAAACTGTTTAGGTATTTATACAAAGAAAGGGTCCGACTTTGTCTACCCCAAGCACTGAGGAGTCGATTGCTCTAACACGATTTAGGTCAGCATTTTTTGAAGCCGTTCTTCACCTTTCTGATACTGTTTGTTCCTTCCCAACTTCATTCCTAGAAGATGACTTATTATAAGCTGGGATTTGTAATAATATCTTAGAAGACAACTACATGGGTTTTTAACATAATTACTTAATTATTTACCCTGACACTTAATGACATTATAGTCTCAAACAGCACATTGCTATTATTATTATTTCTTATGATGGGAATTGAAGCACGAGCCTTGTCTGGGTTAGCTAGTGCTCTGCTGCTGAGCCGTATCCCTAGCCTTTAGGCTGAGCTTTGTTTTCTAAGCCTGAATGTTTTTGGTTTTTGGTTTTTGGTTTTTTCGAGACAGGGTTTCTCTGTGTTGCCTGGCTGTCCTGGAACTCACTCTGTAGACCAGGCTGGCCTGGAACTCAAGAGATCTTCCTGCCTCTGCCTCCCGAGTGCTGGGATTAAAGGCATAGAAATAAATAAATCTTAAGAAAGAGCTGGGCGGTGGTGGCACACGCCTTTAATCCCAGCACTTGGGAGGCAGAGGCAGGAGGATTTCTGAGTTCGAGGCCAGCCTGGTCTACAAAGTGAGTTCCAGGACAGCCAGGGCTACACAGAGAAACCCTGTCTCGGAAAACCAAAAAAAAAAAAAAAAAAAATCTTAAAAAAAAAAGAGAGATGAAAATATTGTTGGGCTCAAAGACATTGAAAAATCAGAGATCTAAAATAGTCCAGGATCTAACTGGAGACTGGAGGTTTCCTCGCTCTTCTTTCCCCTCTGCCTTCTTTTCAAGAGTTTCTGATTAGAGAGAGAGAGAGACACACACACACACACACACACGCCCCCCCTGTGTGAGCCAACCTCAGTACTGCCTGGTTTTTAACTTTGTCAGGACTGAGCATCAATTGTGCTTCTGAAGGTCTTTATTTTCTTGAGTGTCTTCTTATATTTTAAGCTTTAAATTTAGGAAGGTACAATACATTTCATTGTTATTGTGTGCCAGATACTTAAGCTGAGGAAAAGTTCCAGACCGATGAAGACTTTTTCCTCAACAAGCTTTCTGACTGTGTTGGTCTAGCACCATGTCAGTTGGTGTGCACTAGGCCAAGCTTTGACAGCCGTTTAAGGGTGTTGGTTATCTTGATGTGGATGAAATGACTCAGAAACTCTTCTTGGACTGCTTTGAGAAGTTTGTGTGTGTGCTTCATTGTCCTGCCCCATCTTTGCCTCATAGACTACAACAGTAACCTGTTCTGCCAAGATCTAGATGAGAAAGTGAGGGATATATACGTAGCATTTAGGTGCATTTAGGTGCCGTCCCTGTGCACATTGGGACGTGCTGGACTGAGGTGGGGAGAAGGTCTAGGACTTTAATTAATAATAATTTATCAAAGACTTGCCCGGAAGTAAAAGGAAAGAGAAATTGATGAAACCTTCAGTACATACTAATAATGTAGAAGCTTCATTTTGTAAAATTAAGTTTGTTTTCAGAAGATGACGAGTAGCCCTAATAACTTGAAATACAATTTCTCCCACCCCTCTTTAAGATTTTAAAATTTCACCTTGGTGTTTTGTCACCTGGCGTACTTCAAAGTATTTTTTTTCTTCCCAAGACAGGGTTTTTCTGTGTAGCCCTGGCTGTCCTGGAACTCACTTTGTAGACCAGGCTGGCCTCGAACTCAGAAATCTGCCTGCCTCTGCGTTTCAAGTGCTGGGATTAAAGGCGTGTGCCACCACGCCTGGCTCAAAGTATTTTTTTATTTGACATATAAAAATAAGCTTAAGGACACACACACACATACATGATTTTTAAAGCCTCTTGGTAATTAGTCTGTTTCTGAATCTTTAGGGTTAGTTTAACTTTGTGTAAAATTGGTAAGTGCAATTTTCCCACTTACAGGAGTAGGTCTTAGTTTAAAAGTTTATTTTTGACTTTTTTTTTTTTTTTTGGTTTTTGTCTTACCTTTTAAAGTTTTAAGATTAAATTACCAAATATAAGTAACATGTCTCACAATGGATGTTTTTAAAAAGTTGCTTGGTTTATATAAGAAGTTTTTGTGTCAGGTGAGGATTTATTAAATAAACTGTTGTATTTGAGACACAGTAGAATAATTTATATCTTCTAGATACTACTTAATGTAAAAATCTTATAAAGCAGTTATACTCTTACTGCATTGTTACATGCTAATTTCTGCACACCATTTTGTAACAACTTAGAAAACTTTTTCAGAGTAGACTTTGACTTTCTGTGGAGCTTTTGAATGTGATTAACATTTATTTCTCTGTCACTGTGCTTGCTAAAGCCCGAGTATGAGGAGGTCCTTCCACACAGTGAGCTGTGGTTATGTTGAAGTTAAAAGCCCTCCTAGACAGAATGTTAATAAATGCTGCTCCTATCCAGGGAGACTTGGGGGACTGATCATCACCTTCAAGTTTAGAGTGAAATGATGATGTGACATTAGAAATATTAAAACCAAACCTTTCCCTTCCGTGTTTTATGCTTGTGGATAGAGAATAAATAATATTCATCCATGCCTTGTTGCTAAACATGTTAGTGAACAGATTATTACAAATATACAGACATAATAGATACTGAATCTTCCTACAGTCCATCAATCCAGCCTTCTGATGTAAGTTTGTCTTTATAACTGTAGAGATAGCAAGTGAGCTTGTGTTTGCCCAGTTCAGTTATAGGATCTCCAAACTTTTGCATACCAGCCTGTAATATGTATCATGAGCAAGCCCGTTTGGCTTCTGATAAGCCAAGTCTGGTGGGCTCCTGCTAGTCTTCAGTCCTGCCTTCCTGTCCCTTGAGCTCCTCCTTCACAGTACGTCTTTTCTTGTTTGGGGTTTTTAGTGTTTTTTTGTGGTGCTAGAATCAAATCCAGAGCTCTCCATACTCTGCATGCACTGTCCCACTGAACTGTGCCCCTGCTACATCATGACTTGCAATGGCTCTTAACTGGCATTTTTCTCACTAGTCTTCTCAAAGCTTGCTGCATAGGACCAGTTGACATAGTCAGAAATTTTGAAAAGCAAATTTGGAATTCTTGGAATAGTTTTAAATGTTGATACATAAAATTTAAAGTTCTAAGGAAATGTAAGAACGGCATTCATTTTTCTCTTATGTTAATGCCTCAGTCACTAATGGAGAATACTCATTCATTCAAAGAGTTTTATTGATGTGTAGCCTTGAGCAGTCATATTTAACCTACGATGACTTGCAAACCAGATATTTTGAGTCATCATGAAGCTTTATAAAATTATTTTCAGAAGGCATAGTAGATGGTTTCTACTGTTCTGTTTAGGCACAAACGTTTTCTGAAACTTCCAGCAACTTTTTCCCCTGACTGCTGCTTTCTGTCATGTCAGAGGATGAAGTTTCTGCTGCTGCAGCAGAAGTACCTGGAATACCTGGAGGACGGCAAGGTCCTGGAGGCACTTCAAGTTCTACGCTGCGAACTGACGCCGTTGAAATACAACACCGAGCGCATCCATGTCCTTAGTGGGTAAGACTCCAGACTCAGGCATCCATGTCCTTAGTGGGTAAGGAAGTGGGGTTCTTAGACTCTAGACTCATGCATCCATGTCCTTAGTGGGTAAGGATGTGGGGTTCTTAGACTCCAGACTCATGCATCCATGTCTTTAGTGGGTAAGGATGTGGGGTTCTTAGACTCCAGACTCATGCATCCATGTCTTTAGTGGGTAAGGATGTGGGGTTCTTAGACTCCAGACTCATGCATCCATGTCTTTAGTGGGTAAGGATGTGGGGTTCTTAGACTCCAGACTCACGTATCCATGTCCTTAGTGGGTAAGAATGTGGGGTTCTTAGACTCCAGACTCATGCATCCATGTCTTTAGTGGGTAAGGATGTGGGGTTCTTAGACTCCAGACTCATGAAGGGGCTATTATATAAAAGTTTACTGGGGGCTGGTGAGATGGCTCAGTGGTTAAGAACACTGACTGCTCATCGGAAGGTCCTGAGTTCAATTCCCAGCAACCACATGGTGGCTCATAACCATCCATAATGAGATCTGATGCTCTCTTCTGGTGTGTCTGAAGACAGCTACAGTGTACTTACATATATAAAATAAATAAATATTAAAAAAAAAAGTTTACTGTTGGCTGAAGTTATATTTCATTAAGTTTTTTAAAGATAGAAAGTACTTGGAAATTACTAAATTCTTAGCGCTGGATAAATTACTTATGTGTGCCCAAGCTACTCAGCTATTCATATTAAGATTTGAGATAATTAATAGATAAAGGGGGGAAGAAATTCATATAGCCAATGAAGGTACTATTTCAAGATCTGAAGGAGGAGGAGGGGGAGGAGGAGGAAGGGGAGAAAGGGGAAGAGAAGGGGATGAAGAAGGAGGAGGAAGAGGAGGAGGTTATCAGTCACTTAACTGGTTACATAGCCTTTATTTTTCTGTATATTTATTTATGTGTGCATTTGAATCATGATCTCATTACATAGCCTTGGCTAGCCTGAAACTCCCAGAGGAGACCAGGATGGCCTAAAATTCATAAAATATGTGCCTGCCTTTGCCATTCTCGTGCTAGGGTTAAAGATGTGTGCTCTCATGCTGGGCTCTTTTCTTAGCTGACCTCATTCTTTGCTGTACCTTTAGTACTGTATGCTAATGGATGGTTTTCTTTTGTTTTTTTGATTTTGTTTTGTTTTGTTTGGATTCAGGGTCTCACTGTGTAACCCTGGCAATCCTGGAACTGACTGTATAGACCAGGCTGTCCTTGAACTTATCAGGCTGTGCTCTATCTAATCACACATTTGACAGTCTCCACTTGGATTTCTAATAGGCATGTCCAGCCCAAATGTCCTGTCTTCAGACCAATTGTCTTTTTCTTTTTCTTTTTTTCTTTTTCTTTTTCTTTTCCTTTTCCTTTTTCTTTTCCTTTTTCTTTTTATTTTTCTTTTTCTTTTTCTTTTCTTTCTTTTTTTTAAGATTTATTTATTATTTTATGTAGCTGTACAGATGGTTGTGAACCTTCTTGTGGTTGTTGGGAATTGAATTTAGGACCTCTGCTTGCTCTAATCAACCCCACTCACTCTGGCCCAAAGATTTATTTATTATTATACATAAGTACACTATATCTGTCTTCAGACACACCAGAAGAAGGCATTAGATCTCACTACAGGTGGTTGTGCGCCACCATGTACTTGCTGGGATTTAAACTCAGGACCTTCGGAAGAACATTCAGTGCTCTTATCTGCCGAGCCATCTCACCAGCCCTGTTTTATTCTTTATTTTTATTTATTTATTTATTTTTTCTGATTTTTTTCGAGACAGGGTTTCTCTGTAGCTTTGGCTGTCCTGGAACTCACTCATGGTGTTTTTTTACTATGTTATATGGTCTCAGCATCTGGAATATGTTTAATGTGAGTGAGTGAGGTGGGTCATTTTAAAGTGTGCTAGATACTTTGGTACTGTGGCTGACAATTTATTTCTAGTTACCTTATTCATGGGTGTTTCCATTTGCCAGCTAATGCCATTCACATGATGCTGCTGCTTTCTTTCCTGCCCTGGTACAAAGAGCTGCTGAGCCATCTCTCCAGCCCTGATAACTTTCAATATAGACCAGGCTGGCCTTGAACTCACAGAGATCCATCTGCCTCTGCTTCGCAAGTGTTGGGATTAAAGGTTTCAGTTACCACACAGGGCCAGAACATATACTTTAATTGATAGTTTTTATTTTGAAGTGATTTTGAAAGAAAAAAATTAACCTCCTGGCACTGCTGTGTCTTTACTGTTCTACGGTTTTACTTCCCGGAAGCACATTTACTTCCCGGAAGCACATTTACTTCCCATAAGCACATTTATCTTTATTTGGTTTCAGCCAAAGCTTAATGCTGTATATTTTTGTGAAGGGTCCGACCCTACTCTTGGCAGTGATTGAACCTAGGATTTCATGTGTTACCAGGAAAGTGCCTTTTCACTGAGGCCCACATCCCCAGTCCCTTTCCTCTTATTCTGAGACAGTCTCCTTAGGTTCCCTGCCACCTCAGCTTTGGAAACAGCTTGGGTTGTAGGCATGTACTTTTTGTAAAATTTAAAAAGTAAAAGGAAACATTCTTTCCACTTAACTACTGACATTAAATTCTCCTACAACATTCCTTTTTTATTTTTTCTTTCTTTTTTTCACTGACTTTGTGTGGTGTACATGTTCATGTCGTCGAAGTCAGAGGACAGCTTGTGTGAGTTGGTTCCCTCCAGTTTGTGGGTTCTAGGGATCAAACATGGGTTGGCTCAGGTTCAAAAAAGCCTTGACTGGCAAAGCCCTCTCACTGGCTCCCCAAAATTAGTTTAGACACAAAATATTCATAATATCCAGTTTCTCCACAGGCATGTTAAGTATAATTATACTTTCTAAAACGTTTTTTATTAACCAGAATTAGATGTACACACTAAATCACAAGAAGACAATGTGCTCTGTGTATGTAGACGCAGATCGGTCCTGGCATCATGGAGGCAGCGTGGGAGCAGAGCGAGCCCTTCTCTTCAGTTAGCCCCTGCTGCCTAATTGTCCTTTATACAAGTGACAAGAAAGGCATATTTGACAGAGCACCAGACAGAGCACTCAGGAAAGCTATTGGCCAGATCTCACATCCAAGTTTGAATAAAGGCCTTCGCTTCACCTGTCGATCCTGTTTCCTGAGAAAAGCTGGGTTAGAGACAGGCTCACTTTAGGTTCTTCTCTCTTCCCCAGAGTTGAGGATCTTGAGCATTTATACCACTGTCTGCATATGGTGGGAAATAATGTTGGGGCATCAGGCATACATACATAAAGCAAGTGCCATTATCTACTACATCAGCTTCTTAGTCCCTAAGTCATTTTGATTTGTATTTTTAGTATTTACAGTAGAAAAAGAAGCTGTAGTTAGTTAGTTCAGTGCTGAAGAGAAGGCCTGTGACTAGAATGCCTAGGTTTCTGTGTTCCCATATTGCCTACCTCCCCTCAAGACTATTTCCTAAGCCTTCCAGATCTTGGTTTCTTCATTTATGCAACTAGGATAATAGTGTTCGCTTCTATGGGATAGTTACGGGCATCAGATGAAGGGTGTGCTGAGAATTCGGAGCATAATCACACATATATCAACAGAAAGGAATACTTTTAATTGCAACGATAGTATTCGGTGTTTCGGTACTATCATTACCTCTTATTAATTTTTTTTCCTTTTAATGATTTTATGAAGGCACCAGATTGTATTAATGAATTGAATTCACTGTAAAAATGTTTTCCTTGATTTGTGTAAGCAAGAACTAGATTGTGAAAACAGTCAACTGTCAATTTCATTCCAAGGAAAAGGGTTTGAGATTTGTTTCCTACTCTGTTAAAGGTATCTGATGTGTAGCCATGCCGAAGACCTACGGGCAAAAGCCGAATGGGAAGGCAAGGGGACAGCGTCCCGGTCCAAATTGCTGGACAAGCTTCAGAGTAAGAGTCATTTCTGATGTTCATTTCCTCTGCCGTCAGAAGTAGATGGAGGAGAACAAACAGGACGACGCTTCTACTTAGTCACATTACTGAGTGCTTGTGGAAGAAGAGGGACCATTAAAGAGCCCTTTCAACCAAAGATTCTCACCAGCTGTAACCTGGAGTCAGAAAATGCTCTCAGCACACTGCCTGTGGTGGAGTTATTTAGCAATGCTCTCAGTTTCCTTTGGAAGAAGCGTACTAGAGTCAGAGAACAAGATGTGAACCACAGCTTCACATCAGAGCATTTTACAGTTTTGTTTTTTCTTTAAAAAGGACCAGATTTCTTTTTCTATTTTCTGTTTTGGCTTTTTGAGACAGGGTTTCTCTCTGTAACCCCGGCTGTCCCGAACTCCCTTTGTAGACCAGGTTGGCCTTGATCCACCTACCTCTGCCTCCTGTGTGCTGGGACTAAAGGCATACTCCATCACGCCTAGCTGGGTTCCAGATTGATTTCTTTAGGTATATTGTTTTTCCCGGTTTTGTTACAGCACTTTGGAGTTGACTTGGGAATTTTATTTTTACCATATCTTTATATAAAATACCTCCTTTCTATTCAAATCATACTGTTCTGTCGTGTTGCACTGAGACTGGAAATCTCAGGAGTCAGAAAACAGACACGCCGTGTGCCCTGGGGAAATGCATGAGGACTGGAATAAGTTTGTATTGGTGTTAAAACACAGTTGTATGAGTTTCCACAATACCCTGGGCATTAGTAGCCACTCGAAGCAGCTAGAACTCAGCCAGTGTTTGGCTTTTTTTTTTTTTTTTTTTTTAAACTGGTTGTCTACTGATCAAATTTTCTATTCACCTTCCTTTCACTTTTATGGTATTTTTCTGTATGTGGTGTTTTTCCCTAGAAACTCTACCTTCAAGATGCAGGCAATAAGTTCCTTCTTAGTGGCTGTCACTGTAGCCTTTGATGAGTACCGAAAATTTTACCTTATGTCATCTCCCTAAGCTTGTCAGTGTAAAGGAAACAGTAATATTGAGGGAAAGGAACAACAGGAATCAATGTCTTATATACACTTTACAGTTTATTATTATTTTTATTTCTCTTTTTTAAAATGTCTTTTATTAAAGCCTATTTACCACCATCAGTGATGCTTCCCCCACGGCGTTTACAGACTCTCCTGCGGCAGGCGGTGGAACTGCAAAGGGACCGGTGCCTATATCACAATACCAAACTTGACAGTAATCTAGATTCTGTGTCTCTACTTATAGATCATGTTTGTAGTAGGTAAGAGAAAATTTTCTTATATTTTCAAATATATTAGCATTTTACAGATGGATTTATGAACTTGATTAGAACTCTGTCTAGGTTTTCTTTGTGTACCTGTATATCAGTTCATACCTGATCAACACTTAATTCACAGTAAAACACAGGACTACTAAAATGAAAAACTTAGTAGAAAAAAAATCATAAAAAGTTAGTTCTGTTGTATAAGCTTATGTTTATGATATGCCATGGTTGGGAGCTGAAGCTCCAAGGCCAGTTTCCTGTGTTCTTGTCTGTACATTTATTTGGTCACCTGTGTTCAACAGTTTAACTGGGCACCAAATTAATTCTCTGCGTATATATATCATGGAAACTTTTCCTTAATGAGAGTTGTGTGTTTTGTAACCAAAGGCTCCAAAAATGGCTAGAGTAGTGGGCATTGCCTCTGGGCTCGTGTTCACCAAGCCACACCAAGCCAGGCACACCAGGCCAGGCACACCAGGCACGCCAGGCACACCAGGCACGCCAGGCACACCAGGCACACCAGGCCAGGCACACCAGGCACACCAGGCCAGGCACACCAGGCACACCAGGCCATGCACACCAGGCCCGCCAGGCACACCAGGCCCGCCCGGGGACTCAGGTTTGTCTTTTGATGCTGCGTATTCTTTTAGTAAAAGTGTCTTTTCTGGTTTTTGTTTTGTTTTTGTTTGGTTTGGTTTTTGAGACAGGCTTTCTCTGTGTAGCCCTGGCTGTCCTGGAACTCACTCTGTAGACCAGGCTGGCCTCGAACTCAGAAATCCACCTGCCTCTGCCTCCCGAGTGCTGGGATTAAAGGCGTGCGCCACCACGCCTGGCTTGTCTTTTCTGTTTTAATGATGCTCTCCAAAATTAAATCAGAACTTTACATTTAAAATACCAAGATTGAAATTATAAAAACCCTCTCAAACTCTAGAAAAGCAGGCAGCTGACATTTTTTTTCTGCTGACATTCATTGACGAATAAATGAAAGTAATGAATTTCAGTAATGAAAGACAGAAGTGTGTATGTGAGTCAGAAAGGAGCTTCCAGTAAATGTAAATACTGTGTGCATATGCGCACATGATACTGCTTTAAAATAATGTTGAGGTGTGTTTAAATGAGGTGTTTTGTTTTCTTTTGGTTTTTGTATTTCATTAGTGCTTTCAAATGCTAGCACTGAGCCACATCATAGTCCTGTAATCTGCCTGTGTGTACAGTTGTGACATTGCTCACCACACTTAGAAGGGAAGACTCTGTGTGGTTGTCTTTAGGGAATAGTGCTCGTCTGCAGTGCTACGCCGTGGCTCGTGTGAGGTGCTGCTCTGCTTGGAAGTGACCAGCTCGTTTTTAGCCCCTCCACTCCTTAACACTGTTCTCTGACTTGTTTGGGAGATTCTTAAATAATTTTTGGTTTAAATTGGGGTCGGAGGGAGATAATGGACTGAAAGGCTGTGCAGTCAGTCAGTCACTTGTCTCATAGCTCCTGTAGGTGGTTGGAGACTCAAAGTTAAGACCCTTGGAGACCAAAGTCTCTGTGGCTCATTGCTGCTGGGGACACTGAAAGGTGAAGCCAGACCTGCTGGAGGCAGGCGTATCGGAAAGTGAGAGCCTTTCCTTCCTGGGTGGAGACAAACTCCTTTATTCCTGAGATAGCGATGTCTGCGGAACCAATAAACAAATATTAGTCTCCCTTTTCCATCCTTCACCTTGCTGACAGGGCTGCTCCTCAGTCCATATTAAAGCATTCTAAAATTTTACTAGGACTGAAAAGTTCTTATTTTTCTAAAGTTATTGTTCCTTGAGTTTTCTTTATGATTTTAAAAACAAAAACATGCACACTCATGGTACACAGACATACTTGCAGACAAAACACCTATACGTATAAAAATAAATTAAAAATAAGAAAATTGTACCTCCTGTTCACCACCTACCTTCAAAGGTAACTCCTCAAGTCATTACCAGCTGTATAGCTCGTTTGTTCACATTCTTGTTTTTCTTAATCGGGTTTCTATAGTGTTAATGCCGACAGAGACAACAGCATAAAATGTGTTGATGTGGTGAGGGGCAGTATGTTTAATTGAGCAGCTTCTTCTTTCCAGTGGATCTTGTGTTTTCTGTAGTATTTGCATACTCTTTGAAATGAATATTCCAAGCTATAGATTGATGCTCTGACCCCTCCAGGGCTTGTGTTCCCTGCCTGCCCCTTTAGTTCTGTGTCCAGGATTATTTCTTTCCTCCTCCTCCTTCCTTAGGCTCTTCTCCCTGTGAAGCTGATGACTCCTGGAAACAGCAGAGCTGCAGTTTTTCTCTCTTGAGCCTCAGACCTGAGTGCAATGTGGCTGTTGCTCTAGTTAAACATAGCAGATCCAAATAGATTTTCTTTACCTCTTACTCAGACCTGCTAAGGCTGTTTTTTACACTTAAATTCTTTTTTATTATGTTTGTTTTTCACGTGTATGATATATATGCTTGAGTGGATATTTTTACATGTATGGGCCCTTGTGTGTGGGAACACATACGCATGTACATGTGGGTGCATCTGTGTGGAGGCCCAAGGTTGGTGTTGGAAATCTTCCTCAGTTGTTGTTCCACTTTATTCTTTTGAGACAGGGTCTCTGGCTGAACCTGGAGCTCACCATTCCCAGCAAGTCTCTAGCCAGCTAGCTCCAGGGGCCCCTGCCTCCACCTTCAAAGGCTGGAGTTGCAGGCTGGTCATCTTGTCCACCTGGCCTTTACATGGGGTTCAGGCATCTGAACTCCCATCCTCTTGCTTGCATGTAAGAACTTGAGCTGCCAAGCCTTCTTCCCACCCCTGCATTTCCTATCTCAGGGAGAATCTACCTACCCAGTTTACCAAGCGGGAAAACCAAGAGCCAGCCCCAGCTGTCCATTCTAGAGGTAGATTTTTAAGGACACTAAGATATTAACACCAGGCATTAACTCAGTAAGTTGTACCCTTCATTGCCAAACTGGAAAATAGAGCCTCAATTTAATTCCTTAAGTTTAGCCAGGTCTTTCTTCAAAAGAAAAGTTGATAATTTTTAGCCATCTGGTTTATTTTCTTCTAGAAAGTAGATTTTAGCATTGGAGCTAGAAATTATCTGAAATTACATGTAAACACTGAGAGTGGCCCATTCTTTCCTCTCTGGAGAATTGCTGAATCATGACATTGGACACCGTGTGAGCACTGGGGAGGGGAGGCTTTTGTTAGTTATGTGCTCATAGTTTTGGTTAAATTTGACTAGTAAGGAATAGATTTTTTGAAAAAGGAGAAATGATTTTTCTGAGCTTTTTAAAAAAAATACCAGTAATTAATAGAAGTATGTTTTCATAGGCTGCTTTATAAATGTTAATTTTTTAGTACAGGATTATTACAAATATTTGTAGACACAATTTAAAGATTGACTTTGGTCAAAATGTTACACTTAACTGTTTTCTTTCACATGGTACTGATTTTTAATACCATCTTAAATTTTAAATTTATTTGAAAGCAGACATCAACTATCAGTTGTGTATCTGAAAAAGGCCATTAAATTTGCATGTTACTGTAGTCTTTATTTTTAAAATTTAAAAAAGATTTTATTTTACTCATGTGACTGTCCTGCCCTGTACACTGTCATGCCTGTGGCCCACAGAACCCAGATGGGTGTGCCAGATGTCCTAGAGCTGGAGTCACAGACAGTTGGGAGCCACCCACCATGTTTTGTTCCCAGCACGTACATGAACCTACATGGTTAACAGCTGTCTCTAACTCCAGTTCCAGGGCGTCCAGTGCCCTCTTCTAGCTTCTGTGGATATCTGTGGACACTGGACACAAGGGTACACAAACAAAAATGCAGACAACACCCATATACATGAGACAAAAGTAAAGTTTAAAACAGTACCTTTGAAAGGTGTCACATACAATACTTGGTACTGTACATACCAATACTTGCTTAATAAAATATAAATATGTGTAATTTCAGTTAAAAAAAATAACTTTAATATTGATGTACTTTTTAGTTAAGTAATCTAAAAGTTTAAAGTTGCCAAGTATTACCTCCTAAAGCTGATAGTAACCTGTCAGGCTAACGAGTTGACAGTGCACTTCTCTGTGTGCACACCCGAACACTTCTTTTGAGACGGTCTTGCTGTGTTGCCTGTGCTGGTCTCAAACTCTTGGGCTCAGGCAGTCTTCTGCCAGGACTTCAGGTGCTGGGACCGTACATGAACTAGCTTAGCTTCTGTTACTTACTGGTTGGAAAAAAAAAAAAAATAGAGAAGACTGTTGAAGTCTTTGGTGATAAATTTAAAAGTGTGACCTTCAGCAAAAATCATACCTGCTTGCCTATTATTAATCCGGTACTTGGAAGACTGAGGCAGGAAGATGAGAAGTTTCAGATAAGACTGAGCTATAATAGTAAGAAGCAGCCTCAGAATGGAGTTGGGGGTCTGGAGACACACATGGCCCAGTGGTTACAAGATCACTTGCTGTTCTTGGTGGTTTGGGTCCCAGGACACACATGGTAGCTCACAACTGTAACTCCAGTTCCAAGGAACCTGACACCCTCTCCTGACTTTCACGGGTACATGAGGCATGCATGTGATGTACACACATGCAGGTGAAAGACGACACATTCACTGCAAGAGTTGTTTCCATCCTTTCATCATGTGGGTCCCGGGAACTGAACCAGGTTGTCAGGCTTGACAGTAAGCACGTTACCGGTTGAGCCGTCTTGCTAGTCCCTCTCATCAGTTTTTAATGAGTGTGTGCATGTGTGTCACAGCACATATGTGGAGGCAGTGGGCAGCATTGGGACTTAGCAATGTCAGTAGGTCAGCTGACTAGCAGGCAGTTTCTATCTCACTGCCCCCCTCCATTTTCTTTTGTCATACCAAGTCTTTGACAATAGCTTACCGATTTTATATGCTTTAAAATACTACATTGTTCCTAGTTCGTTGTAGAACAATCGTCATTCATCTATAAAGTGGGAAAACAATTCCTGAATAATATTTATATGAATTGTCTTAATCAGACCAAGTAGCTTTCAGAAGGTAGAAAAAAAGTAAACTTTAGGTTGAAGTAGATTTTATATTAACAGATTTTCATTAGAGTTGGCTTGATAAAAAGTATTTAATGTTTCATTTTTCAACATACCGAAGTAAATTTTATTCTTGAGTTGTAAGTGCACTCATATTTATATTGAGGTTTATGATGTGATCTCCAAAAGTTCTTTCAGTTGTTAAATGTCCTCATTATTGATGAATATGCTTTGAAAGAATAATTATGTGCGGGTTTGTTTGTTTTAGGAGGCAGTTTCCCTGTTACACTCAACAGATACTTACAGAGCATTGTAATGAAGTATGGTTCTGTAAATTCTCTAATGATGGCACTAAACTAGCAACAGGATCAAAGGATACCACAGTTATCATATGGCAAGTCGATCCGGTATGTATTCCTGTGTGTGCACGTGCTTACATAGTTTAGATTTGTGTGTGTGTGTGTCAGCGTATGTGCATGTGCATGTGCATCGTATGTGTGCCTTACTTGCATAGGCCTGAAGAATGCACCTGATCAAGTTATTCATGGCTATGAATCACTGTGTAGATTCCAGCAATTTAAACTCAGGTCCTCTTCCAGAGTAACGGTAGGAGGCTCTTTCTTTCTCCAGCCCTAAGAGTGTATTTTTGAATCTTAACTCACTAGTTACCTTTTTGTTGTTATTTTCTAAGACTAGTTTCTCTGTGTAGCCCTGGCTGTCCTGGAACTCACTCAGTAGACCAAACTTGCCTCAAACTTGGAGATCTACCTGCCTCTGCCTCTTGAGTACTGGGATTAAAAATGTAAGCCAACACTGCCTGACTACATGCCTATTTAGTTTTAATATACATATGTATAAGTCTTCTGCAAGTCCCTTTTTGGTCATATTTGTCACTTGATTTTTGTTGTTGTTGTTGTTATTTATTTATTTTTGAGTTCTTATTTAGTTTCCAAGGCTTTTGTAGAACTTCCTTCCGGAACACTGGGCAGATAGGGATTTATCATCATGCCTGACGATGTTAATCACTTTTTTCAAATTTTTTTCCTGTTTGTGTTTTTCTTTTTTTTTTTCTCTTTTCCTGAGACAGGGTTTCTCTGTGTAGCCCTGGCTGTCCTGGAACTCACTTTGTAGACCAGGCTGGCCTCAAACTCAGAAATTGGCCTGCCTCTGCCTCCCAAGTGTTGGGATTAAAGGCGTGCACTACCACTTCCCAGCGTGTTTTTCTTTTTTTATGTTCATAGATTGATATTATTCCAGTTGTACATACAGTGTTAAGTATTAGAGATTGTGCCAAGTTGTTATGCAGTTTTTGACTGAGTGACTTGAAGGTGCTGAAATACAGTGTCTTGAATTGTGATGAGGAAACTGGGGTGAAGTATTGAGTGCTGAAGATAACTTGTGGTACAGTGGGGTCCCATGTACAGTCTCTACTCAGAATTATTATTACTAGATAACCTACAGATATAAATGTGTTCATTTCTTTTAACTAGTTAAACATACATACATAGCCAGTCTGTCTGTTAGTCAAAACAGAATGTGAATTCAAATAGGTTAAGAAACTACACTTGTTTTAAACATTCACCTAAGATCTTAGTAAATAAAACTTGGCATAGAGCTAACTGTAGCTTTTGACTCTAGATAAATGCATTGGCCTCACATTTATTTTGAGTTTAACTAGAGGAGTCTTAGGCGCTAACAGGAGCTCAGGGGTGAAGGCAACACTTTGCCGTCCTGGAGATCTGATTTTGTTCATAAAGGTGGAAAGAGAGAGCTGGCTTCACAAAGTTTTCCTGACATGTAGGCCATAGCATGTGATCCCACACAAATGTCTGGACATACAACACACACAACCTATATTCAGAGGCACCCTAGAAGGAAATATAGAAATTGAGATGGGCACTTGTTGGATATTTACTATGACATGTTGTAATCGGTAGCAGGAAAGCAGAGCCCTCCCTCTCTTCTGTAAAGGAGCACTTACCTTTTTTGTACTGTAATACCCAGTTGACAGTCTCACAACTATCAGTTGTCTTAAAACAGTGCTGTTTTAAATACACAAGCCAAAGTACATAACCAGCCTGTCTGTCTCACCTACCTTTGGGTGCACACACACATACTATAAATTACACACTAATCACTTAAGGAACCTAAATATATTGAAATGTAGGCTCTCAACATATATAGGTACAATATATAATACTCCTTTATTAACACTATATTTTAGTAGCAGATAATGACTACCAGCATTCTGAATTAATAATATTGTAAGATATTTGCTGTAATCATAATATGAAATGAAAGTATTTGAATTTTCTCTATTACGGGATAATACTGCATTTACTTTGTTACCTAATGTACTTCCTTTTATAATGTAGTATACGCTGTCAGTGTAAGCACATAGTGATAAACTCCGTCACAAGTAATTGACTGGCATCCTAAGCACTCACTCCCCTTACTGTAGTTTAACCAGCAGTGAGCCCAGATTGGAGTTCTCCACTTCTCTCTGCTCCTGATGTCTGCCATTCCCTGTCTGTCTGTCGGATGAGTCTGAGAGTTCAAAGAGATCTTGCTGTGTTTAGCAAGCTAAGGAAAGTAAGAAAGGATTTCGTGGAAAAGATAAAAGAACTGTTGGGGCAAAACTGGTTAGGAATGGCCTAGGGTCATTTGGGAGGAGAGTTTCTAAAAGACCAGGAGATGAACTCTACGGAAGTAAATCTTTTATATCTTTTGCTGAGGAATTTAGGTCTCTATGCCTGCATTTCCCAGAATGTTTTTCTTGAAATACTGCTGTGCAGAATGTAATAGGTGTTAATGTAAGGATTTTTTTTTCTTGGCCATATTAACTTTGGAGTGCAAAATTAATACCTAGATTCTAAACGAAAATGTGAGAATAATTTTTAGATGGTTGCACTATTAAAAGTTTCCTGAGGCCAGTTAAGTTCCTGAGGCACTTTTCAAATACTATTTAGAAAAGGTGACTATGCTCTTGGAAAAACCTAGCAATGGCTATTTTGCCTGCATGTATGTCTGCAACTGATTCCTATAGAGGCCAGAAAAGGGTTGGATCACGTGGAACGTGGGATTGACTTTAGATGGCTGTAAGCTGCCCCATTGGTGCTGGGAATCAAGTGGGGTCCTGTGGAAGCTGCATCTTATTGTTTATAGAGTTATTTTCTTTTTTCTTTCTTTTTTTTATTTTTTTATTTTTTTTTTATTTTTTAGTTTTTTGAGACAGGGTTTCTCTGTATAGCCCTGGCTGTCCTGGAGCTCACTCTGTAGACCAGGCTGGCCTCGAACTCAGAAATCTGCCTGCCTCTGCCTCCCGAGTGCTGGGATTAAAGGTGTGTGCCACCACGCCCGGCACTAGAGTTATTTTCTATTGGGGTATATAAGACAGGTTTTTTGGTTTGTTTTTTGTTTTTTTCTTTTTTGTCCTCTTTTGTCTTTTTCTTCCCCTTTCTCCCTTCCGCTCTCCCTTCTTTCCTCCTGTGGTCTTTTGAGATAGAATTACTGTGTAGCCTAGCACAGGATCTTCCTATGTCTAACCTTCCAAGTACTGAAATAACATGCCTGAATAAAACAATTAGGTTTTTTTCTTTTTTTTTTTCTTTTATCTTTTTTGTTTTTTTTTTTTTTGTTCGAGACAGAATTTCTATGTGTAGCACTGGCTGTCCTGGAACTCACTCTGTAGACCAGGCTGGCCTCAAACTCAGAAATCCACCTGCCTCTGCCTCCCAGGTGCTGGGATTAAAGGAGTGCACCACCACTGCCTAGTTTTCTAGATAAGTATTTCTAAAGACATTTATTGCCAACTTAGAAGCAAATCTTTGTATGCATCTAGAATACTGTTTTGTCCAGATTTTGTTCCTTGGCAATGTTAAGTGAGTCAAAAAAGATTTAAAATTACATAAATCTCTAAAGATCATGGTTTGAATTGGACTGTACTGTCATGTAAGATAAGTTTAGGGTCCTGTAAATAAACAGTATAGTTAACATCAATATCAGGCCATTGAGACCACTCAAAACTGCATTTTTAAATGGCTTAACCCACCATGTAAAATCCAGCTGTTACTATGAAGTGACTATGTCAGCTTTCCCAGCCTTGTCACTGACGCATCTGCACTCTGTGTGGTTCAGCTTGCAGAGCATAGGCTCCCAAACAGGCAGCCCAAATGCAAACTCTCTCCACTGTTAGAGATGGATTTCTTTTTGGTTTTTTTCTTTTTTTTTTTTTCAATTTAATTTTATTTTTTTTTACTTATTCACTTTATATTTCACTCACTGCCCCTTTCCCAGTCACTGCCTCCCATAATGCCCCTAGCCCCCCTCCCCTTCTCCAAGAGGCTAGGCACTTCCTCTCTCACTGAGGCCAGACAAGGCAGCTCGGCTAGAAGAACATATCCCACATAGAGGCAACAGCTTTAGGGATAGCTGTCTACCCCCTCACCCCCCACTCAAGTTGTTTGGGACCTACATGAAGACCAGGCTGCACATCTGCTACATATGTGCAGGAAGGTATAGGTCCAGCCTGTGTATGTTCTTTGGTTGTTGGTTCAGACTCTGAGAGTCTCAAGGGTCTAGGTGAGTTGACTCTGTTGGTCTTCCTGTGGAGTTCCTATCCCTTTCAGGGCCTGCAGTCCTCCTCCCATTCCTTCATAAGCGTCCCCAAGCTCCATCCACTGTTTGGCTCTGGGTGTCTGAATCTGTCTGAGTCAGCTGCTGGGTGGAGCCTCTCAGAGGACAGACATGCTCCTGTCAGTAAGCATAACAGGATCATTAATAGTGTTACGGATTGGTGCTTGACCATGGGATGGGTCTCAAGTTGGGCTGGTTATTTGTTGGGCATTCTCATAGTCTCTGTTCCAGTCCCTTTATTTCTTCCATATTCTGTGACAGTTTTATATATTTGTGGGTAAATTTTGGGTTGAAAGTTTGTTGGTTGGGTTGGTGACTCTTATCACTCCACTGGGGTTCCTGCAATCCTGCCTGGCTACAGGAGGTGGCCGTTTCAGGTTCCGTAGCCCCAGTGTAGTGAGTCACAGCTAAGCTTACCCCTATTGATTCTTAGGTGCCTTCCTTATCCAGGCAGAGACAGATTTCCCTTTTTTTTTTTTTTTTCCCTTTCCCTTCTTCCTCTTGCTCTGCCCCCCCCCCCCGGGCTCTGCACGCTCCAGCACCACCTACCCCTACCCCTGCACCCCCCCTCTCCCCCCCCTACCCCCAAGCCCCACTCACTCAGGCCCAAAGGTTTTTTTTTTTTTTTATTTGTCTCCCATTACGGGTGGTTGTGAGGCACCATGTGGTTGCTGGGATTTGAACTCATGACCTCCAGAAGAGCAGTTCGTGCTCTTAACCACTGAGCCCAACAGATTTCTTCTTTTTTTGGGGTTTTTTTTTTTTTTGGTTTTTTTCGAGACAGGGTTTCTCTGTATAGCCCTGGCTGTCCTGAACTCACTCTGTAGACCAGGCTGGCCTCGAACTCAGAAATCCGCCTACCTCTGCCTCCCAAGTGCTGGGATTAAAGGCATGCGCTACCACACCTGGCCCCAACAGACTTCTTAATCTTCCTAAAATTTCATTCTCGTCCCTGGAGTATATCGTTATTAGTAGTATAATGTTGATATCACATTATTAATGGTAAAAGACATGTCCACAGAAAAATGCCTACATATTCTTAGCCATTTTACTCTTAATATTCAAAAATGTAGAAACCAAATAGACAAAATGTGTTTGTAAAATGGAGTATCACTCAATAAAATTTGGCATGAGTGAATCACAGAGACATTGGAGTGAATGAAAGAAGCAAACTAGAAGAGACTGTATCATGCTTAATTTATTATATGAAATACCCAGAATAGACAAATGAATAAAAACAAAGGAATGGTTGCTGGAAACTACAGGGAGAGAAATGATCACTACCAGATCCAGGATTTCTTTTGGGGAGATGGTAAAGATGTGATTGATAATGGTAGTTGTAGCTGTTGAACTTTATGCCCTGTGAGGGCACATTTTATGCATTTGTGTGTTGGTGAGAATTTGCAAATCTTTAAGAAGAGCTAACTTTTGGTGTTCACATCTACTTTCAGACTCAAGTTTTCTCAGGGCAAATTCTGTGACAGTTTTTATATATTGTATAGTACATAACATCTTGTTTATAGTAGGTAGTTCATCAGTGTGAGTAAATGTCTATGAAGCAAGCTGCTGAGCTTAAGCAAGATTGGTACAGAAACCTGAGGAATAAATGAGACTATCAGTATACTTAAGTTCTTGTGCTAGAAAATGATAGCTTTTAGCCGGGCAGTGGTGACACATGCCTTTGATCCCAGCACTTGGGAGGCAGAGGCAGGCGGATTTCTGAGTTCTAGGCCAGCCTGGTCTACAGAGTGAGTTCAGGACAGCCAGGGCTACACAGAGAAACTCTGTCTCAAAACAAAAACAAAAACAAAACAAAAAAGAAAAGAAAATGGTAGCTTTTAGGGATGGGAGTTAACCACATTCTCTATTTTGTTTTTTAGGATACACACCTGTTAAAACTGCTTAAAACGTTAGAAGGACATGCATATGGTGTCTCTTATATAGCGTGGAGTCCAGATGACAGCTATCTTGTTGCTTGTGGTCCAGATGACTGCTCTGAGCTTTGGCTTTGGAATGTACAGGTGAGCAAATTTTTTCCTTGGTTTAAGTTCAACATGCTCTTAATGCATATATTTGTTAAAATGTATTCTTATCCATCGTAGTGGCCTTTAATCTCAGCACTCAGATCTCTGACTTTGAGGTCAGCCTGCTCTACAGAGGGAGTTCCAAGTCAGCCAGGGCTACACCAAAACTGTCTCTAAGGGGAAGACGAAACAAACAAAACCCAACATTATTCTTAGTTTATACAAGAAAACAGTTTAACCAAAATTACTATAACTTTTCTCCTGTACGTTATAGTGCTTCAAGTGTTTAGAGCCCAAGTTTTTATATTTATAAATGTAAGTATATTTAGGACGGTAAAGCTTATTTTATTGGAGGACAATCAGTGAGCATTTCCANAGGGGAAGACGAAACAAACAAAACCCAACATTATTCTTAGTTTATACAAGAAAACAGTTTAACCAAAATTACTATAACTTTTCTCCTGTACGTTATAGTGCTTCAAGTGTTTAGAGCCCAAGTTTTTATATTTATAAATGTAAGTATATTTAGGACGGTAAAGCTTATTTTATTGGAGGACAATCAGTGAGCATTTCCAACGTGCTTTGCTTTGCTCGATAGAATCCATACTGTGGATTCAGGAAATAGTTCTATGTTTTCATCATTTGTGTGTAAAACATGACCGTTCTTTTGTTTTTTTGGGTTTTGTGGGGGTTTTTTTGTTGTTTTGGGGGGTTTTGTTTTTTGTTTTTGGGGGGGGAGGTGTGGGTGGGGGGGTGTTTGAGACAGGGTTTCTCTGTGTAGCCCTGGCTGTCCTGGAACTCACTCTGTAGTCCAGGCTGGCCTCAAACTCAGAAATCTGACTGACTCTGCCTCCCAAGTGCTGGGATTAAAGGCGTGCGCCACCAAGCCCGGCAAAACATGACCTTTCAAGTGTAAAATATGTGTTAAATATAATTTCATATTTTGTTGGCAAGTGTATCATCTTTTAGCCTACATTTAGTAGTCTGAGCTAGCTTAGTGCCACTAAAAAATGTTCTAAGAACATACTTTTTTATATTACTTTTTCTAACCTAACTTTAATTTATGATACTATCATAAAACTTGGCATTAGATTAATTCCATTTTAAATGTTTTTGAAACTCCACATTCAAAATTGAAACTCTTGAGTAGAAAATGATAATCTGTGATTTGAGTATGAAAGTAAAACTTGATGGGACGGACCTTTGGATCTAATAACTGTTAACATAAGACCCAAAGCAATACTCTAGGCAGAGTGTGGTGATGTCCACCTTCGATTCTAGCACTTAGAAGGTGGAGATAGGGGCAGCTCTAACTGAGTTCAAGGCACCCTAGTCTACATAGCTAGGACAGCTGGGACTATATTCAAAAAAACAAAATAATAATGATACTTCACAGAGTTGCCTCAGGTAGAACGGGAGGCATGGACAGTGAGTGAGCACTAATGCTGTTTGAGGAGGGTTCCCTACTGCTGCTTCAGGTCCTCGTGGTGGGAAGTCACCGTGTGCTGTAAGAACCAAACCTAGAAGAGCAGTAATGGCTGAGCCTCTCCAGAGCCTGTTACTGTCTAATACCTAACTCACATCTCATTTTGTTCAGAAATGTCTTTTATGCTATTGGTATCAAGTTAGCAATTAACCACTGTTAAATTTGGGTTTAGGGAGATGGCAAAACACTGAATAAAATTGGATAAACAGTGAATCTGATCTAAATGACCTTCCCTCCCCACCCTCCACCCCCATTAAAGCTTTTTCCTCTTCCTCAGTAGGCTTATGTAGTAAGGGATACAATGACCGGCACGCCTGTGGTCTATACTTGAGTCAGGGCTTAGTTTCTGGGTTATGGTTGTTAAGATATAACTGTTCCTAAGCACTCTTTGATAAGAAGAGTAGGATAGTCTTTTAAGAACTTTGAAGGTGGTGGTGGTGGCGGTGGCGGTGGAGGAAGCTCATATCTTTAATCCCAACACTGGAGGCAGAAACAGTCAGATCTCTGAGTTCTAGGCCAGCCAGGACTAGACAGAGAAACCCTGTCTTGAAAATCCAAATGCATGCATGCATGCATGAATGAATGAATGAATGAATGAATGAATGAATGAATGAATACCAAAGAGAAGTCCACAGACTGCGTGTTTACAGGCTACTGTGTTTACACTAGGTTTCTAATGAAATAATCTCATGTCTGTGCATAGTAGAAGGAAAACATTTCTGCCCCAGAGCTCACTGTTGTAATGTATTTGTTAAAAGTAAACACTCAAGGTGCTGGAGAGATGGCTCAGTGGTTAAAAGCACTGACTGCTCTTCCAAAAGTCCTGAGTTCAATTCCCAGCAACCACATGTTGGCTCACAACATCTGTAATGGTGTCTGATGCCCTCTTCTGGTACATAGGTGTATATGCAAATAGAGCACTCATACATAAATAAATAAACCTGTAAAAGAAAAGTATATACTCAAGATTTAGGTGCCTTTTGTATTTAAACTTTTAAAACTGTTTTGGTCAAGTGACTAAAGCAGCAGTTGAGTAGCTAAGGATAGGGAACCGTTTAGGAAAAGATTTAGATGTCCAATTAGGCTTTTAACTTGTTTTGTCTCTTGGTTCCATCCCGTTTTCTACTGCGTGCCTCTCCTGCCTTTATCCCTTGCCCGTCCCTGATCACACCCTCTGTTTTTACTCTTACTTTACCTCTGAGTACCCATTCCTCACAGGACACTTGTGCCCATGTCATTTTTATTATACCAAAGGCAGCAGTTGCCTCTCAGATCCTTTTTCTAATCCCTGAACAAAATGGAACAGGATTAGATTAAATGGTATGTGTACTGTCCCCTAAGTGTAATAACTTAGAACATGTAACAGGAGCATGTCTGAGGTTTAAGCACTAAACAAGCTTGCTTAGTTGGAATCACTGTAGAATGCTGGACAGAACAGAGGTTTGTTCTTTGTTCTGCTTTATATTGAAATAAAGTTATATATTACAAAAAAGAGGTAGTCTTTTCCCATCTTCCCTGCTATATTGTGAACATTTGATCATGAAATTTAGTAACTAAAACTGCCCTTAGCATATTTTAAGGGCATAGTTTTACTACTCATTAATTGTCTTCTTAAAGAATTGCTAGTTGTGGGGCTGGAGAGATGGCTCAGTGGGTAGGAGCACTGACTGCTCTACCGAAGGTCCTGAGTTCAAATCCCAGCAACCACATGGTGGCTCACAACCATCCGTAATGAGATCTGACCTCCTCTTCTAGTGTGTCTGAAGTCAGCTACAGTGTACTTACGTATAATAATAAATAAATCTTAAAAAAAAAAAAAATTAAAAAAAATTGCTAGTTGCAGTAATGAAGTTTTAGGGTAAAATTCATAAAGAATTTTGGCCTGAGACGGAAGGTCAGAGGGTTTAGGTTTGTCACTTTGGGCTTTCATTGTCTTGACTGTGAAAAATTATTTATGTATATAATTCTTTTAAGATAAAAATTTTATTAAAATTTATATTATCTCATATCTTTGAGTGCTGTAGTCTTGTTTCTGGTGAGGCTGCAAAATGTGTTTCTATGATCAGGAAAATACTTGAATTACCTTCCTTTCTCCTCTTCCTTCTTCTTCCTCTTCCTTTTTAGTCTTTTTCTTTCTTAACATATACCCCTTAGAGACAAATCTCAAACACCTTATCCACAGTTTTATTTCCTTATAGACGGGAGAATTAAGAACAAAAATGAGCCAATCTCATGAAGACAGTTTGACCAGTGTGGCCTGGAATCCAGATGGGAAACGCTTTGTGACGGGAGGTCAGCGTGGTCAGTTCTACCAGTGTGTAAGTATGGGGTGCCTCCTTGCCAGTGTCTGACTATTTAAAAGTAAATGGAATGTTTATTTTTAATGATTATTTAAATTTATACTTGCCAGGAATGGTGGCACATGCTTTAAATCACAGCACTTGAAAGGTGGAGGTAGACAGAGCTCTATAAGTTTTACAGGCCATTCAAGGCTATACAATGAGATCCATCTCAAAAAAGAAGAAAATAAAATAAAAACAGATTCACTTGACACACATATGCAAACCTATTTTACCTTCCTCTTAAATGAGTATTTAATAGAATATTTGTTACTTTTCTTTCTTCATATTTTTTTAAAACTATTTCAGGTATTCATGAAAAGTATAGAATTAGCTATACTCCCGGTATTTTGGAGGCAGTTGTGGGTGGATCTCTTGAGTTCTAGGTCAGCCAAGACTACATAGTCTCTGTCTCTAAAACAAAGGTACTAATTTATAGGACTGAAAATGTCAGCAATTTCTTTTGAGTAGGTTTAGAAAGTAAAACATTACTAGTCAGGCATGACTGCCCATGGCTTTAATCCCTGCACTTGGGAGACTGAGTCAGGAAATTTGCAGAGTTAAAGGATAGCCTGGACTATAGTGAATTAGATACCAACCTGGACTATACGAGACCCCGTCTCAAAAACAATAAACAGTGTTTGTTGGGCGTGTATGTAGCTCCGTTTATGGAATGTGTGGCTAGCACACTGCAGAGCTCTGAGCTGGCTCCCCACACTGTAGTTATAGCCGTGGGAAATGGAGATAGAAGGGTCTTAAAGTACGAAGGTCCTCCTTAGCTGCATGGTCAGCCTTGGGTTTAGGAGACCTTGTGTGGGACAACCACAAGAATGCTAAATAAAATAATAATAAAATAAATGCCGGCTGAAAGGGTTGTAGACCAGACTGTCCCCAAACTCAAAAAGATCCTCCTACATCTGCCTACAGAATGCTGGGATTAAAGGCATGTACCACCATGCCAGGCAAGTAAACTATTTAATTAAGCTAAGGTAAATTGTCCTGTGACGTGCTATGAGTGAAGTGTCCTTGTGCTGTGCAGGTTCCACCTGTCAGTCACATTACTGCCTCATGTGACTCATGGGTTTTCAGGTTATTCTTTTTAATGCTTTTCCTTACTACATCACTCTAGTTAGGTGTTTAGAACGACTCATAGTTGTAGTTGATCTTTGTGGAATAAAGCAGATTTTAATAGGCTATGGAACAGCCTGTTTCCTTCTGGGTAGGTCACATGCTATACTTGCAGGCAGCTCCCTGGCATTTCAGGATCTCCTGGGTAGCTGTTGAGACTCGCTGCTCTCTAGTAAGATGAAGCTTATGGGATTCATCGCTGTTGATCTTAGCATTAGTTCTCCTTTTTCATATCTCAGTGCTGCATGTCATGGTGTTATAGGATAGACCTAGAGTCAAACTCCCATCGCTTAGGTCCTTGTCAAGTTGTTCTCAGAAAGCAGTGCCAGGCATTTCTGAGTGCTTTGTTGTTGTTTTGGATTTCCTATTTTTCTGTTAGGACCTGGACGGAAATCTTCTGGACTCCTGGGAAGGAGTGCGAGTGCAGTGCCTGTGGTGCTTGAGTGACGGGAAGACTGTGCTGGCTTCGGACACGCACCAGAGAGTCCGGGGCTACAACTTTGAGGACCTGACAGATAGAAACATGTAACTATTAATTGGTTTCCATTAGAACAGGCATAGTGGTGGCGCATGCCTTTAATCGCAGGACTAGGAAAGCAGAGGCAGGCGGGTCTATGAGTTCCAGAGCAGCCAGGACTGCACAGAGAAACCCTGTCTTGAAAAGATAGAGAGGGCCAGGCGGTGGTGGTGGCGGCGCACGCCTTGGCCAGTACTTGGAAGGCAGAGGCAGGCGGATTTCTGAGTTCGAGGCCAGCCTGGTCTACAAAGTTGAGTTCCAGGACAGCCAGGACTTTACAGAGAAACCCTGTCTCAAAAAGAAAAAAAAAAAGAAGGAGGAGGAGGAGGAGGAGGAAAGAGAAAAGAAAAGAAAAGAAAAGAAAAGAAAAGAAAAGAAAAGAAAAGAAAAAAGGGAGGGGGAGCAAGGAAGGAAGGGAAGAGAGAAAAATGCTGTAATTCAAAATGTGTATTTGGGCTTTTTCAGAAAAGCAATTTTTTGTTTTTTGATTGGTAGTCTGAATTAGCTTTTAGGTAGTACATGTTAACTCATTCTGATGGAGATATATATGGCAAAATATCATTTAAGTTATAATAGTTTATAGTCTCTCATAATTTGAAATTCTTGACTATTGATTTGCTGCTCCTGACCAGCTATTTCTAATTACAGAGTACAAGAAGATCATCCTATTATGTCATTTACTATTTCCAAAAATGGCCGATTAGCTTTGTTAAATGTAGCAACTCAGGTATGTTTTTTTTTTTTTAACAACATTTAAAAAATGTTGTTTTAGTGAGAATTTGCTTTTGTTGTATTAGTATAAGTGTTAACTATCTGTCTTTAGTGCTTAATGTGTAGGCATGAGAAATAAGTTAGCTGAAACCCTTACATTTTTAACAAATAGAAAACGACAGTGCTCCAATTGGAAAAGAATATTCACAATTACTGTTAATTCTCTTGAGATAGATGTGGTAGACCACACTTTCCATCCCAGAACTGCCTGATTTTATTAAGAGCAGCCTGGGGCTGGTGAGATGGCTCAGCGGGTAAGAGCACCCGACTGCTCTTCCGAAGGTGATGAGTTCAAATCCCAGCAACTACATGGTGGCTTACAACCACCCGTAATGAGATCTGACGCCCTCCTCTGGTGCATCTGAAGTCAACTATAGTGTACTTATGTATAATAATAAAAATATATATATATTAAGAGCAGCCTGGTGTACACAGCAGCTCCAAAGCCAGCTGGGCTAGATTAGTGGTTCTCAGCCTGTGGGTCACAACCCCTCTCTGTTTGGAAGACCTTTTCATGGGGTCACCTATCAGATATCCTGCATATCAGATATTTACAGTAAGATTCATAACAGCAAAATTTCAGTTATGAGTAGCAACAAAATAATTTTATGGTTAGGGGTCAGCCCACCATGAGGAACTAACTGTATTACAGTCTCAGCATTAGAAGCTTTAGAACCATTGTGCTAGACAGTCTCTAAAAACAAATGAACTACTAAGCTGAGGGATGCTGCATGTTCCTGGACTTGGGAGGGCCAGGTGTAGTGCTGAACGCCTTTAATCTCAGCATCAGGGCAGCAGAGGCAGGTGGATCTCTTGAGATTGAGGCCAGCCCGTTCTACAGACTGAGTTCCAGGGCTACACAGAGAAGCTCTTGTATTAAGGCGGTGTGGGGGGAGGGTCAGTTCCAGGGAAGCCTGGGGCATACACAGGGCAGGCAAAAACTGCTAGGGAGAGAGTGAGACCCTAGCTCAGAAAACAACAGCAACAAAACTTTTTTTTTCCTACAGGGAGTTCATTTATGGGACTTGCAAGACAGAGTTTTAGTAAGGAAATATCAAGGTGTTACCCAAGGGTTTTATACAATTCATTCGTGTTTTGGAGGCCATAATGAAGACTTCATCGCTAGTGGCAGTGAAGGTAAGGTATCCTGTCCTCACTGGTGTAAAGCTCTCCCAGCTTCTCAACAAGTGTAAGCTGTGGTATTACATTTCTTAGTCTATTACTCAGTACATTCTTAATGTTACCTTTTGGGATGGCTTGAGGCCTTAATTTTGTTGTTGTTGTTGTTGTTGTTGTTGTGTTGTGTTTGTTTATTTTTCTATGTATTGTTGGTGATGGAACCCAGGGCCTCAAGAAGTGTGTTAGATGTTGAATCAAATTAAGACTTATTTAAATCATTATACTTGTCTTTTCATGGAACTGAGTTTTCAAACGTTGGTAACAGTCAGCTTTGCTGGTCTTGGTCGCACAACATATTCTTGGTAATCTCTGAAGGTGGAACAGAGCTAGACAGATCTCTGAGTTTCAGAATAGCCAGGGCTACACAGAGAAAACCCCCCACCCCTACACTCCCCAAAAGCCAGCAATATATAGAAAAAGTAGAGCCTGTAGGTATGGCTCAGTTGGTATTGTGCCTGCTAGCACACACAGTCCTGGTTTCAATCCCTCATACATGAACCATGCATGCTTGCTCACACCTGTAATCACAGCCCTAGAGAAATAGGCAAGAGGATCAGAAGTTCAAGGTCATGATCTGCAGCATGGTGAGTTTGAAGACTGCATGGGCTACATGAGACTGCTACCTAGGGGGAAAAAAAGAAAGAAAAAACCCAACTGTCTTACATAGTCAATAGATTTTCCAGATTGGTGCAGCATGTAGAACACAGTCATCCTAAGCCAAGCTTAGTTCTGGCCTGGATGGCTAGAGATGCTACTTTTGCTACCTTGTCAGCAAATATTCTCCTTGAACATGTGTTCACATGAACCCCAACTCACAGGAATCTGCCCACCTCCCAAGTTCTGGAAACAAAGATGTCTATCTGATGTCATACTTTTCAAACCTGTGCTCTTTCATTGAAATATAGCAAGCCACCAGGCATAGCAGCGCATGCCCTAAGTCCTAGCTCCTGAAAGGTAGAGGAGTGTGCTCATTCACAAATTTCCACACTCACCCCTCAGTTCACCAATAGATTGTCATAATGAAGTTGATTTATCCTTGAGTTCTGCTCTCAGATTAGAACCATCATCATGTAATTAGCTTATCACTAAGGTATAGTGAATTTAATTCTTTTTATGGTCACTTTATGAGATTAGCATCTTCTAGAAACTACACATAAGGTACAGATATAAATAAGATGCTTGTCTACAGTAATCCCTAAGCATGGTTGCTGCAATTAAGAGGTTAACTGCATTTAGACCATAAGAGGTGGGTTCACTTTGTTACCTCTGTGCAGTGTGGGAGAACCATAGTACCCTCCTCATAGCATGGAGACAGTTCCCACCTCATAGCATGGTGACAGTTTAATTACATCAAGTAGTCTCAATTGTTGCTGGTTTTCAGTTTGGATACTTTGTTTTTTCTGTCACCTAAGGTCTCCATAGAATGTATTATCATCTCTATTCTGTACTATGTATTACTATTCTTCATTGTAATTGGAGTTGTTTTGTTAAAAAAATGCTATTATGGCTGGGCATAGTGGTGCACACCTTTAATCCCAGCACTCAGGAGGCAGAGGCAGGCGGATTTCTGAGTTCGAGGCCAGCCTGGTCTACAAAGTGAGTTCCAGGACAGCCAGGGCTACACAGAGAAACCCTGTCTCGAAAAAAAAAAAAATGCTATTATATGTTTATGTGTGTGTGTGTGCACACACAAGTGTGATTGTGGATGCCTCTAGAGGGACCACCTTACATAGGTGCTTGGGAACTGACTGAACTCTGGCAGGAAACATTCTTTTTTTTTTTCTTTTTTTTTCTTTTTTTGTGGTTTTTCAAGACAGGGTTTTTCTGTATATCCCTGGCTATCCTGGAACTCACTTTGTAGACCAGGCTGGCCTTGAACTCAGAAATCCACCTGCCTCTGCCTCCTGAGTGCTGGGATTAAAGGAGTGCACCACCATGCCCAGCGGCAGTAAACATTCTTAACTGCTGAGCCATCTTAACCATCTTGCCCCAGATTGTAATTATTTATCAGTCAAACATGGACAAACTCTTATAAATGTTTTTGTGATTTTAGAAAGCAGGAAAAAGGTAACATGGCTTTCACAAAATTAACTTATTAAACTATCCATATCCTTTTCGTCCTTATAAATTGTAATATTGACGAATCCTTTTCTGTGTGTAGTATGTAGTAACGTGTGGTCAGTGATTTTGTTAATAACACAGTTTTCTAACATTTCTCTGAATTGCTGTACATTTAGATCACAAGGTTTACATCTGGCACAAACGTAGTGAACTGCCAATTGCGGAGCTCACAGGGCACACGCGCACAGTAAATTGTGTTAGCTGGAACCCACAGATTCCATCCATGATGGCCAGTGCCTCAGACGATGGCACTGTTAGAATATGGGGACCAGCACCTTTCATAGACCACCAGAATATTGAAGGTAAGGCCATGCAGTCCGTGTTCTCTGTAGATGAATCATTACTCTGAGTTAACAGCACGTTTACATAGCACATTAAACATGGAATATGGCTTTTTTTCTCACCTATCTCAATTTATAGAAAGAATTTAAGAAATCTAGGATTAGGTTTTATTGGTTTTGGAGCAGCAATGAAGAAAGTAAGCTAGCCTAATGCCTGTGCTTTTGTGGGATTGGGGGTGGTGGAGCCAGGATGCCCCCCCAGGAGCTGTCAGGCACAGGCAGCAGCAAATGAGACTTTGTCTTGAACTGGAAGGTGGTCCTTTGACCTCCATATCTTACCACCTCCTTGCATGCACACACGGATCTAGTAACATGTTGTTTTTGTCCTGCTATCTAAATGTGACATTACATGAAATACTTATATACATATGAGAAGTAACAAATGTATAAAAGTTGAGGAACTTTAGTTTTAATTATCATCATTTTGGGATTGTCCTAATACCTTAGCACTGTATAGAATGTGCTATACTAACATGAACTGTGACTGATGGTGAGGGAAGGAAGAAACTAAAACTCACTGTGCTGCCTTTGTGCCAAGTAGTGTGCTCAGAGTATTTGCTCTCGCATGTGTTCATGGTCTTGTAAGAGAAACATTTTTATTTTCATTTTATAGGGAAGGAACCAAAATATGGCAGAGCTCGTTAACTTGTTGACCGCTGCCATTTCGGCCAATCTAGGTCTGGAAAGTTTTCCCCACCACCTTGATACTTGAAGATGAAGAAAGTCATAAAGCTAACAGATGAGGACAAATTCTTGATTAAATATAATAGTACTAGAGAGAAGTAATAAATTTTCTGTAAATATCTTTTCTTTTCCTCAAAGAGAACAAGTAAAAACGTCTCGTTGGAAGGAGATGACTTAGAGATTGTTCTGTTCGGTGTATTCCACCTATACAGTTGGTGTTTTTGTTTTGTTTTTTTCTTGTGTGTGTGCCTGTGTGCCCATGCTACCTGATATGCATGCTGGGACCCGAATGCCATTCCTTTGCAAGAGTAACAAATACTCTGAACTTCTAAAGCCTTCTATCTCTCCAAGCCTCTCACCTAAATAATTTAGTAAGAAAAATGTCCAACAGTTTTAACTAATGATTTCCATTGGAGGGAAGGTAGCCTTTTGTTTTTTAAATATATAAATAGAGAGATGAAGCTGGGGTTGTGGAACACACCTTTTAAAGAAGAGGTGGGAGGCCCAGTTTACACAGAGAAACCTATCTCAGAAAACCAAAACCAAAAAACTGCACACAGAGATGAGAATGGAAGCAAGCAAGCGTGTGAGCTGCACGAGTGGGGATGCTGGGACATGGGAGGTGCCTTCTGGAGGTGTTCGCTGCTGCCTGTCCTGTGAGGGTCCCAGGTCCTGCCCAGGCCCACTCTCTCAGAGCCAATTCTGTAGTTTTTTATTTTGTTAGTCATTTAGAATGTGACTGGAAGAATAGGAAAGTGGTGGTCATGCGGCGGCGGCAGCTCCTGAGAGCTGTTGACCCACAGTGGGCTAAGAGTGCACTTTGTACTCCATTACTTTAATCAGTGTGATAATTCATGTGAGTGGGTTTGCCAAACACTGGCTCAGTTGTAAGATGAGACCCAGCTCAGCAGCTTCCATTAGGCTGTACCAACACAGATCTGAGCTTACAAATGTGCTCTGTGGCCGGGTGGTGATGGCACACGCCTTTAATCCCAGCAGTGGCAATGGGTGAATCTTTGTGAGTTTGAGGCCAGCCTGGTCTAGTGAGAGCTCCAGGATAGCCAAGGCTGTTACACAGAGAAACCTTGTTGGGGGATTGGGGGAAGATACTTTTTGGGATACTGTCTGCAGTCTTCCCATACACAATAAAATAATTTTCTGATTAAATTGTACCTGTTTAGAATAGAAAATTGAAAGTATTAACTGTGCAAGAGGGAGCAGGGTGCACGTACTGTGCTGAGGTCAGGGGACAGCTTGCTGGCCTTAATCTCCTCCCCATGTGGGTCCTGTTGGTTGATGTAGGCCTTCAAGCTTAGCAACAAGTGCTTTCTCCCATGGTGCCATCTTACTAGCCCAGGAACTTCTTAAAATGAATTTATTTTTATGTTATGGGTGTTTTCCCAGAGGCCAGAAGAGGCCACCTGCTTCCCTGGGACTGGAGCTTGAGGCTTTACAAACCCACCATGTGCATTCTTGGAATCAAAGCATGGTCCTCTGCAAGGACAGCCATGGTTTTTTAACTGCTGATCTATCATCGTAGCTCCTAGCCCAACACTTTTGTTTTTTTAAAGAGAAGTTGCTGATCTTTTGTGTTAAGTTACAAAACCTGTGACTTCTGATTTTGTATTTGTACTTGTGTATTTAGGGGGTATAAAATGGAATAGGATGAAGTAGTTAATCGTGCTATAAACAGAAGAAGGGGCACTAACCTAGACATCAACAGGCTGAATGAAACCTACTAGAAGCAAAAATAAACCAGACATAGCACGGGGTGTGATTGCATCTTATATTGAAGTGGTATAAAGTTGGCTAATCCGCAGACCAGAGGAGTGGTTCTTATTTTTATGAGACTGTGTGCTCACTCCTAGACTGAGAAGCTGGTCTAAAGAAGCTGGTGCTATCCAGCTGTGAGTTCTCTGAATCGTGATATTCTAGAGGAGCTCATCTTACTGTGTGGGAACTGTAAGAAACGTCATGCAGCCGGGCAAGGTGGTGCACGCCTTTAATCCCAGCACTTGGGAGGCAGAGGCAGGTGGATTTCTGAGTTCGAGGCCAGGCTGGTCTACAAAGTGAGTTCCAGGACAGCCAGGGCTATACAGAGAAACCCTGTCTCGAGAAAAAAAAAAAAAAAAAAAAAAGAAAAGAAAAGAAAAAAGAAAAAAAAAAAAAAGAAACGTCATGCATACACTTTTCCCAAATGGAGATGCATGATATGGTCGACTTGGAACAGCTTGAAGGAGTTGAGGACACAGTTGGAATGTGCAGCTCAGCCTCATACTACCAGAGTTTTCTTTCCATCCTTTTTGGTTGTAAACTAGCAAAAATTTTCTTATTCTAATTTATCTATTTCAAGCTTAATCTTAAAAATAGGGAATCAGGCATAATTATGCATGCCTTTAATCCCTAGCACTCAGGAGGCAGAGGCAGGTAGATCTCTTGAAGTTCAAGACAATCCTGGTCTACCTAGTGAGTGCCAGGCCAGTCAAAGCCACACAGTGAGACTCTGTCTCAACCTGACCCCTTCCCCCAATGACAATGTAGAAATGGGAAATTCTAATTACTCATTCCCTTTGTCCCTTATTCAAAATAGTCACAAGGTTACAATTTAACGTATCACCTAAAAACTGGGAGAGACACTGTTGTTTAATGGTTATAAAAGTATCAATAATTTGTTGTTACTTAAGTCTACTGTTATTTCTTGATGCCAATTTTGAAACTTTCTAACTGGTATCTTTTTCTCTCTTTTTCCCTGCACATTTCATCGGTCTTCATTCAGAGGAATGCAGTAGCATGGATAGTTGATGGCAAATTTGGAGCAGACGACTTCTGTTTAACTTAAAATTAGTCGTATTTTAATGGCTTGGGATTTGGTGCAAACAAACATGATTGATAGCTGGACAGACATGCTCGTCATGAAAAAAAAAAAAAAAGAACCATTTTGAAGCCCGATTGGGGCCAAACATTTACACCTTGCTTCATAGTAACCAGTTGATGAAGCACGTCTTAGAACGTTGTTGGACACCATGTTGAATTATTCCCCATCGGTTGTGAAGAACTGTGCTACATTCAGGCTTACCCATTGAACTCAATATATATATTTTTTCCCTCCTGCCTTTTGTCTGGTGGGACACCATTCTTGTTGCTCTTCTGTGTAATGAAGTTCAAATGCTTGTTTGGAAACTTTATTTAACAGTTTAGAAGGCTTGATAGGAAGAGTTCATTAGTCTGAAGAGTATACATTGGACAGGAAAGAATTTCCTTTCGTTTCTCCAAATCTTTCCGCCTTATTTAGCTTGAGATCTTTGCAGCTTGGTTCATGGATTCTAGCCTTGCCCGTTGCGCAGTATATACTGATCAGATGATAAACCAGTGAACTATGTCAAAAGCACTCTCACTATTACATTTGACAAAAAGTTTTGTACTTTTCACATAGCTTGTTGCCCCGTAAAAGGGTTAACAGCACAATTTTTTAAAAATAAATTAAGAAGTATTTATAGGAGTAAAGTGACTTCATTTGTATACATTTGGAATCTAAACCAGCTTAAAAACAGTGTCCTCTGTGACTGAGATATGCAGTGTAACTGATGCTCTTCTGGAGTGCCACGTGAGACATGGCATGGTCAGAAACAGTGTTCAGAAGGACATGGCACAGGAAAGCCAGAGAGATACTTTGAAGGTTTCCCCTTTTTATTTTATTCCCGAAGGGACATCAGTACCTGATACTGAAGAAATTCAAGATTCAAAAGGAAAATTGTATAAATAAAGCAGTACGGAAGGCCAGCATCAGTCTCGGTTTTCAAGACAGCTTGTTCCAGGTTCTCTGAACTTGAGGGAATCATTTTGATGTGATCTAGCAGAAGTAGATATCAGAAGATAGACCCACTTTGGGAATTTATAGTGTAGTTGAATCTTAGAGGAAGTCAGCAGGCTACAAACATGTAAACTGGAATTAAAGCCTGAGTCATTTCTCCTAATTGCCCTTAATGTCCAACATCTAGGGACACTCATTTAAAGAAGATTCCTTCTCAGCTTCTCAGATGTTGCCATAATGAACCTCATTCAAACTGGTGCTGTGGACAGTCTTTCCTCTCCCTTTTTAGTTTACGGGAATGTTTCCTTTATGGGAAAAAAAAATGACTTCTCATTTTGAAGACCCTATATCTAACATAAGCCTGATTGATGTTAATGGTGTGTTTTCAACCCCATAATTGCTGGGTCTAACCATTCTCCCTTGAAATCCATGTTTTCCAATAGGGGATAACTAGGGTGACCACAGCTATTGGAAGGAAAAGTGGAATTAACTCCCAATGTATCCTGATGAGCAACAACAACAAAATCTTGTACAACTTGCCCTTGAGGCCGAGCCAAGTCCATAGCATTCATCATGATCATATACCCCTTGGGATCCTGAGAGAAGAGAGAGGATTGTACTGAGGGATCTTCCCATTGTAGGGATGAAGAGAGAGGCTTGTACTGAGGGGGTCTTCCCATTGTGGGGGTCATAGGGAGAGGCTTGTACTGAGGGTCTTCCCATTGTGGGGGTCGTAGGGAGGGAAAAGCCAGGAAGGTAGTTTTCATTCTCCTGAAGCCCATCATAAGGAGATGACAGATCGCAGTCAGCAGATTATTAATTCCAATGGGTATGTAAAAGATTCCTTTCAGCTTCATTTCTCAGAGACCACCACTTTAGAAAATCAGAGAAATCCTGTTTTGATACTTCTTAGTTAAAATAATATGTTACCGTTTATCTGGTACTTCATTTTCTTGACTAAAATTACTTTTCACTTTAAGCTTGAATAAAAATTTTCATTCATAACTGTATATAATTAAGTGGCAACTCCTCTTTACCTCAGTGCAGTTAAAACCATCTTTTGATTGATATACCCTGAAGCCATTAATCCATACACCACAGTCTACAGTAATAATCACCAACACCATGTGGGCACAGAACTCGACAGCTGTGTACAGATGTGGTTACAGTGTACCACGTGGTATGTACATGATGCTCCCCAAGGGCTGCACCCACCAGGGCAGTTTGGCACCTACATTCTGCTAGTACATCTGCTGCACCTAGATCTGAGTGTTCACTGCTTCTGAAGTACATTTAAAACACTGGGAGGTAAGAGTGTGCACGGACAATGAGAGGCAGTAAGTACCAGAACGGAACTCCTGTTAGTGGAGTTACAACTATGCAAAGGTGTTGATAGTAGCTAGGGGAGTTTGGTTTCCAAGTCTGTCCTAACTGGCTGCTTCCTCTCTAGACTGGTACTTGACTGTGCCAATTTGCTGTAAGCATCTCTTTCATATATTTGCCATGAAGTGAGTGGGGTAGAAAGGTGAAGAAAGCTAGGGTTTATGGTGGAAGAACCTGGTGGCAGGATTACGTGAAAATCTCCGACATTGTTATAAAACTCGATAAAGGCTTAAGAGAATTCTGTCAAGCCTGCCACAAGATGCTAACCAATGTATAAACTGAAAAGTACCAATACTTTTTGCACATAGATCAAAATAGTGGAGAATTTTGGCTCCAAAAATCAGGTTAGTAGGCTCAATTCCATGTGCTTAAAATGTTTCTGTTGTTAATGCATCGATTAAGGGCTAGAGTAAGAATGGAATTAAATGTCTTTTTCCTCTAAATAACTGGTTATTAATGGTAAAGTGTTGGATTTGGGGGTCACTGAGGTTGGTTTGTGAGTGGGGATGAAAAGAATTGGCATGGGAGTTCGGGGAGATGCCAAGCTTCACACTTGGGGTTTGAATTCCTTTAGTATTCATGCCAGCTGTGTGGCATTACTCTTTCTGGCCAGATAAATGTCCTGGTAACCCAGGTAAGTAGTAAAAACACTTTGTTTGCAAAAAAAATAGAATTCTCTAAGTAATTAAGTGGACCTGCTAGGCAAACAGGAGCAGTCATTCCGCAAGAGCAGTTGAGGAGGAACAGTCTGCCTTAAGGGGTGTCCTGTGGCATCAATAGAAAATCCTTTCCCACCCCTCCCCATCTTGAAATTTTCTTTTTTAGGATGTTGGTTCCTGCAAACAAGAACTGACCCGCTGCCTCCCTCCCATGGGTACATGTCTCGCACATATCTTGAAAGGGGACATGCCTGTGTCGTTTACTTTACAGCAGAAGCATGGGAGGAAAGAAGATACATTCATTGTCTTAATAGTTGTTCCCATTTTAAAAAGTTTATTTTTACTTAGTAATTTCACTTTGATGTCTCATTTAGAAATCATCAACTCTCCCTTTGTGTTGCTGGCCAAAGCATTACCACCATTTCCAAAACCATACCTGATTTCACATAAATTGCTAACTTAAAGAGGTGAATTTGCATTTACACTTAGACACTTTCTAAAAACAGGGTGAAATTAACCTAAACTTTGCAGTGTTGAGTTATTGTTATAGTAGCTGCCCTAGAGTTGCAAAAACAAGCTGTAAAAGCCCATCCCCTATCTACTTAATCCAGATTGCCTGGATTTAATGAAGTTAAAAGAGAGAGAGAGAGTGAGTGTGTGTGTGTGTGTGTGTGTGTGTGTGTGTGTGTGTGTGTGTGTGTATGTTTGAGAAAGAACTTGATTCCTAAAATATTCTAGAAACAACTTTTAGGTTATCATTTTTACTGAATGTCTTGTGCACATGTAAAGTACCCTCTCTTGAGTTTAAGACTTGGTTAATACTTGTCTATTTTTATAAAAATGAAAATTGTGTCCCATCTTTAACTTAGACATTTACATTATCAGGATCAACATGCTAGAATTAAATAACATTTGTAGGCTCAGTGAGGGTAAATGTTTTTGGCCCCTTGGGTGTGTGTGTGTGTGTGTGTGTGTGTGTGTGTGTGTGTGTGTTTTCTGAGAGAGATCCTGAAAGCATGTATGTGCTTATAAACCAAGCTGTAGAGATCATGTAAAGATCCTGGGTGTTGCTCTGGAGGTTTCTGAGCTGTGGAAAGGGATACGGCATTGTGGTGTGATGTAGCTAACGCAGAGCTGTTGGTATGGAGTAACAGTTAACTATGGACTGATAAGATGTTTCCAGACGATTGTGTTCTTAATGGGGTTTGCTTTTTTTATTTGCCTCTCAGATTATATTTAGTAGCCTAAATTTCTTTATTATTTCATTAAAGTATAAAAATTTCAGGTCTCATATTTATTTTCACTTGTTCTACTAATTATTTACAAGACACCTTTTGGTTGACATTTATTTTATAAATGTGTGGTATATTAAATGTCTTTAATTTTTTTTTTGTTTTATTGAAATTACAGTAACTTTGATTTGCTTTACTGGGAATTTAAATTTTTATTTTAATTCCACCTTTTCCATGTCAGTGCACAGCACTTGCCCAGTCCTTTGTATTCCCTTCTGTCGATTCAATAAACAGAATGAGTAATTAAGTAATTCTTGTTGTATTCCATCTCAACAGACTGCTGAACTGGTGGCCATGACATAGGGTTTGTGAATGGAATCTAAGGAAACAATTTTTAGTGTACCTGAAGGCCATTGCGCACCCAGTCATGGATAAGGTAGATTCCAAACCTGTACTTAAGTAGAAGCGCATGTGAGACTCAACTTGGAGTCGTGGTGGGTTAAGATTTTAATTTTTTCTTTTTTCGAGACAGGGTTTCTCTGTATAGCCCTGGCTGTCCTGGAACTCACTCTCTAGACCAGGCTGGCCTTGAACTCAGAAATCTGCCAAGTGCTGGGATCAAAGGCGTGCGCCACCATGCCTGGCCCCCAAGATTTCAATTTTCAAATCACTCATTAGAGGGAAAACATTGAGATGGCTCAGTAGGTGAGTGAGGGTGGTCTTTGCCAAGCCTAGTGACTGGAGCTTCATCACTAGGACTTATATGAAGCGACAGCTGACTCCTGCAACAGCATGACCCCCTCCCAAGAAATGACCTCTAAAGAAATTAAAGGAGCATTATTTTTACTGTGTGTGCTCACATGTGCACCCATGCTCCCACTCTGAAATGAGAAAAGGTATGGAATCCCTTGAAATGGAAATTTAGTAGTGTGAGGCATCAGACATAGATGCCGTGACTCTGAGAATCAGTTTTTGTTATTCATATCTCCCATAGTTACATGGTTTGAGCCTGCTACCAATCCAGTGATTGAGCATCACAAGACTGGGCTCTATCACTCCAGTGACGAGGGACTGACAAACTGTTAATACCCTCAGTGCTTAGAGTGTTCCAGCCTCTATACAAAAGCCACTTGAATGAAACAGTTGGTTTATAAGGAAGATGCTAATTCCCAGATGAGAGGAAGCAGCTATGAAGCTCAGATTCAAACCATACCTCTAGGCTCATGTCTATAGGCTTCCTTAGTCTGTAGGTAGCTACTGATGAAAAAAATGTGTTAGTCATTAAAATTAAATGATACAAGATTCCAAGAGGTATCTCTTCATTTAATTAATCAGTTAAGTTACTTAGCACTTCAAAGCCAGACCACTCATCTGTGAAAGCAACTAATGGTATCTTATAAGACATTGAGTTGAGAATTCATGCAAGAAAATTGAGATGTTTTATAGTGTGATTTAAAACTTAACAAAGGGGATAAGGCAGACTTCAAGGCCATTTTAATCTTCATACCAAGTTCCATGACTACTCAAAAGGGGAAGGGTGGTGGTGGCAGCCCACGCCTTTAATCCCAGCAGAAGATAGGCAGGTGGATTTCTTGAGTTTGAGGCCAGCCTGTTCCACAGAGAGCAGGCCAGTTTGGGCTACACAGAGAAACCCTGTCTTGGAAAAACAAAAGTGCAGGGAGTGGGATGCACTGTAAGGCTGGCTGGATGGTTCAGAGGTTAGGGGAGAGAGAGCACTGGCTGTACTTCAAGAGGACCCCAGGTTCAATTCTCAGCACCCATGTGGTGGCTCATAACCACCTGTAACTCCAGTCCATCTTCTGACCTCTGCAGTGAAATAAAAGCTTTATAGACATTGCTCAAATATATAGGCCTTGTTTTAGATCACTGTTAACCAACTGTAGAACTTTTGAGCCATGGGGGAAATCTGAGCCCTAATGGGTTAATACAAAGATGAGGCAGAATATTTGTGGATTTGAACCCAGCCTGAGCTACATAGCAAGACCCCCCCTCCCCCCAAAAAAGAAAGTGCTAGTTTACGTAGGGTGTTGGCATACTTACATATGTTCCAAGATTCTGAAAACACATGATGTTGAAGAGAAGGTTGCACGTTTTTGGTAAAATGGATTGATTATTACAACTGGTAGAAAACTACCAAGTAACAAACATGGTTCTAGAGGCAGGAGATGTAGCTCAGTGATTTTATGCACTTGCCTAGCATATGTGAAGTCCAGACTTCAGTTCCTAGCACTAAGAGATGCTGGGCAGAAGCAATGGCTCAACGAATAAAGGCCTTATAAGCCCAACTCACATAAGGCAGATACAGTGATGTGAATCTGTGATCACTACAAGATTGGGAGGCCGGGATCAAAGAATCGTTGGTGCAGGTAGCTGACCAGTCTTACTGGAGTATGCTGGACAGTGACAGAAAGAAGACATTCCATTTCAACAAGACGGAATGTGAGAAGTGACTCCACAAAGTTGTCCAGAGGTCCTCATTCCTCCCTGACTGCTGGTGGGGGTTGGGGGGGGAATCTGTACAGGTTTGCTGTGGAGGGCATACGTGCCTTCTCCCAGGGAGATCCCATCAACAGTCGGAGCAGTTAGTATGTCGCCTTCAGTTAAGTGAGGTTCAACTCTCTCTAGTATATGGAATATGCAGGCCCTGGGCAGATGAGTTCCAGAGACATCAGAAAGAAACTACCCACAACTGGGTCCATGTTCTCTTCCATTGAGAATGAGCATTTTGAAGCAAGCTTTGGGAATGTACAAAACTCCTTTGTTCAGGTGCCAGTAAATAGTTTGGGGGTTACATCTTAGAATATAAGATGAAGTCAGGTTCCCTAAGTTGACATCACAGGCCCTGGACAGTGAGGTTTGGGGAAGAAGAGATGTCAGGAGAGCCATGGAATAGTAGTAACTCAGTCTCACTGGTAGACTACCTGCCTAACATACACAAGTCTCTGGGTTCATTCCTTAGCACTGCAAAACCAAAACCTTAACCATGACCTTCCAATGTGGGACATACAGAGGTTCTTTTAGAAAACAGGAATTTGGCATACTTGAGGTTTTTCTCTATGTTTTCAGTTTGGGGTTTTGAGCCATGCCTGGCAGGGTAGCACAAGCCAAGCAGGCTTGGGGCAGTGCTGCCTCAGCCTGCAACACTGAGATTACAGGTGCCCACTGGCTTTCACACCAGCCACACTTGACTAGGTTGTAATGTTTGGTGGAAACTGGCACGGAAGAGACCCAGACTGCAGTTGAGGGGATGTAGCAGAGCAGACAAAAGAGGAAGCTGCATGCAGTCAGCATCCCAGTTTCAGCTAGTCGACTGATCACACACCCTCTTCCTCACCACCCAGCCTCTCGGGAGCAACTAAAATGATACCTTTCTTACCTGACAAGACCTTTCTAAGAGTAATTCAAGTGCAGTTAGTGCTGTGGCTTACAGTTATAACTGCAGTTGAGGCTTTGAATGACCCTGGCTAGCCTCTGCCTTTTAAAATATTTGAGAAAAGTGGCCTAAATCCTTTAAATTGAAGTGGCTTCACAGAAAATCCTGAAGTACAGTCATTTTTTGAACAGCTTTGCTAGCCAGCTCTACATTTCAATCTATTATAGTACATGGCAAAATAGCATGTTTGCTTTAAAGGACAAAACTTGGGATATAGCTTGGTTGATACTGAGCTCCAGACCAGTTTGAGACACAGGAGGGCCTGTCTTTAAAAACAAACAGGTACACTAAAGAGTGCTGGCTGTTCTGGAGGAGGTGGGATGGATTCTTAGTACTCACATGGAAGCTAACAATCATCTGTAACTCCACATCCAAGGGATCTCGTGCCCTCTTCAGGCACTGCACACTTGTGCACAAACATGGCAAGCAGGCAGCACACACACACATAAACACATAATTTTAAAAAGACAAAACTTCAAGTTGCTGACCCCTAGATGACAAAACATTTCCAATTCTCCCATTCTGTGGACCTGGGGACGGTACCTATTGCCTTGTGCATGTCAGAAAGTTGCACTAACACTGAGCTACTTCCCAGCTTATTCTATTTCTGCATTATTAAAACAAGATTTTTTAAATATCGGGGAGACAATTACACCTAATGCATGATAATTCATACCTTCTGATAAAATGTTACTTGTAAGCAAAGTCAATTTCAGCAGTCAGAATTATACCCAATTAATAAAAGTATCTTTTATATGTCTAGATGGTTTTACAATACTGCTAGTGTTCAATGTGCTATTGGACTGGTGAAATGGTTCAGAGGTTACAAGCACCAGCTGTTCTTCCACAGAACCCGGGAAGATTCCCAGCACCCACGAGAGCTTACAACTGTCTAACTCCACTTACATGGATCTGACACTCTCACACAGACTTACATGCAGCCAGAACACCAATACAATAAAATGAAAACAAACCATTTAAGAAAAAAAAAGAATACTTCTAAAGTTAACTACCTTGAAGAAAAAAATAGAGTGGTAGGTTTTTTTTGTTTTTTTGGTTTTTTTTTGGTTTTTCGAGACAGGGTTTCTCTGTCTAGCCCTGGCTGTCCTGGAACTCACTTTGTAGACCAGGCTGGCCTCGAACTCAGAAATTCGCCTGCCTCTGCCTCCCGAGTGCTGGGATTAAAGGCGTGCGCCACCACGCCCGGCGAGTGGTAGGTTTTGATTATGCTGTTCCATAACTGCTTTTGTGAACTAAAGGACATAAGTCAGACACAAGCGATAGAACAATCAGATTAATTTGTTATTCAACAGCCATTTATTGTGTCTGTGTGCAAGGCACTGTATTAGGCGCCAGAAGGGAAAGGAAGACAACACAAACATGATCAGAGTGAACTCTGCCCTCTAGGAGCGCACAATCTAGTTTGCATACAAGAGATGCCACATGGAAAGTGGTGAGTACTTCCCACAGGAAACAGTACAGAGGTTTAAAGTCAGAGCAGGACAGAAGGAAGCCTCCGCTCTTGCTACATTGTCTTCTTGTGAAAAGAGACCTGTTAGATGTGACAAGAGGGGTTGCATCTTGGGCTTTACTTCCTCAGCTCTAGACACACAGCATCTGCTACAGTTAAAAGCCTAAGGCTTGGCTGCATCTCACAGCAGGATGTACTCACTGGCCAGGCCCTCAACCTTAGAGCCTTTACAGGGGGCAGGCAGGAAGAGGGCGCAAGAGGACACTGAGCTGAGCTCCCAGTGTTCAGATCTTTGCGACCTCTGACAACCTCTAGGCCTCTGTTCTCTCTGAGATGTTGAAGCTCTTCTGCAACACCCTGATCACCATACAGCAGCACTGCAGGCTTCAGAGCCATAGCCACTTAGGGCCAGCGCACACATCCTCTTTTTCAGCATTTATAAAAGCATCCCTCCTCCCTCCAAAAAAAATCCCAGAAAAATGACTCTTCCCCTTTCCTGGCTTTGATACACACACGCAGTATGAGGAATAGAAGGTGTCCATTCGTAACTAGTGTTTCAGAGTTAAGTTGGGTCTTTATAGACAAAGCAGCTTTCTCATTCAGTCCTCCTCTGCAGCTTAGGCTCAAGAAGACAGTCCAAAGGTGCTCAGCTCTGTGGCTTTCAGTTTAAGCTCAAACATTCTAGACAAAAGTCCTCCACTGTGTCTCTCAGTCCTATGAAGCCCCCAGCAGGTCTGTTTGAAAAGCTTGAATAACACTGAGGGCACTGGAAGGTAGAGCGGAGCTGTTAGCAGAAAGTGCCCCACAGGGAAATAGTACGAGGAAGTATAAAGTAACTCCTGTGGTGCAGCTGCTTAGCCCTTTTCTAGACAGAAACACAAGATTATTATGGGGAGGATTTCCCTGCTTTTACAGAGGCCCAGGGAACCAGGTTTCCTTTCCATGCCGTCCCAACCCCCTTTTCCTGTGTGGTCAGAGCCCAGCTCCCATTCTAACAGGGAACTCAGTGTCCTGGCACTTATCAGCTCCTCACTCAATAAGACATGCAACATTTAGGCAGCTGGAGAGATGATGGCTCAGTGCCTCACTGACTGCCCTTCCAGAGATCCCGAGTTCAATTCCCAGCAACCACATGGTGGCTCGCAAGAGGGATCTGATGCCCTCTTCTGGTGTGTCTGAAGACGATGACAGTTTACTCATATACAGAAAATAAACAAATAAAAAAAAAAGAGTTTAAAAAAAAAAGAGACATGCAACATTTAAAAATTTAATCTTTTGGGAAGCACATACTTTGTTTTGCTGCCAAGGTCCATTATGGCACAGTGTACAGTCCTGTTTCCTTATGTGTCAGTGCTTACGATACCAACCCTAAAGTGTAACTAGGAAAGAGGTTGGATTGCCAGATTCACACCACCCTGCAAGATATGATGAGCACAGACTAGGTTAACGGCTCCCTCTCATACAGAGCAGGAGCTTCCAGAGTCGTTGGGTACTGCCACGTGCATGCAACGGCCTGTGCTGAGCTCCCTGTCCAAAGTGTGGTCAGTGCAGAAGAAAAGGAGCTGCAGCGAATTCTGCACCAAGTGAGCACTCACGGGCTGCTCTTGCTTTGTTTTTTTTAACAATGACTGACTGGTTTCCTGATTCTGAGTGACTTCTACCTAATCACCTCTCCAAATCCATTAAAATATATTATTAAAGAAATCAGCCGGGTGTGGTGGCACACGCCTTTAATCCCAGCACTCGGGAGGTAGAGGCAGGCGGATTTCTGAGTTCGAGGCCAGCCTGGTCTACAAAGTGAGTTCCAGGACAGCCAGAGCTACATAGAGAAACCCTGTCTCGAAAAACCAAAAAAAAGAAAAAAAAAAAAATCAAATACAAATCGAACAGTTACGATGCAAGAGTAAGGTCTGGCAAGAGCTGAGGCGATTTGAGGGAGGAGGGGAGGATTACAGAGATACAAGCTTTAAAATGAAAGCTCTTACTTAAGAAAATCTTCATTTTAAATTTATTTTTCTTTTCTGTAAGCAGGAATTACATTGTATTTGGGCACATGGCTCATAAGGTTTCGAATATGGCAAATAAATATATTTTAAAATGTCATTACTACTGAAAGACTTAGCTGAAAAGCCCCTAAATCCTTAAGCTACATTAACATGACTTTCTTCATATATCCAGATTAGCTGTGTTGCTTTCTGCTCTGGCTTTTCAGACAGTCCAGCTCATCTACTAAGGCAGTGGTTCTCAACTTTCCTAATGCTGTGAACTTTATACAGTTCCTCATGTTGTGAACCCCCAAACCATAAAACCATTTTTGTTGTTACTCCATAACTGTAATTTTGCTACAGTTATGAATCACAATGTAAATATCTATGTTTTCAATGGTCTTAGATGACCCCTGTGTAAGTCATTTGACTCCTAAAAGGTGGTGACCCACAGGCCGAGAACCACTGTATTGGCTCTTTTAGGTCTGTCCTTTCTCTCTTTGGCATGCAAAGCTGGCACACATTCCTACTTCTACCAAACAGCCACAGAGGAGACAAAACACCTTCATTTGTTGGAGTTGAGAAATCAGAAATCTACAAAAACTCAATTTATTTTTTTTAAATACTTTATGTGGTAAAAATACAGCAAAAATAGTTTTTTTTGTTCAAAGACCAAAATATATACTGCTCTGGTCATGGTTCTAAGGGCGGTTTAGTAGTCTCTGGCTCCTCAACTGTGCAGTGTATACTGTAGCTTGGCTTCAACCCAGCTTCTCCAACTTCAGTCATTTATCAAAGCTAGAATCATACTGTGGAGAGAAGAAACTGGAATTATTAATGTTTCCTTAGGGTTCCCCTGGAATCCAATACATTCAGACCTGCATGCACAGGTTCATCAAGAGACACTCACTGCAGTCCCTTAATACCTAATAGGACTAGGATGAGTGCTCAGCTGAAGGAAGGCCTCTAACATTTTCACTGAAACAGTAAACAGATGGAGATGAGATGGGGAGAGTAAAATCTAAAACCTATCTGGTGCTGTCATTAAAAAACAAATAGGGGATTGAGATATGGCTCAGCAGTTAAGAGCGCTTATTGCTCATCCAGAGGACCATGTCAGGTTCTCTGGAGCTACTGTAACTCCAGGGGTCAATGCCTCCGCTTCCACGGTCACCTGCACACACATGCATGAGCGCGCGCGCGCACGCGCACACACACACACACACACACACACACACACACAACTAGAAATGAATTCTTTAAAAATAAAATATGGCCAGGCACATGCCCTTTTCTCAGCACTCAGGAGGCAGAGACTTGCAGATCTCTGTGAGTTTAAGAGAGACTCTGGACCGGGCATAGTGGCGCACACCTTTGATCCCAGCACTTGGGAGGCAGAGGCAGGCAGATTTCTGAGTTCGAGGCCAGCCTGGTCTACAAAGTGAGTTCCAGGATAGCCAGGGCTACACAGAGAAACCCTGTCTCGAAAAACCAAAAAAAAAAAAAAAAAAAAAAAAAAAAAAAAAGAGAGAGAGAGAGAGAGAGACTCTGTATAAATAATAATAATAATGGCTACTCATGGCGGCCTGGCCCCTGAAGCACGCACTTTGGTAGCTGACCTTAACCCAGTGCAGTTGTGAGGTCTTCTTCCACAGCCCATCCTGCTCCTATGTGCTCTGGTGTACAAGCGGGCCTTGGTCTGTGAGCTGTGAGGACAGCAAGACCCAGGCGTCTCCTCTTTCATTCTCTTTACTACCACAGACTACAACTGCCAAGCTGAACACTTCGGGATTGATACTGCTCCTTCTTGTCACTTGAAGTGACATCTGGACAGGAAATACTCAAAAAAAATCACCTCAGTTAAAAATGAAATAAAGGGCTAGAGAGATGGCTCAGTGGTTAAGAACACTGGCTGTTCTTACAGAGGTCCCGAGTTCAATTCCCAGCAACCACATGGTGGCTCACAACCATCTCTAATGGGATCTAATGCCCTCTTCTGGTGTGTCTGAAGAGAGCTACAGTGTACCCACATACATTAAAAAAATCTTTTAAAGGAAAAAAAAAAAAAAAAAAGCTGGGTACACCTTTAATCCTAGCACTTGGAAGGCAAAGGCAGGCAGATTTCTGAGTTCAAAGCCACCTTGGTCTACCTTGGTCTACAGAGTGAGTTCCAGAAAACCCTGTCTTGAAAAACCAAAAAAAAAAAAAAAAAAACCAACCAAAAAACAAAAAAACAAAAACAAAAAACCAAAAACAAGGAAACAAGGGAAAGAAACAAGGAAGGAAGGAAGGAAGGAAGGAAGGAAGGAAGGAAGGAAGGGAAACCAAAAGAAAAAGAAAAAAGCAGGGCAGTGGTGGTGCACGCCCTTAATCCTAGCACTTGTGAGGCAAAGGCAGGCGGATTTCTGAGTTCGAGGCCAGCCTGGTCTACACAGTGAGTTCCAGGACAGCCAGGGCTACACAGAGAAACCCTGTCTCAAAAAACAAACAAAAAACAAACAAACAAAAAGGGCCTGGGCCTGGAGAAATGGCTCAGTGGTTAAGACCATCTGCTGCTCTTTCAGAGGACCCAGGTTCAATTCTTAGCACCCACATGGCATCTCACAACTATCTATAACTCCAGTTCCAGGGGATTCAACACCCTTGCACAGACACATGCACAAGTAAAACACCAATGCACATAAAAAATAAAAGTAAATAATTTTTTACAAATGAGACATAGCCAGGCATGGTGGCACACGCCTTTAATCCCAGCACCTATGAGTTTAAGGCCAGCCTGAAAGTGGGTTCCAGGATACCCAGGACTACACACACAGAAGCCCTGTCTTGAAAAACAATGAAAATAAACAAAAAAGAGAAATATATCTTATGTGCAAGGATCAACCTTGACTAACAAATTACTACAGTGCATGGACAAAACCTCAGCGTTACTCAGTTACCAAGAGAATAAACAGTCAGGCACATTGAACACACAGTGTACGGTGCAGGTTAAAGGCTGTCGCTGATATTTTGAAGGTTTTGAGTTTACTATAGATGATAAACTCAAGCCCTTCATAGCACTTAGTTCATGCTGCCATCCCATGAGGTAAGTTTTAGTAAGAGCCCATGTTCAGATGAAAACCCAAGGTACAGAGAGGCTAAGAAGCACACCCCAAATCTCACAGTAGGTAGTAGAGCCCAGATCCTACTGGGTGAGCAACGTGGCCATCAAGCCCAAGGCATGTGCTCCACCATTCTCTAAAACAATGGGAGCATTTCCCCAAAACTTTACTTCCATTTAAGGATTCCCTGAATGCTTGCTGAGTGAAAGGTACTGGAGCAGGTAGGTGTGAGAGAAACAGAAAATCCCTGAAATAAAAGCTGACAATCTGGTGATAAAATCATTTTTAAACAAAAGCATCCATACCAACCATTTCAACTACGGATGACACTCAGGGGAAGGTAACCATGATGTAACCAAAAACAAGAAGCTGACAAAGGCAAAGGAGGAGAGAAAAGGGGAGGATACACCCCACAAGGGGTACAGCAGCCCAGACTAAACAGTTCCACAGGCTGCCCACTGGCGTAGCTGTAAGGACCACACCCTAGCCCTGCCTCTAAAGTGCTTTTCTCTCTCTCTCTCTCTCTCTCTCTCTCTCTCTCTCTCTCTCTCTCTCTCTCATTTTTGAGAGAGGATCTTGCAGTAACTTGGGAACCATGGATCTTACTAAGTAGTCCTGGATGGCACGAATTTGTGATTCTCCTGCCTCAGCCTCTGCAATGCTGAGATTAAAGATGTATCTCTGTCTGTCTGTCTGTCTGTCTGTCTGTGTACATACATATGTGTGCATGTACATATTTTTCCTTCCTGCCTTTTGAAACAGAACAGTGAAACTTCTCAGCTAGACTCTATGAGTGGAGAAGAGCAAAGGCAGTTTTAAGCATATCAATAGTCTCAACAGCTAAGAAATAGGTGGTATAGAAAACTCTACTATAGGTAAGTGTGGTGGTTTGAACATGCTTGGCCCAGGGAGTGGCAGTGTTAGCCTTGTTGGACTGGGTGTGGCCTTGTGGGTGTGGGCTTTAATACCCTTGTCCTGGGCTGGAGAGATGGCTCAGTGGTTAAGAGAACTGACTGTTCTTCCAGAGGTCCTGAGTTCAATTCCCAGCAACCACATGGTGGCTCACAACTATCTATAATGAGATCTGATGCCCTCTTCTGGTGTGTCTGAAGAGAGTGTACTCCTATACATAAATAAATAAAACTTAAAAAAAAAAAATACCCTTGTCCTAGCTTTCTGGAAGTCAGTCTTCCACTAGCAGCCTTCAGATGAAGATGTAGAACTCTCAGCTCCTCCTGTACCATGCCTGCCTGGATGCTGCCATGTCCCTGCCTTGATGATACTGGATTGAACCTCTCAACTTGTAAGCCAGCCCCAATTAAATGTTGTCTTTTATAAGACTTGCATTGGTCAGGGTGTCTGTTCACAGCAGTAAAACACTAAGACAGTTAGATAGACCACTAATTTAATGACATAAAAAATGAACACAGGGGCTGGTGAGATGGCTCAGTGGTTAAGAGCACTGACTGCTCTTCCGAAGGTCCTGAGTTCAAATCCCAGCAACCACATGGTGGCTCACAACCACCCATAATGAGATCTGACACCCTCTTCTGGAATGTCTGAACACAGCTACAGTGTACTTACATATAATAAATAAATAAATAAATAAATAAATAAATAACTCTTTTAAAAAAAAGAAAAAACAAACACAGCTACAATAAATTCACATAATTCCCAAAAGTGTTACAATGTTAATACAAAATTCTCCAGTATAGTAATACCTCACAAAACAAAGGCAGGCATGGTATTCAGTATGAAGACTATTCTAAACTTACCTATAGAGATACATGAAGAAACAGAGCAGGTAGAAACCAAGCTTGATCATGGCTTCTTTCATGTGTGACTTTAACTGTCCCCGGTTGTGTATTTCTGTTGGATCAAATACTCCCATGTTACCACTTGGCACCATAATGAACCTAACAAAGGACACACACATTAAAAGACAATCAAATCTCAGCATGAATACTGAAAAACAGTTTCAAAATAGTAGTGAACCTGCAAATGTGAACCAAGTACTGCAGCCTCAAATTCAGACAAAATAGAGCTGTATGATGAAGTCTACCATTTGGTTTTCCTCTGGAAGCTACTGTTAACTTTTCATTTAATTTTCTCCCCACTCAAACAAATATAGTAGTAATACCTAATAAAAACTGAGAACCTTTAACACATCTTTCTCTCTTTAGCTTTCTCATTAGATACAAATTAAAGGAGATTCCAAAACCAAATTAATGTTATAAAGTCCTCAGAAACTTCTAAGGATCTTTTTGTGTGTTTATGTGTGTGGTATACATGTATGCATGCATGTTTATGTGTGTGTGTACAGGTGGAAGGCAAAGGAAGACATCAAGTGTTTTCTTTCATTGCTCTTATACATTGAAGCAGGGTTTCTTGCCCAAACCAAGAACTCCCTAATTCAGTTAGTTGAGAGAGCCAGCTTACTCCAGGGATAACCTGCCTCCAACTGAGAGACTATAGAAGGCCCAAGTCAGCATGCCTATCTGCATTCATGTGGGTGCTGGGATCTGAACCCCAGTTATCATGCTTGTACTTTGTCCACTAACTGGTTTCCATAGCTCCCTTTTTGAGTTAGGGTCTCACTCTGTGGCTCAAACTGGCTTCTAAGTCACTATACAGTCCAGTCTAGCTTTGAACTTGAGGACCATCCTTTCCTGAGTGCTGAGATTGCAGCCTTGTATCACCACACCTGGCTTTCAGAAATTTTGTTTCCATGAATTGAAAAGGGAAACTATCAGATTAATCGATGGTTACAGCAATGGCTTCACCACCCAGACTGTACCATGTGTGTAATACACACCTTTGAACCAGGTACTGTAAGTACCTTCCTCCTGCTTGCATGCCCAGGTCTCGTGATTCCCTCACTCTTGCTACACAGTTTCTCCATATCATTTCTGTGAGTTGTAAACACTTCTTTAAGTTTCACATGTCTTAAACTGTCCCCCAAATCCTCCTGGTCTGTTTGTACCTGGATAGAAGGTGCTTTTACTTGAATATCCAAATAATACCTCCAAATACTCTCAAAAAGACTTATAATTCAGACCCTATGTTATCTAAGTTCCTTGGTAGTCCTTCAGACTTTCTTCTCATGCAGTTCTTCTCTCTCTCACCTTTCACAGTCCACTGAGCTCTGCCGCTGGCTCTCTACTCCCCTTTATAGGCTGTCTCTTTTTCATTCCTACTAATACAACCCTGTTCCAACATTAGAATCCTTTCTTCATTCTCTGAACTGAATTGGTAATATTCTGGCTCTTCTCCATTCAATACTAGTGAATATTTCTCTGTTCAACACATACTACTTATGAAAAAATCTCAAAGAATTTATGTCATCTTGCTGCTTAACAACATAAAATGTAGGCTGGAAGTAGGACCCAGTGGAACAGCTTCCCAAGCCGAACAAAATCCTGAGCTCAGCGGTTGTGGTGGGCACACCTTAAATCCCAAAGTAATCAACTGATGCTATAAGCTGCATATCGACCTTGACATTCTAAGTGGCCAGCCAAAAAAGTCCATGCACTCATCTTTGTTGCAGGATATTTGATCACAATGTGAACCCTGAGATTGTGTATCTACTGGAAAAGCCTCTTTCTAGTTGTGATATGGCTTGGCACTTAGCACACACTTTTAATCCCTCTGGCTGGAATATAGACACATTCTTAGTATATACCTTCAATCCCAAACAATAAAGATAAACTTAGTTTATAGAAGGAGCACCCATGTTTGGAAGTGATATATCTAATTGAGAAGCAGACAAAATGATGAGTCAGAAGAACATACGGCAGAATAGGATATGCCCAGCTCTCAGGAGGAGAGAGAAGAAAAAGGATCCACTTAAGAGCAGTGCAGAGAGAAAGAAGTAGGCAGCTTTACTGGGACAGTTGCACAGAGACAGGTTGCAGAGAGAGAACAAGCTACTGGTGAAGACAGAAAAAGTCAGAGAGTGAAAAGGGTCCAGAAGATCAGAAAAGACTGTTATAGTTAGTTTGAGGCCAAGCAGAGCAACTCAGGAGACTGAATCAGTCAGTTTAGAAAGGAGTTTGAGCCACAACAAGAGTGGAGCCAGTTACTAAGAGTTCAGAAAGAGCTAGAAAGGGTGAGCTTATTCAGCAGTAAGTCTCAAAGGCTGAAAACATTCTAGGTCTAGATTAGATTACATGGAGGCTAGCCGCTTCCAGGACTATGCTTAGGTTAGCAGACTGAGGCAGGAAGCCTCGGAGATATTAGTTCACTGGAATAAAAGTTACATTTTAACATCTTTATATGTCTTTCTAGAATCTGTACATGTTGCTCAAGTAGATAAGGCTGAGGATGGAATCAGCTAGTAAAGTGCTTGCCTAGCATGCACAAAGCCCTGGGTTTGGCCCATGTTTCATGAAGCGAGCATGCAGGTGTATGTCTTTCTCAGGACTTAGAGGGTAGAAGTCAGAGACTCAAGAACATCCCGTATCTACTGTTTTCTTTCCTTTCCTTTCCTTTCCTTTCCTTTCCTTTCCTTCCTTTTTTTAAGATTTATTTATTTTTATGAGTACAATGTCACTGTCTTCAGACACACCAGAAGAAGGCATCAGTTTTTATACAGATGGTTGTGAGCCACCATGTGGTTGCTAGGAACTGAACTCAGAACCTCCGGAAGAGCATTCAGTGCTCTTAACCACTGAGCCATCTCTCCAGCTCCCTCCATTATCTACTGTGCTGGATAGTTTTTATATCAACTTGATTATCTTAGTTAGGATTACTATTGCTATGATCAAACACTATAACCAGAAGCAACTTGGGCAGGAAAGAGCTTGCTTGATGTACACTTCCAGTATCATAATTCATCAAAAACGGAAGTCTGGGAAGGAACTCAAGCAGGGCAAGACCCTTGCTCCTCATGGCTTGCTCAGCCTGCTTACTTATAGAACCCTAGACCACCAGCCCACGGGTGTATTTACCTAAAATGGGCTGGGTCCTCCCCCATCAATCACTAATTCAGAAAATGGTCTTAGAGGCTTGCCTGTCTACAGCCTGATCTTTGGAGGTATTTTCTCAACTGAGGTTTCATCCTCTTAGATGACTTTAGTTTATGTCAAATTGTCAAAGACTAGATGGTACACTGATACAAGATGGAGCCATTTTGGAAGGAACCTCAATTAAGAAAGGAGCTCACCTGACTGGCCCCTGAGCTTGTGGTGCACTGTCTTGACTGATGATTGATGTGCGATGGTGGTCCAGGGAGAGCAAGCCAGTAAACAGCACTGCTCTGTGGCCTGTCATCAGCTCCTGCCTCGGCTGGGGAAGCTGCACAGTCCTTCTACCTCTTTTCTATAGCACAGCATACACCACGGGTACAATGTGTGTCTATTGTTTTCCTTTTTGAACTTGGTTATTGCTGTCATGACATCCAACATCCTAATCTGAGCCTTATCCTGGGAACATAGGTTCCTTACAGTCTGGACAGGATCAGTCCTAGGAAAACCTTGGTTTGTTTTTTTGAGACATGATCTTGTTGTGTACCTCAGGTTGGCCTCAAGAAGGAGGGGATGGAAGAGAGGACACATGCTTCTGCCATGAGAAAACATAAGGAGGTCAGCGAAGCAAGCATGAGGTCAAAGAACAGCTTGCAGAAATCAGTTTTGTCCTCCCATGTGGAGTGCAGGGATCAAAGCCAGGCTGTCAAGCTCAGCAGCTAACACCTCCTGGAGCATCCCACTACCACTCCTTGCCCTTCATGTTTTGCTTTGTTTGAGATGTGTTCCTCCAGCTGTCCTAGAACTCTCGATGTAGACCAGGCTGGCCTCAAACACACAAAGGTCTGCCTGCCCGTCTCCCAAGTGCAGGATTAAAGGTGTGTGCCATCACATGACTTATTTTTATTCTAACAGTATTTTATAACATCATACTTGACAATCAGCCAATGAGTGGGTTTGCCCTTATAAAAGTCTAAATATAAACAAAATAAAAGCTGAGAGAGAGAGAAAGAGAGAGAAAGAGAGAGAGAGAGAGAAAGGAGAGAGAGAATCGCATAAAAAATAATTCAGCCGGGCGTGGTGGCGCACGCCTTTAATCCCAGCACTCGGGAGGCAGAGGCAGGCGGATTTCTGAGTTCGAGGCCAGCCTGGTCTACAAAGTGAGTTCCAGGACAGCCAGGGCTATACAGAGAAACCCTGTCTCGAAAAAAAAAAAAAAAAAAAAATTCTAGGGCAGGAGAAATAGCTCAGTGGTTAAGAGCACTGGCTTGGGCTGGCAAGATGGCTTAGTGAGTAAGAAAGCAGAGTTAACCAGAGAGAGCAGAGGTCCTAAATACAATTCCCAACAACCACATGAAGGCTCACAACCATACATAAAATTAATAAATCTTTAAGAAAAAAATAAAAAAGAGCATTGGATCATTGCCTGCTCTTACATAAAACCCAGGTTTGGTTCCCAATACCACATGGCAGCTCAAAACAATCTATAATTCCAGTTCCATGGGATCCAATACTTTCTTCTGGCCTCCATGAGCATCCACACATGACATATATATACATATACATATACATATACATATACATATACATATATATGCACATACACATAAGCAAATAAATAAATATTATTTTACAATTCTTCACTAAATAACAAAATATAACAGCTTGTCTCTAGGTGATTTCCCTGGGCTATTTCTAAAACAAATTCCTTGCGGGGAGGGGGGTGGCAGAGGAGGAGGGGTTGATGATGATATTTGGGTTTTGATTTTTTGAAGGACAGGGTTTCTTTGCGTAGCCCTGGATATCCTGGAACTTGCTCTGTAGATTAGGCTACCCTTGAACTCAGAGCTCAGTCTGTATAGGCCTTTTGAGTACTGAGATTAAAGGCTCTCTCCACCATACCACCATACTTGCCCAGCTAGGGATCATTAATCTTGATTGTCAACACAGAAGATATAGAAAGGCCAAATTAGTAGCACACCTCTCTGAGTGTGTCTGTGAAGTTTCCGGAAACAATTAGATCATGACAACTATGACCCAATCAATGAATTAATCCCTCAGTGTACTCATAATAGGAAGTCATTATTGGAAAGTGGTGAGACAGCAGGTGGGGCATGCACAGAAGTGTGTTGCTGGGGACTGTGCTGGGGCTGTGCCTCGCCCTGGTTCCTTCTATTTTCCTTTTTCTCTGCTTTCAGCTGAGATGGAGAGGAAGCACCTCCTGGCTAAGGGCTCAGGTCCAAGCAACCATGAACTGAAAACTCTTGACATAATAAGCTAAGAAATAATTCTTCCTTCCTTTAAACTGTTTCTATAAGGCATTTTGGTCATAGCCATGAGAAAAGTGACGAATATACTTCATAAACTAAAACAAAAACAAACAAACAAACAAACCCTATTTTTTGTTTTTTGGTATGTCTGTCTGTAGGAATACAGAACACTGAGCTTCTAAGTGCTAGATCTAAACTCCTGTACAGTAAGTGCTCCTAACCACTATCTAGTTCCCTACTTCCTAAAATTTTTTTAAATTAAAAATTTAGTGTTAATCTTCACTGCAAAAACAAAGGGAAAAAAAAACCTTCTTCCTCGGCACTGCCTACGAGGTGGCTGCCATCGGTTTTGAGGCATCATGGCTGCCCTCCGGCCTCTGGTGAAGCCCAAGATCGTCAAAAAGAGGACCAAGAAGTTCATCAGACACCAGTCAGACCGATATGTGAAAATTAAGCGAAACTGGCAGAAACCCAGAGGCATCGACAACAGGGTGCGGAGAAGGTTCAAGGGCCGGCTCCTGATGCCCAACATCGGTTACGGGAGCAACAAGACCTCAAAATAAACAAACAAACAAAAATCCTAAACATAAGCTACCTACTCTGCAGGCACTAAAATGCAGTTTTGTTTGAGGTACTTCCAGAATTATAGATATAAAGGCCTTCTTGTCTCAAACCTTTGACTATTCTTAGAAGAAAATGCTATTCACGGCAGTGATGACATTTCACAAGTCTTTAGGTTTCACACTAAACATTAGATTTCTCTTTTGCATGGGAGTCTTCTGCTTTACCACAAGACTGAGCCATGCAAACTGCTATCTGCCCAATATACCAAAGTGAAGAATAATTTATTCTGATTTCAAAAAGTATTTTGTTGCTCTTTATTTAATCACTGGGATATTTTTGTGGGTAGAGCTTGTTAATTAGTTTCTTTTATCTACGGTTTTATGGAGCCTAGGATGACTTCAAATTCACTAAATGGTCAAAGCTAGACTTAAGCTCCTGCTAACTCAACCTCCCAAATGCTGGGATTACAGGCACAGACCATCACGTCCAGCTGCTAATGGTTTCATAAGAACTACTGTCAGAAAACAGAAAACGGACTATACTTACCTATATATATTCCACGTGGCGACAGGTAAGTTGAGAAGGAAGATGAACCAGTGCAGGGAGACAAGCATCAGCACAGTGACCACGGTGTGTCCAACCAACTCTGGTATCACCCACTACAACCCAAGAGCACAGCATCACTCGCTGACCTCTCAAGCCACATTGATGAATATACAGGGAGTTTTTGTGTTAGACTCAGAAACTCCAGGTAACAGCTCAACACTAAAGCAATTAAATTTTAGTTTTATTTCACTCTAAGCAAAGACTTAGACTCTTTCATTAAGCAGCTCAGAATAACTAAGGAAAAAAAAAGTAGAGTATTAGTTACTTTCTATCCCAGCATCTATGCCAATATGCTAGAGCCTCTTACTCTAATTTAGAGCACGACACATATCCATACACATGCCTTTTCAATTACAATGTCAACCTGAAAGAAACAGCCCTCCCCAAAACAATTTCCTCATGTCCAGAATCCCGAGGAAGCAAATGTTATGCAAAAAGATAAAATTTCTAAAACGTCCAGGTGTAGTAAGTGCCTGCAATCCCAGCACTAGGAAGGCAGGGGAATCGTGGGAAGTTCAAGGCCAGCCAGGACTACCTAGTGAGACTTGGCCTCAAAACAAAATAAGAATAGAAATTTTAGGGCTGGAGAGATGGCTCAGCAGTTAAGAGCACTGACTGCTCTTCCAGAGGTCCTGAGTTCAAATCCCAGCAACCACATGTTGACTCACAACCATCTGTTATGGGATCCAATGCCCTCTTCTGGTGTGTCTGAAGTCAGCTACAGTGTACTCATATAGATAAAATAAATCTTTAAAAAAAAAAAAAGAATAGAAATGTTAAAATAGTGGGCTGGAGAGATGGTTTAGTGGTTAAGAGAGCTTGTTACTCACAGAGGACTGAGTTTGTTTCCCAGGGCCCCAAGGGGTGGCCCACAACTGCCTGTCCTGGGGTTAAAAAATGATATACATCCTTTTCATCTTTTCCTAATTCAGTTGTGGGAAAAGCAGTGGAAGGGGTCTCTATAGGAAGCCCAGGCTGGCCTCAGAGCAAAACTCTTACCTCAGCCTCCTAAATCCGGGGATTACTGGCCCTTCCTACCATGGCCAGCATTTTACCAAGTAGAAAAGAAGGGCTTACAGGTGTGTCTGAAACTCAGTAACAGACAAACAGAAAACTAAGGAAACAAAATATATAGCAACCACCTCTCCCCTTCTGCTTCATTTTCTTTCTTGTTTGCTCATTTGTTTGTTTTTAAGACAGGATTTCTCTGTGAAGACCAGGCTGGCCTTGAATTCACAGAGATCTGCCTGCCTCTGCTTTCTGAGTACAGCATCACTGCCTGGCTGAAATGTGACAATTAACACAAGAAGAGTAAGGATGGGGAAGAGGAGGCCTTGAATTCACAGAGATCTGCCTGCCTCTGCTTTCTGAGTACAGCATCACTGCCTGGCTGAAATGTGACAATTAACACAAGAAGAGTAAGGATGGGGAAGAGGAGGTTCAAGGGAAATAGCACTGCCTGCTCTGAGGCTCACAGCAAGGAAACGGTTTCACACGAGTAGATCATAATGACACAAAGGCTGGAACATCAACTTACTCTGAAAACACAGAGAGAAACTAACAAGCCAGGCATGGGGCAGTGAAGGAATGCCCAACAACCAACAACTCTTTGAACCTCTTGTTTTTCTGTTTTTTTTTCCCAGTAGACTAAAGATGTGACGTCACACTGGAACTGTTTTTCAAGTCAAGCAAAAGGGCCCTTCAATATAGGTTTACACAAACTTTTTATCCAGAAAGCTTCTTTGTCTGCTCATCTCATAAAATGAGTCAAGAACAAATGTTTTCCTTGCACCTTTTTTTTTTTGGTTTTTTGAGACAGGGTTTCTCTGTGTAGCCCTGGCTTTTCTGGAACTCACTTTGTAGACCAGGTTGGCTTCGAACTCAGAAATCCATCTGCCTCTGCCTCCCGAGTGCTGGGATTAAAGGCGTGCACCACCACACCCGGCACTATTTTTTTTTAAATATTATTTATTTAATGTATATGAGTACACTGGAGCTGTCTTCAGACACATCAGGAGAGGGCATCAGATCCCATTATAGATGGTTGTGAGCCACCACGTGGTTGCTGGGAATTGAACTCAGGACCTCTGGAAGAGCAGTCAGTGCTCTTAACCACTGAGCCATCTCTCCAGCCCCCTCCCTGCATCTATCTTAAAATCCCCAACTTAGAGGATTTATGCCAACATAAAGTTCTTATTATAGTAAATATAAAATGGCCCTAAGACAAATTAATCAAGCCCACTTCTTTCCACAGACCACACAAGGAAGGTCTTCTTTCACTCAACAAAAGGCAGGCTGATCATTTCTCCCTGAGTGGGAGGTGACAGTATGGGCACAGAAAACATGAACAACCAGCCTCCTGCACACAAGACAGCCAGGGACTTCCACAGTGAAGACACAAAATTTACAGTCAGATCTAAAGTTATGGCCGAAAATACTGTAAAACATAGCAGTTCTATCTAGGACATTATAATGAATACAAAAGTGCTAAAATAAAAAAATGCAAATGTTGATTATCTATAATAAAACTTAATATGAAAAGAATTGCCATCAACCAAGAATGAGCAGAGAAATGTCTTACCTTGTTTAATTTTGAGCAACATGATCTGGCGTTAATGTAATCACATTCTAAATCAGACAATGTAATGATCTGGTAATCGAGATAAGGAATTATATATACACAATGTTGGTGTTCATAAGGTATGTGTATATGCTCATGTATGTACCAGAGGTCAATATTGGCGATTTATCTTCTATTTCTTTCCACCTTAGCTTATGAGACATCACCTCTAACTAAGACTGAAACTTGCTGTTTGACTAGACTGGCTGGCTAACAGGCCCTGGGATGCTTCTGTGCGCGCCCCCCCCCCCCGCCCCCCCATGCTGGGGATCAGAACTAAGTCCTCACACCTGCACAGCAGGAATGTTACCTTACTGAGCCATCTGGCAAGCCTCCGGAATTACTTTCTGATTATTTACGTTTCAGAAAGCAATTCTAGAACTCAGGAGATGAGTGGACTAGAAGTTCAAGCACATCCTCAGCTACATAGGAATCTGAATTTCAAGGCTATGATCAGATACTTAAAACACTGTCAAAAAAAAAAAAGGTAGTAAAAAAGTAAAATATTGGGGCTGGTGAGATGGCTCAGCGGGTAAGAGCACCCGACTGCTCTTCTGAAGGTGATGAGTTCAAATCCCAGCAACCACATGGTGGCTTACAACCACCCATATTGAGATCTGAAGCCCTCCTCTGGTGCGTCTGAAGTCAGCTACAGCGTACTTATGAATAATAATAATAAACGAATCCTTGGACCGGAGAGAGCAAGCGGGACCGACCGGAGCGAGCTGAGCCTACCGGAGCGAGAGGGGCCGAACGGGGCAGAATGGGGCCAAATGGGGCCGGCCAGAGTTAGCGGGGCCTGCTGGAGGGAGCAGGGCGAGCGGAGCGAGCAGGGCTGGCCAGAGCGAGTGGGGCTGGCCGGAGCGAGAGGGGCAGATCAGAGCGAGCAAGGTTGACCAGAACGAGGGGAAAAAAAAAAAGTAAAATATTCTCAACCAAATATCTCCTCCTCACCACTTTCCCCACGTACTCATAATCAGTCAATGCCAACACAATAATTCAAATTCAGAAGATTCTCAACTTGACTGGTTTATCTTCCAGTCTTTCTCATTTTCAATCTACTTTGTAGATTCATATTTCTAGTAAACTACTGCATTTTGAGCATTTAAAGAAACAGAATTATATGTTTTATCATATATAACAGATTTGAAATAATATATACATTGTAGAATGATAAAACCTAGTCAATCGAGATGCTTCCCTTCTTATGGTTACTTTGTGGTAAAATCAGTCTACTTTCAGTCTTAGCATTTTTCACCAATGGGACCTTGTTAACTGTTGTCACCAGATGAATGTATTTCCTCATTTTATCCATTCTGTGGAGGCACTCTACCACTGAGCCACACCCTCAAATCAACAACAACAGAATCTCTTGAACTTATTGCTAACACAAATTGTGTATCCTTGACCTAAAGTCATTCTGTTTATGTCAAAAGTTTGCAGCGACTCACTATTGCTTGCAGGATGAAAAAAACCTCCCTTTTTATCTGATCTAGTTCCTCCTTTCCAATCTGATCTCTTGTGACTACCTAAAGGAACCATGTACTCCTGATCTTTAACCACCACCCCAAAATGAGCACGCCTGCCCTGCACCTTGCTCTGACCAGTGACTACAAGTATCTGTCCCCTTTCCCCTGTAGATTTCTTCACTATTCAAATTCCACACACTCCTATAGTCTACGTGAAATCTACTTTGACCATTTCCCACCTACTCTCTGTAATGCTATTACTGCAACAATCCTACAACACTGTAAAATCCTGAATTCTCACCAAAATGTGCCCTGACTATGTAACCACTATTCAACATTCCAGCTAACATGTACATATATACATGATCTGTTACACACAAAGACTGTTTTAATGATCAAATTTTCCAAACTGCAAAAATAATAAAAAAAAAATGTTGTTGCATTTCTGTCAAATAGCTCTGGTCCCTTATAAGCTAAACACTGGTCATCGGAACTTAGGTAAGAGATCTTGCTCTTGTATTCAGTTCCTCAAAGCTAATAAAACACAGGGCTCTTTGCGTGAGAAATCATCAAAGTAAGAACTGCTGCTGGATAATTGCAATCGGGCAGCCACTGGGGGTTTGACACAAATTCTCACTGTGTATATTTTGGAAATACATATCTACATTCCTAAGGAAAATCGAAGCAGGTAAGATATAGTACTGGGCAAGATGCCTAGTTCCAAATTTTGTTCCTTCCTAGTAAAACAAACTGTCAGTTCATCATAAAAGCGGGAAATACATTCTGTGCAGCCATTCCAGAGTTGCACAGTGCCAAACAAAAAGTTCAATTCGATCAGAAGTGAGGACATGATTTCATAGGAAGGGGCAGCAGCCACAGGTCCTCAGGCACTTTACTAGTCATATTTAATTACTTAAAAGTGGTCTGTGAGTTACACTACTGCATTCCAGCAGTGTGCTGTAACAAAGACTATCATCCCCGAAGGATTGAGAGCACTGAAGCCACACAATTACTACAGTGCTAGGCTGATGAACACCATGTGCTGGTCTGGAAAATACTGTCTGAAACCTGTAACAGAAACTATAGAAAATACTGAATTTTAACACGGGCTATATCTATATCTATATCTTTATATCTATAGATATAGATATTTATATATATTTAGAAACTGGGGATTATTAAGTCACATGTAGTTACTGAGTTTACAGATCATCCACTGCCGAAGGAAACCAGAAACACTTTGTGGATGCTTCTGCCGTAACTCCTTTCAAAAACTCTAAAGAACTGCACGTGAAGGAAGCACATCGCCAGTTCTTGGAATGAGTCATCTCCTGGGTGTGGGGAGTCTCCAGAAGGGCAGACACCCACGAGGACAAAGGGGCAAGGGTGCTGCCGGGGAGCTTCGCTCTCTCGGGCTCCCCCGGCGGCCCAGGCAGGCGGAGAGGAGGCAGGGAGAGCCGGCTCAGGCCCGCCCGAGGCGCAGCGAGGCTCCTCCGCTCGCGACCCGGGGCCGCGCCGCCGCCCCCTCACCCAACCTGCCAGCGCCCGCCGGGCCCACCCTCCGCCCATTGCCGCGGCGGTAGCCCTGGGAACGAGCGGCGGCCGCGGCCCGCTTCAACCAAGGATACGAAGTAGACAGAGAGGAAGATAAGCGCGCAACAGTCGAGGAGCGAGAAGAGAAACACGACCGCCTCCATCCTCCGCCGCCGCTCCGCCCGTCAAACCAGCTCCGGGCCGCGCCGCCGGGATAGGCGGCATGCCGGGAGTTTTGGTCCAAAAACGCCACCTCCGCGACGCGATGCATGATGGGAATTGAAGTTCACTAGTGCCCAGGGAGCGTAGAAGGAGGTGGACCTCACCCTCATTTAGTATCCACTGCAAGAAGTTACTCATCATGTATGAAATTTTCTTTCTTTTACTTTCTATCCATCCTTCCTTGCCTATCATTGTTGGTTTCTGTGGAATGCGCTTTGTATGTGTGTGGTACGATCTTGCTCTGTAGCCCAGGCTGGCCTCTAACTTGGGTCTTAGGTCTCCACTGGGTCTTAGGTCTCCACACGTGGCTACTTTAAAGTCTGTTCTCTACCCACCTGCATTCTATAACTTTTCATCTCAAATACAAAGCCACTGAGATCTGCTCTTCAGTTCCTGGCCTATTTCTTCAGCACTTAACCAGTTGCTTGCCAACCAGTTGCTTGATTACAGCAAGCGTTCTCATCTCTGAATTTGAAGAATTTTACAGAATCCGGTTTTCAACCTTTTTTTTTAAGAGGGAGGCAAATAATTTTTTACCACACTCCTACTATAGACCAAGAGCTATTGTATACTTCAAGTGCAGAAATGAACAGACAACTGCTCTGGTGGGTAAAAAAGGCAATAAAATAACAACTAAATATTCAAAACAGAACTTAGGTGGGTGATAAGCCTTTGGAAGCCAATTACAGCAGTCATTCACTCACTCATCCATTTATTTAACTTGCATTTTAAATTTAAATTTAAGAGGCACTGTTCTAGGTCTTAAGAGACACAAGTGAACAGAAAGGGAAGGTACCCACAAGCCTGCACCGTGCATAGTAAGTGTGGGGAGATAGAATAAACCGCAGAAAGTAGAAGCAGCCCCAAGTACTCTGAAGGGCATGAAGAAACACCTGAACCCCAGCAGAGCCCGGGCTGAGGATCGCACACAGCAATGAAACAACACTGCTGGAAGACTAACAAGGGGGCAGGGGCCCAGACAGTAGAAGCTTCCTGTATTTAAAAAGAAAAAAAAAAATGGGGCGGGTGTGTGTGTGTGTGTGTGTGCTGGAGGGTTGGCTGCTCTCTCTCTCTCTCTCTCTCTCTCTCTCTCTCTCTTTCTCTCTTTTTTCTTGGTTTTTCGACACAGGGTTTCTCTGTATATCCCTGGCTGTCCTAGAACTCACTTTGTAGACCAGGCTGGCCTAGAACTCAGAAATCCGCCTGCCTCTGCCTCCCGAGTGCTGGGATTAAAGGCGAGCGCTACCATGCCCAGCGTACTTAGAAAATCTAATTGTTAGGAAAATATAAAAGTTTAGATATTGGTTTGTCTTTTTTTGGGGGGGTTGTCACAGGCAGTTAGGTGTGTCCTGAAGAGTTGCAGCTTGGGTGTACCTCTAAAAGCTCCACAGATAAGAGCGCTAAAGAAAGGAAAGTTCCTGCCCATTTTAAGGTAAGTTGCTAGGAGAATGCTCTTTGTCTAGTTCTTTGCACTATGACCTGAGACAAAGTCAGCTGGGTAGCCTTGCTTTGCAGGATACTTCATCACGTGGTGAACCCCCAGAGATTGTGAACTCTTTCTAATTGTGGTATGGCTCTGCCTTTGATCCCTGAGATTTCTGATTACTGTAAGCAAGTACTTGTGGTGTGGCCCTGCCCTAGCATACACCTTTAATGCAAGAGCTAAATAAAGTTAAGTCTATGTCAAGAGGCAGAGCAAGCAAGCAGCTGAAGAGGAGTGAACTCTAAGTAAACAGAAAGGAAGGGCTTTGAGCTGAAGGGTACTTAAGACAGCATGGAGAAGGAGAAAGAGTGTTCTTCCTTCTGGGACTTCGGTGGACTAGGAAGGTAAGCTGGGTGCTTTCTCTGCCTCTCAGAGCTAGCAGGCTTCCAGCACAGTCTGGCTCCTGAATCTTATTTGGTAAATTGGCTGCTGAGATTTTTGCTTTTGTTTCCCTTTAAATAGATTTTTAAAAAACAACACCCTTGGCCCTGACTGACTTGTCTTGGACCCACCCCCACCCCCCCCACAATGACACTCTTCAGCCTGCCAAGGGCATAAAGGAGAAGCTAGAGACTTCTTTTATAAGCCACTGGACCTTTGATAGAGCTCTCTTTTAGCTTGAAAGAGCCTTTATGGAAGGAGCTCTGCTTAAGAGAGAGGAATTTTCTCTTTGTGCTTTCATGAACAACAGAGAGGCAGCTGGCAGGATACAGGAGAAACAGGATTCTAGCAAAGAGAGCTAAGGAGCCCAAGAGAAAGGCAGACTAGCTCTGTAGAATGACACAGATAGAGATTAGTAGTTTAGTTGTAGGATCAGGTTTGCTAATAGATTTTTGTACATAGTAAAGAAAATAAGAGTTACCTCTCTGAGCCAGCAAGTTTTTAACTCAATTTTTGAATCCCATGTCTAGACTCATTAATACTAGATTTGAAAGGTTACAAGATATGATGGCACATGCCTGTAATCCTAGCACTTGGGAGGAATAAGCAGGTGGTTCTCTAAATTCAAAACCATCCTGGCACCCTGGTCTACAGAGTGGATTCTAGGCCAGACAGGACTACATAGCTAGACACTTGTTTCCAGTTGGTGGCTATTGGGGTGGCCTTGCTGGAGGAAGTATGTCACTGAGGACAGGCTTTGAGGTTTCAAAAGACTCCTATGAGCTTGAGCTAGCTCAAGGCTTTCTGTTTGTGCTTAGAGATATATGCTCTCAGCTGCTGCCCTAGCTGCTTGCGACCTCCGCCTCGCCATAATAGACAGCTATCCCTCTGGAACCGTCAGCGCCAAATAAACCCTTTTATAGTTGCCTTGGCCATGTGTTTTATCATAGAATAGTAACTGACAGCCCTTTCTGTATCCTCAGCACTTCTCCCAAATCTCCTAGAACTCTGTAGACGATGCTGGCAAACTCAGAGATCCATCTGGAAAACTCAGAGATCCATCTGCCTCTACCTTCTGAGCGCTGGGACTTAAGGTGTGCGCTTCGGCACCCTCACAGATCCAACTTCCTGAACAACCATTTAAACCTTGTAAAGTAAATTTCCTTAAAAACAAACACCAGTAACAACTCAAGAGGCACCTACACATAGACATTGCAAAATTCTCCTATGCAAAATTCTCCCTTGAAAAGGCCGACGAAACCCATACTCACCCTTGGGCTTGATCTTGTTTTTTTCCCCTGAGCACCTATTAGCCACTGTGCTCAAGAGTGCTAAAACGATCTTTTAATAAATTCCAATTCTGCTTCATATTGATTTATCATGGAATTATTTTCTACAACAAAGCCATGAATCGTGTTTTTTCCTGAAAAGACGTTTTTAAGGGGAAAACTTCTGAGGCTGCAGACTGAGTGTCCATACTATCCTGGGTACAGCGTGCGACTCCGCCTCAACACATAACAAACCGCGAACACCATGCGGTTCTAGTTCCCATACTGGAACGTGACAAACCCAAACTTTTTTGCTTTGAGACAGCATCTTACTACTTGGCTCTGCTGCCTTTGAACTCTTCCGCAATCTTCCTTGCCTCCGCTTCCCGAATATTGAAATTTTAAGGTTTTTTTTCTCCCCCGCTATGCCAGACTTGGCATCAAGTTTACTACTCGCTTGTGAGAGTCTGCGCAGCCGCGAAGAATGGAATCCGTGTCCGTTTGCTCAGTTGGGAACCAATAAAGTTTCACGCCTTCAAAGCGGGCCTAGCCTCTTAGGCAGGGCTGAGCAATCCTGAAAAAGGAACCAGATTGGAAACTCGCGCGCTTCCAGTTTGTCCCGACCTCCGTGAGCAGCACAATCCTCGCTACTGGCGGAGCTTTCGTGATGAGGAAAAGTTGCGGGGGGAACTTCCGGTGCAAGGGACCACGCGCGGGCGGAGTTTCCGGTACGGCGGAGAGCGCGGCGGTGGCAGTCTTTCCCGGTAACGAGAGGCGCCCGTGCGAGGCAGCAGCAACATGAAGCCCAGGTCTGCGGTTTTTGTAGACAGGAAACTGAAGCAGCGGGTCATTCAGGTGCGTGTGTGTCTGCGGACACTGCGTCTCCACTTGCGAGCGGCTGCCTAGCCAGGCGCCTCCGGCCTCCGCTGGCTTCCAGCACAGTCTGCTTGTTCCCTTGAGGTTGCCGTAGAGAAACAAGTCTGGGAGCCTAGGTGCTTTGCCATTATTTTTCTTATTTTCGTATCTTGGAAGCACTGTGTGGTGGACGCTTTCAGTGGCGCAGTCAGCGATGCGAATTAAAGGGAGGGAGAGATTTGGATTTTGTTTGGCGGCGGTCGTAATGTGTATCCCTGCTTAACCTAGAACTCGCTTGTGGACCATGCTAGCTTTGAACTAGAGCCCCATCTTCCTCTGCTCCACGGCTGGGTTAAAGGCTGCACCAACCACGCCCCGCAAAGCATTTTTGTATTTGTTTCCCATTTTTCACTGGTGGAATTTCAGGTTTTTTTTTTCTTTTAATTGGCGTTTCAAGAACTTAGGTTGTTTTTCCTTGATCTGCCGCCCTTGCTTGTTTTGGGGTTCGAAAGTTCGCTAAGTTCTCAATTCCTTGGGCTTCTTGTATCCCTTCTTTCTTCATACTCCTTTCTTTCTTTCAAAAGACTTATTTATTAGATGTAAGTACACTGTAGCTGTCTTCAGTTGTGAGCCACCATGTGGTTGCTGGGATTTGAACTCAGGACCTTTGGAAGAGCAGTCACTGCTCTTAACCGCTAAGCCATCTCTCCAGCCTCTTCATACTCCTTTCTTACCGTCATACTTTTTACTGGATCTCATTCAGCCTAACACCTTTAAGTATGAGCTACTCTGTGACCCAAATTTATATTTGTTTTGCTGTTGATTTCATTTTGTTTTTGTTTTCCAAGTCAGGGTTTCTCTGTGTGGCCCAGGCTGTTATGGTACTCATTCTGTTGACGAGGCTGGCCTCTACCTTCCTCTCTGCCTTCCTAGTTTTGGGATTAAAGGTGTGGGCCACCACCAACCGGCCTTAAAGTCAAAAGACCTTAGAGTTATTCTTTTCCCCCAAAATGTACTCACCTGCTTTTTGTTACTGTTTTGAGACAGAGTCTCTTGAATTTTTTATATCCAGTTTCCTCGCTACCTCTGCTTAGTGACTGGTAGTTGTTTACAGCCCCAGATTTTGCCTTTAAAAAAATAGAGTATTTTTATTTTACTAGCTTTTTTGTTTGTTTGTTTGTTTGTTTTTTGAGACAGGGTTTCTCTGTGTAGCTCTGGCTGTCCTGGAACTCACTCTGTAGACCAGGCTGGCCTCAAACTCAGAAATCCACCTGCCTCTGCCTCCCAAGTGCTGGGATTAAAGGTGTGCACCACTACACCCGGCATTTTACTAGCATTTTATTTTATATGCTTTGATGTTGTATCTGCACATACAGCTGTGTGAGGGTGTAGATCACCTGGTACTGGAGTTATGGACAGTTGTGAGCTGCCATGTGGGCGCTGGAATAGACACCACCTTTCACCCTGTTGTTAAAGCGTAAACGCTCGATTGTGTTGGGGTCCAGGATTCACCCCACAAACTCCACAAACATCAATCTCAGACAGACAGACAGACAGACAGACAGAGATGGTTTATTGAACGTATAGCCTGCATGGCCATGTCTGTCTTAAAACTCTTTTTGTAGAACAAACTTGCCTCAAACTCAGAGAGATCTGACTGCCTCTGCCTCCTGAGTGCTTGGATGAAAGGTGTGCGCCACCCAAGCCTGGCTGATGTGGCACTTAAAAAAAAAATTATGTTCATGATAGGCTTTTTTATTTTGCGGTACACTTTATTGCTGAAGAATTTATATTGAACTGTGTATTGGAATAACTCAAGCTCTTATTTACTAGTTAAAATATCTAAATTAATTGTCATATTTTTTTCTTTCAGTACCTCACTAGTAATAGATGTGGAAAATATGTGGACACTGGAATCTTAGCATCTGACTTGCAAAGAATGTATAGGTAAAGAAGTGTACTGCTAAATCCTTGCCTTTTTCTTTTTTTAAATATTCCATCTTCCTTAATTTTTCAATTGATATCAGTGGTTGCTAGCATCATCTTACCAATTCATAAACCTGGATCTTAAGTCAGTTATACAAACATCTATAGTCACCTATATATACAGTGACTATATATACAGTGTTCATTCCTTTTACCAGAGGAAATGGCTTCTTTTCATCCATTAATATCTCTTCAATTGGCCAGGAAATAGAGCTATTGTTATAGTACTTCCTTTTCTGTTTCATCAGAATATTAAAGCAATCAAGCATTTCTTCCTCAACTTTCAGACTATCAAGGAATGTGAGTCAGGCCTGGTAGCCATATGTAATCCCATCACCTAGAAAACTGAGGAAGGAAGGTTTCAGGCTGAATAAAAAACAACAGTAAAATCTCTCAATTTTTAAAATAATTTTATTTTTTAAAAGTTCAGTTTTTTTAAAACTATTCAAAATGGGGGACTGAGGAGATGGCTCAGCAGTTAAGAACACTGACTGCTCTTCTAGACATCTTGAGTTCAATTTCCAGCATCCACATGGTGATTCACAATTGTCTGTAATAGGGTCTGATATCCTCTTCTGGTATGTCTGAAAACAGCTGCAGTGTACTCATAAACAAAAAAATAAATAAGTCTTTAAAAAGAAAAACCTGCTGGGCCTGGTGGCGCACGCCTTTAATCCCAGCACTCTGGAGGCAGAGGCAGGCAGGTTGCTGAGTTCGAGGCCAGCCTGGTCTACAAAGTGAGTTCCAGGACAGCCAGGGCTATACAGAAAGACCCTGTCTCGAAAAACCAAAAAAAAAAAAAAAAAAGAAAAGAAAAACCTATTTTAAATGGGTTTACATAAATGACACATGGGTTCCAGCTTAGGTAGCTAAACTTGGGTTTTTCACTATCATATGAATGAATGGTTTAATAGTTGAAAGTCTTGAAGGAGCTGTACTACAGAGCAATAGTGATAAAAGCTGCATGGTATTGATACAGTGACAGGCGGTAGATCAATGGAATAGAATTGAAGACCCAGAAATGAACCCACACACTTATGGTCACTTGATCTTTGACAAAGGAGCTAAAATCATCCAGTGGAAAAAAGACAGCATTTTCAACAAATGGTGCTGGTTCAACTGGCAGTCAACATGTAGAAGAATGCAAATTGATCCATTCTTATCTCCCTGTACAAAGCTCAAGTCCAAGTGGATCAAGGACCTCCACATTAAAACCAGATACACTGAATCTAATAGAAGAGAAAGTGGGGAAAAGTCTTGAACACATGAGCACAGAGGAAAAGTTCCTGAACAGAACATCAATGTCTTATGCTCTAAGATCAAGAATCAACAAATGCAACCTCATAAAACTGCAAAGCTTCTGTAAGGCAAAGGACACTGTCAATAGGACAAAACAGCAACCAACAAATTGGGAAAAGTCTTTACTGATTTCACATTCGACAGAGGGCTAATATCCAATATATACAAAGAACTCAAGAAGTTAGACTCCAGAGAACCACTTAACCCAATTTAAAAATGGGGAACAGAGCTAAACAGAATTCTCAGCTGAGTAATCTCAAATGGCTGAGAAGCACCTAAAGAAATGTTAACATCCTTAGTCATCAGGAAAATGCAAATCAAAAACAACCCTGAGATTCCATCTCACAGCAGTCAGAATGGCTAAGATCAAAAACTCAGGTGACAGCAGATGCTGGCGAGGATGTGGAAAAAGGAACACTCCTCCATTGCTGGTGGGATTGCAAGGTGGTAGAGCCCTCTGGAAATCAGTCTGGCGGCTCCTCAGAAAATTGGACATAGTACTACTTGAGGACCCAGGTATACCACTCCTGGGCATATACCCAGAAGATGTTCCAACATGTAATAAGGACACATGCTCCACTATGTTCATAACAGCCATATTTATAATAGCCAGAAGCTAGAAACAACCCAGATATCCATCAACAGAGGAATGGATACAGTGAGCTGCCATGTGGGTGTTGGAATTTGAACCCAGATCCTGCTGTGGAAGGCAGGCATGCTATAAACTGTTCAGACATCTCTCCAACTCTCCTATTTTTTACTCCAGGCTACCTGGCCTGCCAGTTTCTGGGAATACAGTTACTATGTTGTCTCCCTGTACCTTCCTGTCTTGGAGTCTGACTCAGATCCTCACACTTGCACACAAGCACTTTATTTACTGAGCCATCTTCTTAGCCACAAGTATCTTACTGAAAATTCTTAAAATTACATTTTCTGTGTGCATGTGTTTGTGAGAGAAAGACAGAGACAGAGAGACACATGCACACTCCTCCATTGCTGGTGGGATTGCAAGGTGGTACAAGCCCTCTGGAAATCAGTCTGTGTGCCAGGGTACACCTGTGAAGTTAAGGCAGCTTTACAGGAGTCTATGTTCTCCTTTCACCATGTGGGTCCTAGAGGTCAAATTTGTTTTGTTTTTGAGACAGAGTTTCATTATGTAGGTGTATCTGGCTGATAACTTAGGATGTAGATCACGCTATCTTTTTTTTTTTTTTTTTTTGATTTTCAAGACAGGGTTTCTCTGTATAGCCCTGGGTGTCCTAGAACTCACTTTGTAGACCAGGCTGGCCTCGAACTCAGAAATCCGCCTGCCTCTTGCCTCCCAAGTGCTGGGATTAAAGGCGTGTGCCACACTATCTTTAAACTCACTGAGATCCATCGTTTGCCTCTTCCTCCTGAGTTCTGGGGTTGCAGGCCTTCGCTAAAATACCCAGTATGAGTAATTTATATTCCTTAAAGGCATGCATGGTATTGGTTGCCTTTAATCCTAGCACTCGGGCAGGGGCAGGCAGATTCTCTGTGAGAGCCAGGGCCTTGTTTCTTAAAAAGGGAGAGTGGGGGAGAGAAAAAGAATTTACACAGAAATAAACTGTTCATGAAACTTGTGTACTACCTTTAACATACAAATAAATGTTTGAACTTGAATTTAATAATGAAGAAATGTAAGATCAATCTAGATAAGGAATATTTTAAAAGTTAGCTGACCTGTTTCCTTCTAAAATGTCATTGTCAGCTGGACATAGTGGCCTACACCTATAATCTCAGTACTTCCTGGAATCTGAAGTTGAGTGGAGCCTGAACGACTAAGTAACATTGTCTCAAAAACAAAACAAAACAAAAGGTCAGTGTGACTGGGCTGTAGGACCATTCCATCCCAGCACTCAGGAGGCAGACGGACTTCTTAGCAAATTCCAAGCTAGTCAGGGTTAGAAAACTCCCTGTCTTGAGTCTGAGACAGGGGACCCTATTTTGGTCTCAGAGTAGCACATGACAGTTTACAAATATAACCAATAATATTTAGTGGAAAATACTTGTAAAATCAGTGTGCTAAAATTATTTTTTCCCCAGTGTAGATTATGGTCGAAGAAAAAGAAATGCTTTCAGGATACAGGTAGAAAAAGGTGAGTCTTTCACTGTTTAAGCACAATTATCAACAAGAAAAGAAATAATTATTTTAACTTGGCATTTTATTGTTCACTTGTTTCAGTATTTAGCATAATTAGTAGTGAGAAAGAACTTAAGAATCTTAAAGAACTAGAAGATGGACATCTGGCAAAAAGAGCAAGACCAGATGAAGAGGATGCGTAAGTATTGCAGAGCGTCTCCTCTGAGGTTCCACATTCACACTGAGAACATGTTCAGTGCCTCTTCTTGGCCAGCATTGCAACTGTGCTGAACATTTCCTATCTTACATTGTGTTTCCTCCAGCCATATTGATTGCTCTGTAGTCCCTAAAGCATTTTGACTATGTTCTTCAGTAACTTGAGTATTTATTTCTATTTCACAAATCACACTCAGCCATGTGAAAAAGTCAGTGGAGAAGTCAGTCTTTCTTGCCCCTTCTTAGGTCCCTTCTGAGTGTTTTCTTAGCATATGGTTATAGAGATTTACTGTAATCTTTATATCATGTGGCACTGAAATTAATGTACTGTGTTGTATTACCAAATATAGTTTTCTCATCTTTCTCATTCTTTGCTTTAATATAATACCACGTATATTAAAAGATGGCAGTAAATTTTGATGTTTAAATATGTTATGGCTGGAACACTCGTGTTAAAAATAAAAACATTTCTAGAGCTGGAGCAGTATTTCCAGAGGAACCAAGTTTGATCCCAGTTCTTACATGGCCCCTTCAGCTGTCTGTAACTATTGTTCCAGGGCATCCATACCTACTTGGCCTCTTGGTGCCCCTCACACACAGTGCATATGCATACATTCAGGCAAAGCACATACACACATTAAAAAAAAACAACAGAAACAACAAAATCCTCAGCGAGACATTCCTTATTATTTGATAGATAAGAAAGCTGATACTCAGAGGCATTAAGCACAGGTTCTAGCCGGTTAAAATGGATTTCTTTTTTTTTTTTTTTTCCCCCCTTGTTCCGGTCAACCCTGCTCGCTCTGCTCGACCCCGCTCGCTCCGGCCAGCCCCACTTGCTCCCGGCCGCCCCCGTACGGCCCCCCGCTTATTCCAGCCAGCCCTTAAAATGGATTTCTAGTTAGGATTTGAGACAGGGTCTCTGTGTAGTCCTGGCTATCCTTGAACTTTATGTATATCAGGCTTTCCTCTGCCTCCTAAGTGCTGGGAATGAAGGATTACACAACAGTGCCTGGCTGTTTAAAATAGATTTTTAAATTCTAGTTTCTTTGATCATAATATCCCCTTTTTCCTTTGTTTTTGTTTTTTGTTTGTTTGTTTTTGTTTGTTTGTTTGTTTTGAGACATGGTTTTTCTGTGTAGCCCTGGCTGTCCTGGAACTCACTCTGTAGACCTCGAACTCAGAAATCCACCTGTCTCTGCCTCCCAAGTGCTGGGATTAAAGGCGTATATCCCTTTTTTCTTAAGATTTATTTGGGTTTTTTTTTGTTTTGTTTTGTTTGTTTTTAAAGATTTTATTTATTTATTTTATCTATATGATGAGTACACTGTATCTGTCTTCAGATGCACCAGAAGAGGGCATCAGATCTCATTACAGATGGTTGTGAGCCACCATGTGGTTGCTAGGAATTGAACTCAGGACCTTCAGAAGGGTGCTTTTAACCACTGAGCCATCTCTCCAGACCCTTATTTTGTTTTTTAATTTAAAAAACTTTAATACAATGTATCTTGATCATGTTTTTCCCTTTCTCCAGTTTTTCCTAGAATCTTCCTGCCTCCTTACCACCTAGCTTTGTGTTCCTTTTTCTCTCTCCCTCTCAAACATAAAATGAAAATCAAAACAAACAAAAAGCCAATTAAAAACACCAAAAAGGCAACCTTAGAGTTTATTTGTGTTTGCTACCTGACTTGTCTCAGTCATGGGTCTTTCTCTGGAGTGTGGTTAATCTACCCAGTGGTATTCCATTGGAGAGAAATTCTTCTCCACAGAGAGAAATGGTTTTCTCTTTGCTAGTAGATACCATTTGACTCTTGTTCATGTCCCCTTTTTAGTGGTGAGGTTTTGTCCAGTTTGTACCTGTGCAGGTCTTGTGCATGCTGCCACAGTCTCTGTGAGTTCACACGTGCATCAGTCCTGCTGTGTCTGGAAGCAGTTTACTTGGAGTCCTCCACTTGGAATCTTTCTGCCTCCTCTCTACATAAATTGCTGAGCCTTGAGGGAGGGATTTGGTGAAGAAAATGCATTTGAAACTGAGTGCTCCAAAGTCTCTCACACTGCACATGATGCTTTTGTGAGTCTCTGTATTGATTCCCATCTGCGATACGAAGGAGCTTCTCTGATGATGGTTGAGCAGTACAGTGTCCTGAGGGGTTTGCTTCTTCTTTCTTTTTTAATTATTTGTATTAGTGAGTGTGAGTGTCTTAGTGAATACCATGTGAATGTTGGTGCCCAAGGAGGCAAGAAGAGGGCATCAGATACCTTGTGAGATGGAGTTAGAGGTCATTGTGATAGGAACCAAATCTGCTCTTCTGTAAGAGCAGCAGGTTCTGTTAACTGTCAAGGCATCTCTAGCTCTCAGCCCTTGGACTCATAGCCAATGTTTTATCTTAATACATTGACTTCTTTGGTATAGTAATTTTTTTAGGTAATCAGAGAAATGACATCAAAACATTTTTTCTTTTTCTCTTTTTTTTTAAAATTCTCAGGTACACTGAAAGCTATTCTGATGATGATTCAAACATGGAAGATTACCCAGATCCACAGGTAAGACGGACAAACATTCAGGGAGCCTGCGTGGCTCGCTTGCTTCCTTCTTTTCCTTCTTTTCTTTTCTTTTCTTTTCTTTTCTTTTCTTTTTTTTCTTTCTTCCTTTCGTTCTTTTCTTTCTCTCTCTTTTTTTCATTTTATTTTTTTTTATGCATATGAGTACACTGTAGCTATCTTCAGACACACCAGAAGAGAACATCAGATCCCATTACAGATGGTTGTGAATCACCATGTGATAGTTGGGAATTGAACTCAGGATCTCTGGAAGAACAGTCAGTGCTCTTAACCTCTGAGCAATCTCTCCAGCCCTGATTTCTTTCTTTTTAAAAGATTTATTTATTTTTATTTTATGTGTATGACTTTTATCTGCATGTATATATGTTCATCATATGGACATTTGATGCCTGAGGTCAGAAGAGGATATACCCTTATACTGGCATTGGGAGCTACTGTGTGGGTCCCAGGAACTGAACTTTGGTTTTCTTCAAGAGCAGCCAGTGTTCTTAACTGCTGAACCATCTCCCTAACCACAGTTTTTTCTTATTCTTTAAGATACTCTTTTAGGGAGGCAGAGGCAGGCGGATTTCTGAGTTCGAGGCCAGCCTGGTCTACAAAGTGAGTTCCAGGTCAGCCAGGACTACACAGAGAAGCCCTGTCTCGAAAATACAAAAAAAAGATACTCTTTTAGAAAAAAATGCCAAAAATAGGATAAAGGACAGTGTCCATCTATATAAATACATAATTGAATGCTTCCTCTACATACCATTGATGATTTAATCATTCTTTCAGTACTTATATTTGTATAATTTGTATCATAAATAAAGGAAAAGCAGTAAAAACAATGGCCAAAACTAAAGGCAGATTAGAATTTTAAGGGAGATAATAATAAAAAACTTCAACAGGTTTGTGTGAACTTTAATGTCAGCACTTGGGAAGCAGAAACAGGCAGATCTCTGAGGACTAGGCCAGCCTGTTCTACATAGCAAGTTCTAGGCCAGCCAGTCCTTTGTAATGAGTCTCTGTTTCAAAAACAAAAAAAGAAGGAAATAGCCATACCTCCTGCCAGGGAGGCAGCATTACTAATGACAGGCTGAACTAAAAAGATACATCAAATTGCACCAGGTTACTTATAGGTAACTTCTTAGATTTTCCTTCTTGGTAAATAAGGCTTTGAATTATTAACACAGTGATTGCAGTACTCCATTATATTTGATCCAGTATTGAATTGAGATAGTGACTCACTGATTACCAGTTCATTTTCCTACCTCTTGATTTTATTTGATTACCAATTATGGATTGGCATGGTTTTCTGTCAGCCAAGAGTGGTTATAGTAGTTTCAGATAATAAAAGTTTGTTTGGGAATTTTATAACTGGCAACCTATGTATTCTAATATAAATGTTTTGAGAGAAGTTTAAAGCAAAATACACAAAGCTTTTTAGTTTAGGTGCTGGAGCGTCAAGACTTTTTTAATAACTTACACTGAAATCATGTTTCTATCAGTCAGCAAATCACATGAACAGTTCCCTGCTCTCTTTGTATCGGAAAGGACACTCTGGGTCTGTTTCAACCACTCCAAAGTTGGAACAGAGAGAAGCCACCACTTCAACACCATTGCTGACATCTAAAACAGACTCCACGCCATTGAAGACCCCTGCTAGAGAATCTGAGGGAGGATGGTTTATTGATAAAACCCCAGGTGGAAAGAAAGAACCTCTTCCTGTGGACCTATCAGATGACCAAAGCAACTATAAAAAGCAGGATTCTGAGATTCAGGTATTTTTATATTAAAATTTAGTTCCATGTAGTTGGAGTACATTTCAATCTTTCCACTGAATGTAGTATCAAACAGGCACTTACACTCTGTTTTTAAAACATCACAAATACTTTGAAATACACAGAAAACATTATCACTGTTGACTACTGTTGTTATTATTCTGTCCGGCATCTTTATTATTGCCTTAACTATTGAGTAGAAGCCAGGCGGTGGTGGGGCACGCCTTTAATCTCAGTACTTGTGAGGCAGAGGCAGGCAGATTTCTGAGTTTGAGGCCAGCCAGGTCTGTAGAGTGAGTTCCAGGGCAGCCAGGGCTACAAAGAGAAACCCTCTCTCAAAAAACCAAAAAAAACCCAAAAAAAACAAAAAACAAAATCAAACTATTGAGTAGATTTCCGAGTGTGACCTGTGTCTTGTTCCTCTACTCCACTTTTCACACGTGGATAGCTTTTCCTGACTTGTTGGATCACTGCCATTTGTGTTAGCCTTATTGGCAGTGGGACATGCCTGAGAAACAGTTTCAAGGAGGAAGGACCTAGTTGGCTAACTTAGTGCTGCTTCTCCCCTGAGAGGTGTAACAGCAGAGTGCTGAACAGAGCATCATAGGGCAGAGCTCACCTCAGCAAACCAAGAAGTGACAAGGGGCTACAGTTTCCAGGATTTGTTTCAGTGACATCTACCACCTGCAGTGACTCTATTCTGCTAGTTTGACTCCACCTGCTAATAACTGCTCAGCTATGAACTCATAAGTGGATCAGTCCATTGATGATGAACCTAGTACCCTCATGAACCAGTCATGCCCTAGGGACCAGTCTTCCACATATGAGCTGGAGGGTACTTCATACCCAAACCACAATACCATTCAAATATTTCAATCCTGTAGTGGTTTCATTCAGTCTCATCTCAAAAGCCCACAAAGTCCTGTATGATTTTGTTTCCCTGCTATTTCTTCTTTTTTTGTTGTTTATTTGCTTTTATTTTTTGGTTTTTTAATTTTGTTTTGTTTTTTGGGTTTTGTTTGTTTGTTTTGAGACAGGGTTTCTCTGTATAGCCCTGGCTGTCCTGGAATTCACTCTGTAGACCAGTCTGGCCTCAAACTACCCTGCTGTTTCTTGGTGTCATTGTCCCCCCTCCCCCTGCCCCCCACTGTTCCTCAGTGACAGCAAGTTCTTGCTGTATCTAGAACAGCAATTAAGCTAGCTAACTAGTCTGTCTTTGCACGCCCTCTTCTCCTCGGTATCTTAAGGCCTGACCTTTCTAGCTAGAACACTGCAGATTCCTTTACATCCCTTTGTAATCTTTTTAGAGACTCTTTCACACCATGGAAAGTTGCAGTGTGGTGTACCTGCTGTTTTCCTAGGTCTTCTCTTACCTTCATGTTCTCGTGCTCACCCAAACTCACTGACTTCCTTCAGTAGAATGTAAGCTCCGGGAGAGCAAGGACTTTGTTTTATTGAGTACTGTGTTTCTGGCTGCAGGTGTCTAGCACAGTGCTGAGTCTCTGGTGCCAGATGACCTTGTGGAGACACAGTTACTTAAGGCTTAAGAACTATCCTCTTTGGGGGTAGAATTAATAGATTCAGTTCTTGAAGGAAGCTGCTAAAACCACAAGGTTGTGTATGTCCAGTTGAGAATAACACCTTAAGAATTAAAATGTGTAGAATACGCAAATACCTTTAAAAAACAGATTTTTTTTTTTTTTTTTTTTTTTTTTTGGTTTTTTGAGACAGGGTTTCTCTGTGTAGCCCTGGCTGTCCTGGAACTCACTTTGTAGACCAGGCTGGCCTTGAACTCAGAAATCGGCCTGCCTCTGCCTCCCCAGTGCTGAGATTAAAAGCACCACGCCTGGCTAAAAAAACAGATTAAAAAATAAACAACAAACAAACCTTTGAAAATTGAAGCTAGGTGTTTCCTGTAAAACTGTAATCTCAGTACTTGGGAGCTAGAGGCAAAGGCTTAGGAGCTCAAGGTTATCTATTTCTGTATAGCAAGTCTAAGGCTGTCCTGAGCTATATGAAACCCTGTCTCAAGTCAGAAATACAGCTTGGAAAATGGCTAGTTAGTGAAGTGCTTATCATGCAGGCATAGAGACCTGACTTCAGTTGCTACCACCCATACAAAAGCTGGGTGCAATACCACATGTATGTATACCCAGTTCTGGGGAAACAGAGACAAGAAGGACTCTAGGGGTTTGTTGGTCAGCTAATCTAGCCAAATGGGCCAACTGCAGGCTTATTAGGTGATCCTGTCTCAGAAAGTAAGATGGAGTGAGGTTCAGTGGCTGGTGCACGTCTTTAATCTCAGCACTGGGGAGGCAGAAGCTGCTGGGTTTCTGTAAGGTCAAGACAAGCATGATCTACATAGAGAGCTCCTAGGCATCCAGGTCTAAGTAGAGAGATCCTGTCTCAAAAAATAAAGTAAAAAGATGGAAAACAGGCCTGGCGTGGTGGCACACACCTTTAATCCCAGCACTCGGGAGGCAGAGGCAGGCAGATCTATCTGAGTTTGAGGTCAGCCTAGTCTATAGGGTGAGTTGTAAGACAGACAAGGCTGACAGAGAAACCCTGTTTAGCTGTCTCTTTTTGCTACTTTGGCTATTTTGTGGGTTCTTCTTTCTTCCACCTTTTCAACCCCCTAAACTAGATAGGAAAGAAAAAGGGATAGAAAGGAAAGGGGTCATTATCATTAAACTACTTTCTGCTGATTAGGGGCAACTGGTTCCTGGGGACAAGTTTAATTTTTGCTATCAGAGTATCTAATTTCTTCTTTCTTGCGTAGGACTACTTAACAGATCACAACAATAGCAAGCAACCAACAACCCACCACGCCTCTTGGTCCCTAGCATTTATATGCTCTCTGAAAAGTACCCAGAATTCTAAATGTCAACACTATTTTATCTTTTGAGAAAAACTGCTCCTGGCAAAAAATCATGCCTGTTAGAGCAAAAGGCAAATCGTAGTCAGCTGTTGTGGACAAACTGAAGCCAGTATCCCACACTTAGCATTAAAACAAAAGCATATTCCCATAATATTTCTGTGTTTTTCAAAGAAAACAATTAAAAATTGTCAGCTACAACCTTGTCTCAAAAACAAACAAAACACCTCATTAGCAGCTGAGTTTAGACATGTTTCTGGTTGCCTTAGAACTTGTTCTATAGACTAAACTGCCTTAAATTTGAGGCAGTCCTACTTCTGCCTCCTGAGTGCTGGGGCTCTGAGTGTGCTCATTAGTAACTTTTTGTATTGTGTTGAAAGGAGAGTGTTCGGCGTGTGTTAATTAAAATAGATTTATTGGTAGAAGAGTGTGGCTCAGTGGTTCATTTAGTGCTTAGAATCTGTAAGGCTCTGGGTTCAGTAGTTTGCACCCAAGAAAAGAGATTATGAAATGCCTTTTTATTGTCTACATTTAAGTGTGTATATTATTAGTGTGCAATGAGGTATACATATTAATATATAACATATGTGGGACTTGTGATATATTTCTCCTGAACAGTGCTGCTGTAATTTCGTTTCTCATCACCAAGCCTTGATTTGGCGAATTCTTTCATGAGTGCCTACGTGCACATCAGCATGTTTATTTGCAAATGCACGTGTGGGGTAACATACCAGAGATCAGTGTCAGATGTCTCAATTGCACTCTACCTTTTCTTTGAAAAAGAAAAATCAGCTGGTCACTGGTGACTCATGTCTGAGTTTCAAGGCTACTCTGGTTTCAGAGTGAATTCTAGGACAGCCAGGGCTACCCAGAGAAACCCTGTAATAATAACAACAACAACAACAACAACACCAAAAGAATAAACTTAAAGCACACACAGAGAAGGGGATGTCTGTGATCTCAAAATATCTCACTAAATGTGGGGCTTTCTAGTTTTGCTATACTGGCTGACCAGCAAGCTGTAGGAATCCTCTTGTCTTTGCCTTGCCAGCACTGGAATTACAGACCAACCTCATTGCACACAGCTTTTTATGTGTGGGTGGGGAGGGATCTGAATTCAGACCTCACGACTTTATGATACTTTACAAACTGAGACCTATTTGTTTTGATTTTGGATCTTGAAACTGGGTCTTCTTATTCTTCTCATAAGAAGAATAAGAATAAGTCTTCTTATTCTTCTGTAAGTACACAGTAGCTGTCTTCAGACACATACCAGAAGAGGGCATCAGATTTCATTACAGATGGTTGTGAGCCACCATGTGGTAGCTGGAATTTGAACTCAGGACCTCTGGAAGAACAATCGGTGTTCTTAACCGCTGAGCCATCTCTCCAGCCCTTGAAATAGGGCCTTATGTAGCCTAGTTTAACTTTGAAATTGTTATGTAACTAAAAGTGCCCTTAATTTCTGATTCTTCTGTTTTTACTCGAAAGTGTTGGGGTTACAGGTTTTCCTTTTACACTATTAATGGGCTGTTTTCCAGTATCTTTACTTTAAGCTATAAGTATTCAATTATCAAGAAAATTATTATAATTGGTAAGAACCTAATGTTTATATGCCTCAAGTCTTTTAGAAGAGATTAACTGGCAAAGGTGAGAAAAAAGTTATCAAGTAAACAATTTAAGCTTTCAGGTTGCTGAAAGAAGGCAGAATTCTTGAGCAAAGAGATTGCAAGTAGTTAGCAGTACTATAGTACAAATATGTCGTTGAAAAAAACATCTGTTAGCATTGTAATTTGAAATACAGAATTTTTGTATTTTCTCCCCAGATTTTAAAAGATTCTTTTTTGGAAAGTGATAAGAAAAGGAAAGGTAGGGCAAAGGGCAAAGGAAACAAAAGAAAAACAGAGGATCTTCAAGAAGTTGATGGAGAAATAGAAGCTATTCTGCAAAAGAAAGGTGAGCTGTCGATAGCAGTGGTGTGTTCTTTTTTTTTTTTTTTTTAATTGTTTTGTTTGCTGGGCAGTGGTGGCGCACGCCTTTAATTCCAGCACTTGGGAGGCAGAGGCAGGTGAATTTCTGAGTTGGAGGCCAGCCTGGTCTACAGAGTGAGTTCCAGAACAGCCAAGGCTACACAGAGAAATCCTGTCTCGAAAAAACAAAAAACAGGAATTGTTTAAGAAGTACTTGTGTGTGGGAAATCGTAGTTGAAAAACATTTTGTTTTGTTTTGTTTTGTTTTTCTTTTTTGTTTTTCTTTTTTGAGACAGGGTTTCTCTGTGTAGCCCTGGCTGTCCTGGCACTCACTTTGTAGACCAGGCTGGCCTCGAACTCAGAAATCCACCTGCCTCTGCCTCCTGAGTGCTGGGATTAAAGGCATGCGCCACCACGCCCGGCGAAAAACATTTTTTATCTAATAGTTCTTTAGTTATATTTTTGTATGGGATCACTAATCTTTTTACCTTTTTTGTTTTTTAACAGCTAAAGCAAGGAGTACAGAGTTGCAGATTTCCAATGTGAAGTTTGAAGACGTTGGAGGCAATGATGCAACATTAAAAGTGAGTGCCAACTGAGAAGTGGCGTTACATGCAGTGCATATAGTGTGACCATTTACACTAACGAAGCCTGCCTATTTTTAATTTAAATGAAAACAATTATGTATGTAGGTGTTCTGCTTGCTTGCATGTATGTTTGTATACCTGTTGCATGCCTGGTGCCCTCAGAGGTTGGAAGAGGTTGGCAGATTCACTGGAACTGGTTTTAACAAACGCATGTGAACCATCATGTAGATGTTAGGAAACAAACCCAGATTCTCTGCAAGAGCAGCCAGTGCTCTTCACTCTGGGCCACCTCTCTAGTCCTTTGGTTTTTAATGTGAAGTAAGAATAGAAAAAAAGATTGGGAAGGTGAGGTGAGCAAACCTGACCCTTCAGGGTACTAAGCTTTCTGTCTTTATCTTTAGTTCTAGTGTATGTGAAGTACATGCCTTGTAAGTTATGCTGCTCTGACAGTACCAACGATAATGACATTAATAATGATCATGGCAGCTTTCTAGTATCTTCTCTGTTACAGTTACTGTTAGTTACTTTTTGTGGTATTTTGTGAGAGATATTTTTATAGCTTAGGAAATAAAGCATAGAAATGTCACAGATATTATTTACAAAGTATTCAACGTTGGGATTTGCTTAAGTAAAAAAAAAGCCTAAAGCCTGTTTGTCTTCTGTCTAGTATATTTTGGTGTTCCAAAAAATAGGGGCATTTCATTCTACTTTGATTCTTTCTTTCTCGGGCTGAGGAAGACATCTTTTATGCTTATTCCTTGGCAGGAAGTCTGCAAAATGCTCATACACATGCGTCATCCAGAGGTATACCAGCACCTTGGTGTCGTGCCCCCTCGTGGAGTTCTCCTGCATGGACCACCAGGCTGTGGAAAGACATTACTTGCACATGCAATAGCAGGGGTGAGGCCAGTAGCTGCTGGATTTCTGTTTGTTTTGTTGTTTATTTATCTGTCTTTTTGGTCAATTCCAATTAGACCTGGTATCTCTTTAGGAAGCAAATTTAATCAGTAAGAGATTCCCATTCTTCCTCTTTCTTCCTTCCCCATCATCTTCCTCATTGTCTTTTTGTTGTTTTGAGACAAGGGTTTCTGTTTGAGCCTGGACCACATTGATTTGGCTAGGCCTGCAGCCTAGCAAACCCAGTAGCCACATCCTTTACCCTGCTCATGCTGGGGCTACAGATGTGGAGCTTCCTGCCTGCCTTTCCATCAACACTGGAGTTCCAGACACAGGTTCTCATGCTGCCAAGCACATTACAAAGATTGAGCCATCCCAGCCCCAACTCTCCTTCGTTGACCTTTCCATGCTGCTGCTTATGCTGCTGGTGGTGCTGTTGACTTTTAATGGATGAAGTATTGTGTCTGTGACAAAAATTGGGTAGGAAGCAAAAATTGTAAAACTCTAAACATTTAGTTTGCATTGGAGCTACTTCTCTTTTATCCTAGTCATTCTTAAAATCAGCAAAATATGCAAAATAATGTTTTTCTCTTGGAGCTAATTTGTTTAAAATTTCCACTGTTAAAATGCCCTTCTAAAATAGTTTTTAAAAGATCAGTTAGGTTTGTATTACACACTTGAAAGTCCAGTGTTGTTTGGACTAAGGTAGGATTGTAAGTTTAAAGCTATCCTGGGTCCAGGCAGTGGTGGCTCACACCTTTAATCCCAGCACTTGGGAGGCAGACGCAGGTGGATTTCAGAGTTGGAGGCCATCCTGGTCTACAGAGTGAGTTCCAGAGAGATGGCTCAGCAATTAAGAGCACTAACTGCTTTTCTAAAGGTCCTAAGTTCAAATCCCAGCAACCACATGGTGGCTCACAACCATCTGTAATGAGCTGATGCCCTCTTCTGGTGTGTCTGAAGACAGCTACAGAGTACTTATATATAACAATAAAAAATATAAATAAATAAGTCTTATGGTCACTGCACAATAGGCTATAAATGCAACATTTGCATTTTTCTGTTTGAGTAAATACCTACATTTCTTTTAAAGACAAGGTCTTACACTGTTTGCCCAGCCAACCTTGAACTCAAAACTTTAGTCTTCCAAGTGCTCATATTATAGGTGTAAGCTAGTACAATTGGTGAGTAATCCATAGGTTGGTTTGTTTGTTTAAGACAGAATTTCTCTCTGTAGCCCTGGCTGTCCTCGAACTTATTCTTTAGACTATGCTAGCCTCAAATTCAGATCCAGCTGCTCTGCCTCCTGAGTGGGGAGAGGGGATCAAAGTTGTGTGCCATTACCACTCAGCTGATTTTCTTCTCTTTTTTAAAAAAGATTATTTATTGTATTTGAGTATTGCCTGCATGTATGTCTATGTACCATGTGTATGTCTGGTGTCCATGGAAGTCAGAAGAGGGCATGGGATCCCCTGGAGCTGGAGTTATAGACCATTTAAGCTGCCATGTAGGTGCTCTTAACTGCTGAGCCATCTCTCCATACTTTTTTTTTTTTTTAAAGATTTATTTTATTTATATTTATGTGAATACACTGTAGCTGTCTTCAGACACTCCAGAAGAGGGCGCCAGATCTTGTCACGGATGGTTGTGAGCCACCATGTGGATGCTGGGACTTGAACTCATCACCTTCGGAAGAGCAGTCGGGTGCTCTTACCCGCTGAGCCATCTCACCAGCCCCCTCTCCATACTTTTAAGTAGTGTTTGTCATTAGGCTCACATATAGAAATGGAATTTCTTAGGAAATTGTAGAGGCCAGAAAGATGACTCAGTGTGTAAAGGTGCTTTCCACCATGCTTGGTGATCCTCTGTTGAAACAGGAAACAAGCAAGGTGGAAAGAGAAAACCAACTTTGACAGGTTGTCCTCTGACCTCCATGTGTACACAATGGCACAAGCACGCCTGCACACATACTTGAATGGATGCACAATAAATAATAAATATTTTTTAAAAACTTAAAATCAAAAAACCTCCCTAATTTTGGTGTGACAGATTGAATAAGAAGAATGTGAGGAAGTTAAATTTTATTTAACCTTTGGTCATTCTTTTCTGTATATGTGCACAGGAACTTGACTTGCCAATTCTGAAAGTGGCTGCTCCAGAGATTGTGTCAGGAGTTTCTGGAGAGTCTGAGCAGAAGCTCCGAGAGTTATTTGACCAGGCTGTGGTGAGTCAGCTATTGCTTATGTGAGCTTATCACCTGCTGCACGCTTTCAGTAGAGTCTGCTTTTCTGTTGTTAGAATTCTTTCCTGCCTACTGACCTTCCTTTTGTAAAAATGTTCAGTGGTAAAAATTTAAAGTGAATTTAATGGTATAGACTCTTGGCATGTAATGTTTCATATGAAATCAAGTATATAGGTGACAAACTTATACTGACAAACTTTGGGCTGTTGTACCCAGAGGTAAGTGTTCAGAACATGCTGTCCTCAAGTCATTTACTTTGTTTCTCCAGCTTATGTCTGACTGAACAACTTGCAAACACCATAAGAATTATCATATTATAATACTTAGGCTTATACAGTCACTGTAAGACTCAAGATCAATGCTGTTTTTATGATTAGAGGGGTGAAAAGAAAATTCTCATAACAGAGAAAGAGATTATAGCTGACTACAGGTTCTGTTTTACAATTTAGAAGTGGATGTTCTGTTTTACAATTTAGAAGTTGATATTGGGATCCATCCAGTTAAAGTTATATCTTGAGCATATACTATGGTGGTTAAATGTCTGCCTTCTCATTGAGAAAGCTAAGGACCAGTTCAGTGTTGTCACATAATGTGATGGGAATGATAAAATACCCAGTTCTCATAAGGTCACTGAGCATTTACATCAGAAGATTCACTATTTTTTTCAGATAGTATGTTGTTATGTTATCTAGCCTGCCTTAAATATATTCCTGACAACCAACCTTCTAACCTCAGTCTCCCAAGTGCTGTGATTATAGATATACACTACCATGCCCAACTGAAAGAATTATTTTAAAGCCTTTGACATTGTGTCTAGTACATAGCAAGAGTCCTGTAATCATGACATTTGCTCTTGAGCAGACATGAATCACTTCTGTGACTAAAACTAAAAACTGATGACAAGTTTTTGTTTCCCATTTCCTTCCTTCCTTACCCCTTTCAGACAGGGTTTATATAACTCAGTCTGGACTCAAGCTGCTTGTGTGGGTGAGGATGACTTTGAACTGAGATCATCCTATTTCACCCAAGTGTTGAAATTAACAGTTGTGTGCTACCACACTGAGTTTAATTTTATGACTTTATTTGCATCTAAAGCACATAATTGCTCATAAACATAACCATTGTAACTACCTGAAGCTTATGTGAAATTAGGAGAGAAATGTATTTTAGCAGCAATTATTACTAAGTATCTAGGTACTTATAATAAGTATAAATTATAAGAGTGATTGATTAATTTTTGAAAGAAAGTTCCACTGTTTAGCCCTTGCTAGTCTAGAACAAACTGTGTGGATCAGGCAGGCCTGAAACTTACGAGTCTTCCTCTGCCTTGCTCTGTTGTGCCACTGTGCCCAGCAAGAAGAATAGTTTTAAGATGGGGAGAAGTAGAGGTGAGCTTCCAGGTTTGTTATATAGACTGACAGTGAGAGCACGAACGGTGCCAGGACGGTTGAGAGAACATCAGATGTAATGGTACAGAGAGTTACCATGTCTTCTGTTGCTGTGAGAAGCCACCATGACCAAGGCAACTTATAGAAAGTTTATTTGGGGTTTGAAACTTCAGAGCTGATGCCCATTATGCAGCGGGTAGGCAGGCTCTGGAGCAGGAGCTGAGAGGGTGCATCTAATCTACAAGCATGAGGTGGAGAAAACCAACTGAGAACCACTCAGGCTCTTCATACTTCGAAATCTGCCACAGTTGACACACTTCCTCATCCTCTGACACTTGCACCAACTGGGGACCAAGCATTCAAATCTACGAGCCTGAGTGTGCTTGTGGGGGGCTTCAGCATGGATGGGGAGCTTTCTTATTCAGAGTACCATGGAAACCTTTTTTGGGGGGCAGGGAGGGATAGGGAGGGAGGTTCCAACTGAAGTCAGAAAATCTGCTAAATAAATTCTAAAAGAGCTGTAACACTTGGAAACTTTTGTATATATGGTAAACACAATGGCAAACATGGATGCAAAGTTAAGTGGCATATTTAGGACATGAGTTGGTGTCACATCTCCCTGTAAAGCAGTACTGAGCAAATACAGAGCCTGGTGCAGGTGTTGAGTGAGCACATGGTTTTACATCTTCATTTCTGCCACTCACTCCCTAATCCAAGTGGGTAGTGTTTTCTAAAGTTACCCTTCCTTAGGCTAAGCAGAACCTTGTCAGGCTAGGTGGTGTTTTCTAAAGTTACCCTCCCTTAGGCTAAGCTCTGATGGTCATCACTTATTCTTTCCCATTGAGTTTTCCAGGTCACTGACAAAAAATAATAGGTTTATATTCTAAGACCTTTGCTCTGAACTTCGTTACTGATCTAGCAATCATGGGTGCTTTTTGCAAGCATTGTCATGAGGGAAGTTGGCGAAGAGAGCCAGTAGTGATGGGCCAAGTATCTGTTACTTGCTGTCATTTCAGAGTGACAGTGTGACTTTTACCACAATAAATGTCACAATTTCGAGTATGGAGTAACTAAGAAAGATTGAGATTGTAAGCCTGGGTTTTTGTTTTTCACTTAATCCTTTGTGTGTGTGTGTGTGTGTGCACACATGTTAGTCTCTTTGTTGCTGTTTGTTAGAGTCTCAGTCTGGCTTGGAACTAGAAATGTTGCCTAGGAAATCCTTGAAGTCTTGTCTTGATCTTTCCAACTGCCAGAATTCTTAGCATGTGCTACTATGCTTAGTTGAGAACTATTAAATTTACTGCTTATATTCTGTAACATACAAATATGCCTAATTACAGAACAATTTTAGAAGATTATTTCATAAACCACAATCCTTTCTATTTAAGCATCTGGTTCTCTGATAGCAATCAGAAGCATTATTGTGAATGCCTTGTTCATGGTTATTCTTTTGGTGACTAAACCTTCTACTTTTAAAAATCAAAAGAATAGATAAACATTATTCACCAGTATAGGGAATTTATTTTATAGTGTGCATATATATATATATTTGTTGTTGTTGTTATTTTTATTTCTAGTCAAATGCACCGTGTATTGTTTTCATTGATGAAATAGATGCAATTACCCCCAAAAGAGAAGTTGCTTCAAAAGATATGGAACGAAGAATTGTAGCCCAGCTTCTAACCTGCATGGATGGTAAATAATGAATTCATTTTAAGATGATATATTTCTTGCACGCCTTTAATCCCAGCACTTGGGAGGCAGAGGCAGGTGGATTTCTGAGTTCGAGGCCAGCCTGGTCTACAGAGTGAGTTCCAGGACAGCCAGGGCTATACAGAGAAACCCTGTCTCGAAAAAAACCAAAAAAAAAAAAAAAAAAAAAAAAGATGATATATTTCTTAAAATAATGCAAGTCATGCATGTATATTTGATCACTGACATAGTGAATCTCATAAAACAGGACCTTTTTTCTAAAAGATTTTCCATTCAATTCAAATTGTATTGTACTGTGTGTGTTTGTGCGCGCGCATGTGGCTGCACCTGTATGTGAGTATGCTTGTTTATGTGAGAAGGGAGGTCAGAGGTCAATCTCAGGTAGCATTCTTTAGGAGCCACCATTAATAGAATTGGCTTGGTGCTTATTTACTGAATAGTCTAGCTGCCCAGTGAGCCTCGGGGGTCTGCCCGTCTCCACTTCCCCAGCACTGGGGATTGAACTCAGGACCTCACACTTGCATATCAAGCACTTTTCTGCCTGAGCTGTGTCCCAACTCTATAGTAATTAAATACATGTGTACTCACATATTGGTTTGCTTTTGCTGTGTATGTTTTTCAGAGTTGCATAATAGTTTTTCAGAGTTGCATAGTACCTACTGTTGGCTTTTAAGGATACATTTATGTAAGAGATGTTGAAATTTTAATGCATTCATATTTACCTTTTAAGAAAATATTTTTACTTGCAACCTAATGTAATGCCTTTAATCCCAGCATTCAGGAGGCAGAAGTAGACAGATCTCTATGAGTTCAAGTCTAGCATGATCTACATAGTGAGTTCCAGGCCAGCCAGAGCTACAAAAAGTGAATTCCTGTTTCTCTCTCCCTTCTACAAAAAATTATTTTAAGTATGTATATGTGTGTTGGGGGTGTGTGTGTGAATGCAGGGCCATGCAGAGTTTTTTGTTTTTGTTTTTGGGTTGTTTTTTTTTTTTTTGGTTTTTCGAGACAGGGTTTCTCTGTATAGCCCTGGGGGTCCTGGAACTCACTTTGTAGACCAGGCTGGCCTCAAACTCAGAAATCCGCCTTCCTCTGCCTCCCAAGTGCTGGGATTAAAGGCGTGCACCACCACGCCTGGCTCCCATGCAGAGTTCTTAAGAGCCCTCATGGTTACAGGTCATTTTGAGCCTTTAGGCCTGGGTATTTAAAACCAAAGGAGGGTCCTCTGTACTAACAATGTGAGCTCTTAACTTCTGGGTTTACCTTTTCACTGTTAATACTATTCTTTAAATTTACTATGCAGATTTAACATTTAGCATTTCCATTATATGGAAACATTTCTACCAGTGTTTTCCCTATAGAGTTTGAGGTTAACCTGAGCTATATAGTGATTTATAGGCCAGTCAGAATACTGCTGTAAAACCAAAAACAAAAAAACAGAAATAGCACATGTTGTATTGTCATATTCCTATAATATATTATCCAGACACATAGACTGGGACAGGATAATTGACAAGAATTTTAGCTAGACTGGGTTACATAGTGAAGTTCAGGTCTAGCCTGGTCTACAGAGTGAGAACCTGTCTCAAGACAAAATGAAAAAAGGAAAGTTAATTTGAAATTTTACATAACACTCTCTCTTTCTCTCTCTCCACCCACACCTACACACACACACACACACACACACGCATGTATGGCAAGTTTCTTATGGCTCCCAATTGTAAATTATTTGTTGTACTTAATCTTTTGTGTCAGGGATTGAACCTGAGTCCTGGTGTGTGCTCTGCAAGCTATATATTACTGAATTACACCCCCGCCAGTGCCACACACAGTGTCCTATGCAATTTCATTTTTCATTTTTATCTGTTTTTTTCTGTCATGTTTAGGGCCTATATTTTTTTCTTTTTCTTTTTCTTTTTTTTATTAGATATTTTCTTTATTAAGTGGTAACCACATTTTTTATTTTAGATTTATTTATTTTATGTATGAGTACACTGTTGATGTCTTCAGAAACACCAGAGAGTGATGTGTTTATAAAAAGGTAAAGAGAGGGGGAAATGTGTTCTGTGGAGGTGTGGTGAGGTGTAGGGAAAGGGGGTGTCTCAGCAGGCCCATGCTGAGACACTCCTTCCCCCTGAGGGACCAGCCACTCAAGGGTATAGCATAGAATAGAGTTTATTCAGGGCCTGGGGAGGGAATTAAAGAGGGTAGTAGAGGCAGAGAGAGGGGGTTGGGGGAGTAGAGGCCGGCCATGAGCATGTGGGCCGGGGGTGGGATGGAAAAGGAGAAGGAAGGGAAGAGCCAGGGAGAAACAAGAGACCAAGAGGGAGGCCTGTATTCTAGAAAAGCTTTTCATAGAGTCTTCCTAATCAGGTAATAGAGCCATGATTTACATTGTACTTAGCATTTGAGTACCATGTTATTCCTATGAGGCAGTATAACCTGGACTCTCTCCTATTTAATTCTAGTTCAACTTTCAGAACATTTACAAAAGACAAAACTGACAGAATATCTATGAAAGGCAAAAATTAAAGCTTATATTCTGCTAATTTCTAAAAGTCTATTTAAGTAAGTCAGAGTGGCTTGGCTGTTCCTTTTGTTTTTTAAATCATTTTTTTGAAACAAGAAGAGGCCATTGTCTCTCATTACAGGTGCTAGTGAGCCACCATGTGGTTGCTGGGAATTGAACTCAGGACCTCTGGAAGAGCAGTCAGGGCTGTTAACTGCGGAGCCATCTCTGCAGCACTTGGGCTGTTCTTTGCCCCCTCTCCCGGTTTCGCCATCCTTGTGGGGCAGCATTGCTGTCTTCCCCAGGCACCACTGCTGGGCTGGCCTGCTGTCTTGGCATGCCTTGCCTGTACCCCCTGAGCGCTATCACTCATGCCTCTGCTGATGGAAACTATACTAGCCCTTTAGGCTTTCCTGAGTGTTTTCTTCTGTGAAGCTGCCATTGTCCCATCTCTTGCTCTGCTACAATACTTAGTTTATCCTAATTGTTATTAAACTTGTTGAAATGTGTCTTACACCATGTTTCCTTACTTAACTGCTTTGTATCCTCAGGAGATTTTGAATTGCTGATAAGAAAGACAGTCTTTATCTTCACACTTGTTATGTAAACAATAAATGTTCATAAATCTTTGTGTATCAGAGTACATAAATTCTCCCCAACTTTTTTTTTTTTTTTTTTTTTTTTTTTTTTTTTTTTTTTTTTTTTTTTTTTTTTTTTTTTTTTTTTTTTTTTTTTTTTTTTTTTTTTTTTTTTTTTTTTTTTTTTTTTTTTTTTTTTTTTTTTGGTTTTTCGGGACAGGGTTTCTCTGTGTATCCTTGGCTGTCCTGGAACTCACTCTGTAGACCAGGCTGGCCTTGAACTCAGAAATTCACCTGCCTCTGCCTTCCAAGTGCTGGGATTAAAGGCGTGCGCCACCACGCCCTGCTTCTCCCCAACTTTTAAACCATTTGTGTGAGCATTGTTGTCCTCAAATATCAGACGTCTTGTTCTCTGTTCTCTACATCTGGTTCTCAGATCTGAATAACGTGGCAGCTACAGCCCGGGTCCTAGTTGTTGGAGCTACTAACCGGCCAGACTCACTGGATCCTGCTCTGAGACGTGCAGGAAGGTTTGACCGAGAAGTCTGCTTGGGTATCCCAGATGAGGCAGCCAGAGAAAGGTATATTCTTACAGAATGATGTTGTTTATGTACCACTATGTGAGCTGAGTAACATGTTTTGAAAATAAGTGCTAAGAAATACCATGTACTTGATGTCTGTTCTCTTTGTTTCTTGATTGGTGGTGGTGGGAGGGGAGGGGATATTGAACGGAAGACCTCAAATGTGTTTGCAATCAACCTACCTTGTGCTCTTTCCCTTTTCTCTCTCAAATCGATTGGAAAACATAAAACCGTGTTTAACAGAATATCTCAATAGGACATTTGTTTTAGTTTGTTCAGTAATTATAATCATTGTGTTTATTGATAGCTGTTTGTCTGATACTCTTAATGCCTTCTGTGCTGATTGGCTTATCAGCTTAAGGGACAGTGTACGTGTGGAGTAGCATTGGGCCATCTAGCTCCTATACTAGTTAGATCCTATACTAGTTAGAGTGCCATTGTACTAATCTGCCCAAGACTGTGGGGCTCAATCAAAGATGTTAATGAATGATCCTTAGTGATCAATGTAGAAAGAGCAAAGAGCTGTATACCCAGAGTGTCTGAGATGTGCCCCTTAAGAGCTGTATACCCAGAGTGTCTGAGATGTGCCCCTTAAGAGCTGTATACCCAGAGTGTCTGAGATGTGCCCCTTAAGAGCTGTATACCCAGAGTGTCTGAGATGTGCCCCTTAAGAGCTGTATACCCAGAGTGTCTGAGATGTGCCCCTTAAGGGCTGTATACCTAGAGTGTCTGAGATGTGCCCCTTAAGAGCTGTATACCCAGAGTGTCTGAAGATGTGCCCCTTAAGGTAGTAGAGTAGAAATCTCATGAATTAATATTGTGAACTACCACATTTTCCATTTTTTTGTGGTAATTGTGATTCTAAACTCACATAATCGCTAGCCACTTTCTGGATGAGTGATGGATATCGGTGAAAGGACATGATTGCTTTAGAGGGAAGGGAAGAGCTGAGAATAGATGAAGGTGGTGGTCAGCACTGTGTGGAAGGTCCAGCTTTAGGTCTGTGCTATCATTTCCTCTTCCCAGTGTTTGACGTCACCTCATTTTTCTAAAAAGTTACTATTATTTGACACAAGTTATTTGTATAAATAATAATTATGTTTACATATATTCTTTAAATGGCTTATTATCGAAGCTTGTTTACCAATACTTTAATACAACCAGCAAAATAATATTTTACTCATTTATTTATGAAGTATAGAGCTGCTGAGCTGTATATAACAAATGTGGGACCAGCCTGGATTATACGATATCCTGTCTCCAAAAACTCAAACAAAAACAACAACAAAACCCAAATCTGTTAAAACTCATCCCATTTCTTTTTTTTTCTTCTTCTTTTTTTTTTTCTCATCCCATTTCTTAACAAATGAATTGTTAAGACTGTTTATTCTGGGAACTCCTAATAGTTTGCATGTTTATAAGGCTTTGTAAAAATTCTTTTATCCATCAGTTTAGAGGATAGTTATGTGGAAAGAACCAAATTGGATAACCTTTCTTTGCTAGTGAAATATGCATATATTAGGATTCTCAAATCAGTTTAGAGGATAGTTATGTGGAAAGAACCAAATTGGATAACCTTTCTTCATATATTAGGATTCTCAAAATATATTTCCTCTACATGTATGAACATTTTTGTGTGTAGTTCATCTTGGAGCCTAAAGCATAGGAAATGGCCATACCTTAAAGAACTTTTAAAACTAAAAAGTCTGACTCAATTTGAATGTCATCTTAAAAATGAGAAAACACAGATTAAAACCTGGGTGTGGTATCATGTATCTGTATGTAGTCTCTTATACTTAGGAAACGGAGTCAGAGAGATAAATTGAGCAGAGGACTTAGCCAGGGCAGCATAAGAGGACCTGCATTTCTTTTTTTTTTTTTTTTTAATTTTATTTATTATATGTAAGTACACTGTAGCTGTCTTCAGACACTCCAGAAGAGGGCGCCAGATCTCGTTACGGATGGTTGTGAGCCACCATGTGGATGCTGGGATTTGAACTTATCACCTTTGGAAGAGCAGTCGGGTGCTCTTACCCGCTGAGCCATCTCACCAGCCCCTGCATTTCTTAAAATAAATTCATTGGCACTTACCATATTGTCAGTTGGTCTTAAGGAAATGTTTTACATGTGGTATAGGATCTGAACAACAGGATATGATGGGAATTGGAACAGTAGCTATCCTAATATAAGATGATGTTAGCTGATTATGGTGGCACAGATCTGTAATCCTAGTACTTTGTAGGTAGAGGCTGGAGCATCAAAAGTTCAAGGCCATCCTCCACTACATACAGAATTTGAGACTGCCTTGAGTTGCCTGAGACCCTGCCTCAAAATCCAATGGTGGATTTTTGAAGTACCAAGATAAATATCACTATGAAACCTTCATTTTTGTATAATGAATATATGCTTGTAAAAGATAACTTGTAGAGCTGAACATGATGAAACATGACATTGATTCCAGTTTCTGGATGACAGAGGTTGTCTGAGTTCAAGATCAGCCTGCTCTACATACCGAGTTGCAGGCCAGCAAGGGCTACATACATACTAAGACCTCATTTCAAGGGTGGAGTAGGGGGACAAAGTTTTAGTACTAAATAGTATGAAGTATGGTTTGAGTAGGTTTCTCTTTCTGGTAAGTACATATTTTATTTGCTCTGTAAGTATGTCCCCCACAAGCTATTTCCTCTACAATATTGCAAAACACTTTAAAGTGGATAAAAGAAACAAACCGCGCATAGTGGCGCATGCCTTTAATCCCAGCACTCCGGAGGCAGAAGCAGGTGGATTTCTGAGTTTGAGGCCAGCCTGGACTATAGAGTGAGTTCCAGGACAGCCAGGGCTACACAGAGAAACCTTGTCTTGAAAAAACCAAAAAAAGAAAGAAACAAACAAACCCGTGCTTATCGTCTTTATAGTACACAGCATAGTTCCCAGTTCACAGATATTAGCATAAGCTTTCCTGGAATAAAGCTGGGTATGTAGTTGGAGTAGTGAGCATTTATTGAGTGATTTGTTTCATCTTATATAGCATTCATTATGATACCGTCAGTACAGATTAATGTATATGCTTTCAAGTAAATATAGGTAGGAATTTACTTTTTTTTATTAGGAATTTACTTTTATTAATAGTCATGGAGTCTGAATTTTTTAAACTATCTTTTCTGCAGAATTCTCCAAACGTTGTGCCGAAAACTGAGGCTTCCGGAAACTTTTAATTTTTGTCACTTAGCACACCTAACACCAGGCTTTGTTGGTGCTGATCTGATGGCTCTTTGCCGAGAGGCGGCCATGTGTGCGGTCAATAGGGTCCTGATGAAACAGCAGGCGCAGCAGAAGAAAAGGCCTGGGCCCGAAGGCTTGCCCTCTGAAGGACACCAGGAGGAAAGGCTGGGAGCTGAGCCCACTGCTGACACACAGGTGTTCTTTCTCTTACCTTGTGTTCATGCCTTGACACGACCAAGATTTAGTCCTTTACAGAAAACGTTTGTGGTTCCTGCCAAAGCATTGGCATTTATGGGACACTTCTGGTTATGTGGTAAATCATAAAAGCTCATTGCAACATATAGCACTGTGTAATTTGGGTAGGAGGTTTCCTTACTTTGTTATCAAAGACACTAAGTTTAAGAAGTTGTACTTTGCTAGACCTGCCTGGTCTCTGCTTTGCAAAGCAGGTACTAAATCCAGCTCTTTTGTTTTAAAACAGTTGTTCTTTTTTCTTATTTGAAACCATCATTATTCCTGTCAACCATGATAGAGTCATTCTTTTTATAATATAGCATACAATTTAGGATTTACTTTAATTTTTTTTTTGTCTGTGTATTTGTTTGTTTTGAGGTAGATTTTTTTTTAACTATAGTTTTGACTAACATCAAGCTTCGTATTCTTTTTTTTTTTTTTTTTCCTCCTTCCGGTCAACCCTGCTTGTTCTGGTCAGCCCTGCTCGCTCTGGCTGGCCCCGCTTGCTCCGGTGGGCTCTGCTCACTCCGGTAGGCTCAGCTCACTCCGGTTGGCTCCGCTCGTTCCGGTCGGTCCCTCTTGCTCTCTCCGGTCCAAGGATTCATTTATTATTATTATTCATAAGTACGCTGTAGCTGACTTCAGACGCACCAGAGGAGGGCGTCAGATCTCATTACAAGTGGTTGTAAGCCACCATGTGGTTGCTGGGATTTGAACTCATCACCTTCGGAAGAGCAGTCAGGTACTCTTACCTGCTGAGCCACCTCACCAGCCCAAGCTTCATCTTCTAATGTATGGATTATAGGCATGAGCTGTCATGGCCACAATGTAGGATTTTAGCCTGATTTGATGATTGGTTGATTCAAAAATTCAGTTTAGTAAGTCAAGTTTTCTAATCTGTAAAGATAGTCTCACAGAATTGCTAGAAATGCTTAAATTTCCAAATTTTCAATTAGATAACTGTATTTTCATACACAGACTGGCAAATGGTGTAAGCTCCATATAGTGCAACATGCATATCCATGAGATGCATTATGGGATTTACTGCATGACTCTACTAAGTAGAGCTGTATTTCATTTTTCTTTTATTGTTTTATATGTATGAGTGGTTTACCTTTATGTGTATGTGTATATATACACATGTATGTATGTATGTTCAGGCATGTGCTCCTATTGCCCATGGAAGTCAGAAGACAGCTTCTGGTCTCCTGGGACTGGAGTTACAGATGGTTGTGAGTTACTTGTAATCCCACGTCCTCCGTGAGAGCACTAAGAACTCTCAAATACTGAACCAGTTCTCTAGCCCTAGACCTGCTGAGTTTAAAACTTATTTTATTCAATTTAACGGTCATCTGAACTGAGCTTAAACATGGGCTTGCATTAATCCAGGTTTGGCTAGTTTCTTTTTCTTTTTTTTTCTTTTTTCCTCTTTTTTGACACAGGGATTCTCTGTGTAGCTCTGGCTGTCCTGGAGCTCACTTGTAGACCAGGCTGGCCTTGAACTCAGAAATCCACCTGCCTCTGCCTCCCAAGTGCTGGGATTAAAGGCATGCACCACCACCGCCTAGCTTACCTAGTTTCTTATTAATAAGTATCTGTCTATTAAGAATTCTGAGTGGTAGATACAGCAGTGAGAAACCAGGCTCTGCATTTAAACATCTTAGAGTGAGACTATAAGGAGAAATTAAAGAGAGCTCTATAAATACAAGAATTTCTCAAATAATATTTTCACAAGATATTGTTTTGATTTTAAAATATATTTTATGTGTACTCTGCTTGCCTGAGTTATGTCTGTGCACTACATGCATTCCTGCTATCTGAGGAGGTCAGAAATAGATCCGTTGGAATTGGAGTTACACACAGTTGTGAGTTGCCATGTGGATGCCGGGAGTTGAACTTGGGTCCTCTGGAATCACAGGCAGAGCTTACCATCTCTTTAGTTCTGTTATGGTGGTTTTAATGGCAGCTCTTTGCTACATAATTTTTGTTTTTAAGATTTATTTATTTATTTCATGTATGTGAGTACACAGTTGCTGTCTTCAGACACACCAGAGAGGGCATCAGATCCAAGCACAGATGGTTGTGAGCCATCATGTGGTTGCTGAGAATTGAACTCAGAACTTCTAGAAGAGCAGTCAGTGCTCTTAACCTCTGAGCCATCTCTCCAGCCCCCTGCTACATAATCTTATCTATCTTGATAATTTGCCCCAGTCCAATACAGGTTCTTTTTTTTTTTTTTTTAAAGATTTATTATTATATCTAAGTACACTGTAGCTGTCTTCAGACGCACCAGAAGAGGACGTCAGATCTCATTACGGGTGGTTGTGAGCCACCATGTAGTTGCTGGGATTTGAACTCAGGACCTTTGCAAGAGCAGTCGGTGCTCTTAACCGCCGAGCCATCTCTCCAGCCCCCAATACAGGTTCTTTTATTTTAATCTTTGTTACTAGTATTAACTTTCCTAGCAGAAAGCACACAGTAAATATATCAACATCTATCTATATATATAGATGTTGGTTTCAGAATGATTAAAGAGATAAAACGGGCTGGAGAGATGGCTCACTGGTAAGAGCTCTGGCTGCTAGTACTTTTAGAGGATCTGGGTACAAATTCCAGCACTCACGAGACAACTCTCAACTGTCTATAACTTCGGTCCTTGAGGACCCAACACTCTGTTCTAGCCTCTGCAGGCATTAGACACACATATGGAACACACATACATGCAGGCAGAACACCTACCCACATGAATTAGTTAAAGTCATTTTGCCAGGCGGTGGTAGTACATGCCTCTAATCCTCAGGAGGCAGAGGCAGGTATATTTCTGTAAGTTCAGAGCAGCTTGGTCTACAGATTGAGTTACAGGATAGCCAGGGCCACATAGAGAAACTCTGTCTTGGGGAGGGAGGAAGGGTGTGTGTGTGTGTGTGTGTGTACCTTAATGTTCTTCACAAAGCAAAAAATCTGCCTTTGGAATTCAAGATTCATTGAACTAGGAAAGTTCCTCACTGTGGATTTTGTTGATAAGTTATTAGAGAAACTTAAAATGAATTTACATTGTTTCTGGAGTAATTTTGTCTTAAGTCAGCTGCTTTATGAATATTTAGAAATGAAATGGAATTGGTGAAATGATATTTTTGGCCAAGTGCCTATGTTTGTATTATCTAACCCTAGCTTAAAATATAGAATTATAATATCAAATCAATCTCTCCTCTCCCTCTTCTCCCTCCACCCCCAGCCATTTTGGCCTCAAACTTACATATTAGCTGTGGGTAACTGAGTGGCATTGGCCACTAATACTGACCTAGAAATTACTCTTAAATTTCTTGATTATAATTGATTTTTCTTTGTTTCACCAAATATATGATCTACTTAAAAAGAAATAGATCTTGTCTGGAGATATTATTACAATGCATAGTTCGTTAAATTCACTATAACTTAGAGAATCTTGGAATACTTATGTAAATTAAATGTAACTTTGTGGTTCACATTGTTTTCCTTTAACTCTTATCTTTAAAGGATGAATTGCAAAGGCTGTTGGGGTTGCTAAGAGACCAAGATCCCCTCTCAGAGGAACAGATGCAAGGACTTTGCATTGAATTGAACGATTTCATTGTTGCTCTAGCAGAAGTCCAGCCTTCTGCCAAAAGGGAAGGCTTTGTAACTGTCCCTAATGTGACATGGGCTGATATTGGTGCCCTGGAAGATATTAGAGACGAGCTTATAATGGCAATATTGGTAGGTATACCAGCTATCAGTGCCGTTGGCATTAGTTGTGAGTTAAGATCTAAAAGAAAACCTGCATGCATGTCTACCAGATTATGTCATTAAAAAATTCAGACCTTATTTTATGTGTATGAGTGTTTTACCTCCATGTATGTATTTGTACCATGTACATGTCTAGTACTGGCGGAGGTCTGAAGGCATCACTCCTCTGGAATTGACGTTATAGATTATTGAGAACCACTTTTTCTGGGTGTTGGGAAATGAACCTAGGTTCTCTGCGAGAGCAATAAGTACTCAGCCATTGAGCCATCTCTGTAGCCCCCAAATGCTTCCACCATTGAGCCATCTCTGTAGCCCCCAAATGCTTCAGCCATTGAGCCATCTCTGTAGCCCCCAAATGCTTCAGCCATTGAGCCATCTCTGTAGCCCCCAAATGCATGTTTAAAAATATAGCTTTACTGAGATTCAGTTCAAATATAAATTCAGCTTCAGTTTGTCATCTTTTTTTGTTTTTACTGCCCCAACAATGAAGTGTCATTCTCTTGAGAGGTTTCATACTCATTGTTTTGTTTGTGTTTAGTTACTACATGGTGAGTTCAAGAAAAACAAATTCAGGTTCAGACCAGTATGTGGAAACTCCCTTCTTGGTCATGGTCAAGAGGGTCAAGGTAGTTTTGATGCTCATGAAACTTTGGATTGATCTTAGTTTACTTTTACTTTTCTGCTTACTGACCATTTTGAGTTGTGACCCATTTAGGAGGTATATACTACCAATGCAGAAGCACACTAGGATCGTAGAGAGCAGCATGTGTGGTATTTAACCATGTATGGGCCTGCTGCCTCGGATTTCCCTGGGAAAGCTGTCTCCTGGACTTTCATAACTTAGAAATTTGATTGATTTTGTAAAACTTGATTATAATATATTGAAATAGCTCATCTTGGCCTGGGGGAATACTTAGTGGGTAAACCATTTGCCATGCAAGGGTAAGGGTCTGAGCTTGTGTCCCCAGAAGCCATGTTAAATCAGGTGCAGTAGTTAATGTCCATAACTACAACACTCCCAGGAGGGAGACAAGGCAGAGAGAGACAGCAAGGCTCCCTGGAGGCTTGTGGGCCAGCCTGTTTGGCATACGCAACAGAAAGAACAAGAGACTCTTCCTCAAAGAAGGTGGAAGGCAAGGGCTAGAGACAGTCCTGGATCTGTGCATACACTGGCACATTTTATACTGAAATACTCTATTGTTTTGTCTAAAGTGTTCTCATAATTTACATGTATATATAAATTCCTTAAGAATAGTGTCTGGCGGGGCTGGTGAGATGGCTCAGTGGGTAAGAGCACCCGACTGCTCTTCCGAAGGTGATAAGTTCAAATCCCAGCAACCACATGGTGGTTCACAACCATCCGTAACGAGAGAGATCTGGCTCCCTCTTCTGGAGTGTCTGAGGACAGCTGCAGTGTACTTACATATAATAAAATAAAAATAAAATCTTTTAAAAAAAAAAAAAAGAATAGTGTCTGGCTTGATGTGGTAGTACATACCTTTAATCTTTGTTCTTAGGAGACAGAGACAGATCTTTGAACTTGAGGCCAGCCTGGTCTACATACTGAGGTGAAGGCTAACTAGAATATATAGTGCGACCTTCTTTCCAAAAAAAGAAAAATGAAGCTTTTCCTGTTTATCACCATGTACCATGTACCTGATGTCTAAAACAAAAATTGACCAGTCACCATCATTTTTAGGCTTTGTGGTCAGGGTTCAATGTAAGAGATGATATATATTTGGACATTCAGTATAAAGTGAGCATGTATAATGGATCACAGTTGGCATTGTTTCTTCTAGGCACCTGTTCGCAACCCAGACCAGTTCAGAACTCTTGGTTTGGGGACTCCAGCTGGCATCCTCCTAGCTGGTCCTCCTGGATGTGGAAAAACTCTGCTAGCAAAGGTATGGCACAAGTTCTGCGTGTGTTGCATTTCTTGCCTTCAGTAGGATAATGAAGGTTTAAGTAACAGCATGAAATAGATCATTTGTATATACTCTGTTAGAAGTCCATTTTAGCAAACTGATTTTCTTTTTCAATAAAATTTTCTACATTGCCCTTGAGAACAAAATGGTTTCAATTGGTTGTCACCCTCATTCCTGGAAAGAAGCAAGAAAAGCGTCCTGTCCCCTAAAGACAAAAAGACTCATGTGTTTCTCAAAGCTGTGCAACATTTCATGAACTTTGAGTTCTCTTGCTCAGGGTCATTATGACCTTTACGTTGTCCTTAATTCTTGCTTTTTCTTAATTATTATAAGTATTTTCTACTATGTTCTTTATGACATTTTAAAAAAATCTTTGTGCAATAGAAAATATGAATTCGCAAAAGGGGAAAACATTTATAATCCTACTGTTGCTTTCGGCTACCACTGTTTTATTTGGTAGTCAGTCCCAGGTGTCTTTCTTTTATGAATATCAAGACATAATATAGACAAGATAATTGGTTAATGAGCTTTGATTGGTGTGATCAAACGCAGACATATTTTGGCTCATGATTTCTGGGGCTTCAGTAGCTCCTTGTTTGTATGCTTGTGGGGAGGGAGAACATCATGTCAGAAAGGTGACAAAGAAAAGTAGCTCACCTCATGGCAGTTAGGAAGCAGAGAGAGGAAAAGCTAGGGAGAGAATGGACACAAGATACATCTTTCCAGAATGTGCTCCATGACTTCCATTCTCAAGCATTTCACTGCCTCTCAGTAATGAGATCAAATCCTACCCCCATCACCTACCCCCAGGCAAGGTTTCTCTGTATAGCTTTGGCTGTCCTGGAACCCTCCTAGAAACAAGCTGTTCTCATAAAGAGATCTGCCTGCCTCTGCCTCCCAGATTCAAGGCATGCACTACCACCATTCTAGAAGATTGAATTATTATTATTTTTATTTATTAATTTATTTACTTTATATTCCAGTCATAACTTCCCCTCCCTTCTCTCTTCACAGTCCTTCCTTCTCCCTTCCCATCCCCCACACCCTCCTATCCTCCCTTTCTCCTGAGAGAAGGGAAGGCCTTCCATGGATAATGAATCAATTAATCTGTTAGGTCAAATCTCTTAGGATCCAATTACTTCTCAAAACTCTGTCAGCAGAAACTCAAGCCTTTAACCCTACAAATCTTTGAGAGATGTTTCATAATCTAAACCATAACAATACATGTATGTATTCCAAGAATGTAAATTTTTATTTTAAAAACTTTTTATTTTAATTACAGGGAATAGTGTCTTTCTCTGTATCCTAGGTTGGTCTGGGACTCAGGTAGTGCAGGCTGGCCTCAGACTTTTACAGATCCTTCTATTTTAGGCTCCTGAGTGCTAGGATTATAAATGTGAATTATTATACCTGGCTTCAAATAAAAGGTTTTTAAGCACACTTTTCTTGCTTAGCATTATTTCCTAAATACAATGTTTTCATTTTCAATAATTGATTGTACCATATGTGTGCCTGGAGCCGAGAGAGATCAAAAGACAGCACAGAAACCCTGGAACTGGAGTTTTACAAAAGATTATACCAACTGCCATTTGGGTTCTGGAATCACACCCAGGTCCTCTGGGAAAGCAGCCAGTGCTTTTACCCCTAAGCCCCCTCTCCAGCCCTCAGTACAGTATTGTTAATACTGTGGGCTAAAGAGAGGGCCAGTGAGTATCAAAGCTGATGGCCTGAATTCAATCCCAGAACCCACATTGTGGAAGGAAAGAACTGACTCCTCAGAAGAGTGATGTAAAGCCCACGCACACCTACACATATACATATGTACACATAGGTAAATGTAATAAAACTGCTTTAAGGTTTTATAATGCCTGTATTATAGTTGGCCATGTAGTTTGTGGTAATATAGATATGGTTGCACATGCCTGTAATCCCAGTACTTTGGGAGTTAGAGGCAGGAGATTGAGGTTATACTCTGCTACACAATGAGTGTGAGGCTAGCCGAGGCCACAAAACAAACAAACAACTACAGAAACAAACAAAATCCCATTGCATTATACAATCCTATATTCACCGGGAATTTTATTAGAATAGTCCTAAATCATTTTTCTGTGAATAGAATGCATGTTTTTAAAGTATACCAAGGTGGCTTTCTAAAGGTTTGTGACATTAGTAGAGTGTGAGTATTCATCTCACAACTTAAATTTGTAAGTACCGTTTAAAATTGCTTTTCTGTATTTAGATGAGGCCTCTCCTCAGTTGAGTAGAACTCTTTGTTAAACCCTGAGGTGTGCCTGCTTCTGCCTCTGATTGCTCTGATTGAGGTGTATACATGCCACAACATTGGTCTTAAAATTTCTTTTCATATTTGACCACCTAATATATGTATATGTGTAGTACAAAGGTTTTTTGTTTGTTTGTTTTCTATTTATTTTATATCTTTATTTCTTCTGGCTAGGCTGTGGCAAATGAATCTGGACTAAATTTTATATCTGTCAAAGGCCCCGAATTATTGAATATGGTAAGTCATGTGGCATCAGCCATTATTTTAATTAAGATTAAATCTGTCAGTTCTAGCTACAGGACTCTGAGCTCTCGGGTCTTTGTGACATTTTGACAAAACTGTTACAGGGTTGGAAGCTTGAGCTTGCTATAACATACCATGCAGGGTTTATAAATGTTTTCTTGAGAAAATATATTAAACTATGAACTTGAGTTTCTGCTTTAAAATACAAATGATTTATTATAGTTATTAACATTTAAATGTTGGTTCTCTGATGTTTGTCAGACACTTCAAATGTATTTATTCTTTTTAGTTTGTTTGTTTGTTTGTTTGGTTGGTTGGTTGGTTGGTTTGGTTTTACGAGACAGGGTTTCTCTGTACAACCCTGGCTGTCCTGGAACTCACTCTGTAGACCAGGCTGGCCTCGAACTCAGAAATCGCCTGTCTCTGCCTCCCAAGAGCTGGGATTAAAGGTGTGCGCCACCACTGCCCAGCAAATGTACTTATTCTTGAACAGCCTGTGAAGTGGGGTGTGTGTGTGTGTGTGTGTGTGTGTGTGTGTGTGTGTGTGTACACTAATGCAGGTGTACAGATGCACATGTGTATGGAAGTTAGGGATCTACTTTGGGTGTTGTTCTCCAGAGAGACAGTGTCACTTACTGGGACCTTGGACTTGTGAGACTATACCGCTGGACAGTGGACCCCAGGAACTGCCTTCTCTGACTCCCTAGTGCCCACCTTTGTCAATAGGTTCCAGGAATTGAATTTGGGTTCTCATGCATTCATGGAAGCACCTATCATCTGAGCTATCTCAGCTCTGGCATGCCTCCTCCCTAGCCATACAGAAAATAAATAAATGAGAAAATTAGATATCTCAAAGTAGTAGAGTGTGCTTGTCTTGTATGTGTTGGAGGGCTCACGTGTGTGGGGAGACTAGAGGTATACCTTGGGATGTTCCTCAGGTTCCCCTACATTGTTTCATTGAAACAGGGCCTCAGAGTAAGCAGACTGGAGCTTGCTAACTGGTGCAGACTGGCTGATGAGCAAGCTCCAAGGATCGGGATCCCTCGGGGTTGGGATCATAAATTATAGCCACCATGTTGGGTTTTTGGTTTGGGGTTTTTTCATGTGGGTCGTGGGAATTGAACTCAGATCCTCATGCTTACACAGCAAGCCGTTTATCTCCCCATCCCAAACCTTGCTCTTCCTTAGTGTTAGTTGTGAAAACCTTTTCTTTTTTTATGATTCTTGGGCCTTGTGTATGCTGAACATTGTTGTACTACTTAAGCTATACTCTCAACCCTAACAGAATTTTTTATGTGTAGCTATAGAGGAAAACCTTGTCCTTATATAAATTGTCTAATTACTCTGTCTTGATAATATTGCTACTTATAAGCTGGGCGTGGTGGTGCATGCCTTTAATCCCAGCACCCGGGACTCAGAGGCAGGCGGATTTCTGAGTTCAAGGACAGCCTGGTCTACAGAGTGAGTTCCAGGACAGCCAGGGCTACACAGAGATACCCTGTCTCAAAAAAACAAAAACAAACAAAAAATATATTGTTACTTATGGATAGCTATGTTTTCTTGGCTGAACTTAATATTTATATTTAAATTTACATTTTTAACATGGAGTAAGCCATTACGAATCTATGGGATGCCTTGCACATTCACCCAGACGCCACTGTTACTGTGTAAAAAAGTTTTTTCCTTTTTTAGCAAGTTTGTTTATATATGGGAGTGGATATCAATTTGATTTGTGTGTTTTAATAATATTGTTGGATGTGTAACAATTACTCCTGGGTATTTTTATTACATTTTTATTACGTAAGAAATAGGAAAATGGTTTTAGACTACAATAGAATTATGGGAATTTTTTTTTAGCTAGAGATTTTATATTCTACATAGTCTTCATTTTGTCAAAATTAAAAACAGATTATTTGATTAAATATGTAATTGGCTGTGTGTGTTTTTAAGACAGAGCTCTGCTGTGCACTCAAGGCTGGTTTGAAACTGGTGATTATTCTGTCTCAGCCTCTCAAATACTGAATAGGAGTATATACCACCATGTCTGATACAGTTGACTTTTTATAGGTCAAAATGATTTACTATTAGCAATTGCATATGGTTTAACACTTTCAGAATTCTTGACGTCTATATGACTTCAATTTTTAAGTTACTTTTTAGATTAAAATATAATTACAGCCTTTTCTCCCTTCCCTTTTCTTTATCTAACCATTCCATGCTTGTGCTCTCTCAATTTCATGGGCTCTAAAAATCATTGTTTAACATTCCTGAATATATAAATACCTAGGAGCTGCATGGTGTAAAACTGCTTTTATTGTCATTTGGTTCTCAGCCCCAAGATTGAACTTTCTCTCCATTTTATCTGCTTTCTGTATATGTTTAGTATGTTGGTGAGAGTGAACGTGCTGTTCGACAAGTTTTTCAGCGAGCCAAGAACTCAGCACCCTGCGTGATATTTTTTGATGAAGTGGATGCTTTATGTCCTCGGAGATCAGACCGAGAAGTAAGTAACGAAGCTTTTTCTAGTTACATGTGAATGTACGCTTATAAAGGTTCATACAAGTCATATTTATGGAAAAAAGTTAAAGTCCTTTCTTCTGATTACTCTGCTTGCAAGTTGCTGACACTCACACCACTGCATGCTCCATCATGTTATCATTTGAATCATTCTTGAGATCTCTCATAAGTGCTTGGATAGCTTAGACTTCTGCTATACATATAAGGATGGATATGTTATCTTGATGATTTTATTTTTATCTGTGTATACAAGTCTAGCGAAAGCAGAATTTACTTGATAATGCCTGTTTTAGACAATCATATTTTTTCTAGGTATTTCTTTTACAAATAGAACTTTCTGAGACATTTGTATCTGATGTTTGTGCAATATACAAATAATATGGAATAGAATTTGGGAAGTATGAATCGTGTCTAAAGATGTATATACATGATATTGCAATACAGTCAATACTATATCATATTTCAGATAACGTGTTGGTTACATAATACCCAAAAATAATGTGTTAAATTAACCATTTCCAACACCTTTGCAACTAATGCCCATCTTTATTTTTTTGTCAATTTTATTAACAAAATATATTTTATGCAGCAAGTGCCATCTCTCTAGCCTCACAGTTTCTTTTTGAAACAAGTAATCCTTTTCTTTTTCTTTTCAAGACAGGGTTTCTTTTTGTAGCCCTGCCTGTCCTGGAACTTGCTATGTAATCCCCAGACTGGTCTTGAACTCAGAGATCCACCTGCCTCTGCCTCCCAAGTGCTGGGAGTAAAGGTGTGCGCAATCACTACCTGGCTAAACCCCATAACTCTTAACGTTACCGACTCTGGATTAGGAGTTTGCTCATGTCTTAATTATTAGTTCTGTGCCACCCAAGAGTGATAATAAGGCTCTGCAGATGCATCCGTCTAAAAGAATCAGTGGATTAAAGCATACTGCTGCCTCCATACATCAATTTATAGTGAATGAAGAAAGTCAGTTAATAGTAAACATGCATAGCAGCACGTTCTCTTTGCCTTCATTGTCAGTGTATATCTCTGTATCCCTGTACTTATCCTAAAGCATCCCCTTGGGTATAGTCCTGAATAGCCATACTTGTACCATTTACTCCAAGAAAAAGATAAAAATCGAACGTACTCAATGTCCCTTTTTGTATTGCATTGAAAGATATAGGATACTCAACATAGGCAGAAATCTAGAGCTTTGAAGCTGAGTCGAGAGTTGACCAAATGATGTTCATGGTAGCTGTCAAATAATTCAGAAGCATATGATTTAGACAGATAACCTCTTCTAAGGTTTTTTTATTTCTCATTCTTACGGGCAATAATAACAGATTAGCTGAGGAAATGCACTGACTATATCACTATAGATGATGTATAGTGACAGTGACTCTTAAAAAATAGTCATTGGGACAATACCAGGCAGGTGGGTGGTGGTTGTCTTGTCTGTGCAGAGCTCGGGTTCCTAGCGTACTCAGCTTCCTCTGTCTCTTTAATGCGAGAGAAGCTATGGGGAGGGGTGGAAAATGGCAGAGCTGCAGATGTTACTAGAGGAGGAGATGCCATCTGGCAAGAGGGCGCTGATAGAGAGTTACCAGAACCTGACCCAGGTGGTGGGGGTGGTGGACTACTATGAAAACAACTACATACAGGCTACAGACCAAAAAAAAGCTCTAGAAGAGACCAAAGCATATACAACTCAATCTCTAGCTAGTGTTGCTTATCAAATAAATTCATTGGCCAACCATGTGCTCCAGCTGCTGGATATCCAAGCATCTCAGCTGCGGAGGATGGAGCCATCCATCAATCACATCTCACAGACTGTGGCTCGAAGAGAGATTGGTATTTTGACAACAAATAAGAATATATCAAGAACTCACAAAATAATCGCACCCGCAAATATGGAGCATCCTGTCAGGTTATTACTCCATCATACTGTGGGACTATATGGTTAACAGAATTGTTTTAATGTTTAAAATTTGCCCATATTTTCAAGGACATGTTTTATTGGTATATTTGGATGTCTACCTGAAAGCATAAATTTTGGAGGCAGTTCAAACATTGCTGAGCAGCAGTTTATATCAGACTGCCTAGAATTAATTATGCATTTGTATTCACACTTTGCTAAGTTTATGACCAGCCTAAAAATTTTGGGGACGTGGGTTATTATGTTTAACAAATCATGGTTCAGAATGCACCATTACATGTTTCAGTACAGCATGGTCACTAATATTGTGTCAGACTAATAGGAAAAAAAACCAGAAGACTTCAATGCTGGTGCTAGTCATACTTTTGGTTTCAATTCTCATTTTTTTTTTAAAATACTGTGTTTAAAGCATGCATAATTTTTTATGTATTAAAATATACTTAATACTTCAAGATGCTTCCAATTGGTGTAACAATTATCTGGAGTATTCATACTTGAGTCTCTTAAGTTCTCCATGTGAAATGAAAGACTATCTATAATGTTGTAATTTGTATCTAAGTTTTTTAATGAGTGAAATTTGCATTATAAATTTTTCCATTCATAAATACATAAGTGAACCAAAAAAAAAAATTAAAAAGTAGTCCTTGGTGCCCATGTGCCTGCCCTCCCTCCTCTTCCCCTCTTCCCCCTCATCCCTACTTCTTTGTGTCTTTCGCTCTCTCTTCTGAGGCTCAAATTGACCCTGTCCTCCTAGATTTAGGAATACATATTCTTGCCTCAGCCTCTGGGTACCTGAGGCTTCTGGATCCATGCTGCTACTGTTCAGTCACTGTAATCCTTCTTCCACAGAAGCTCATTCAAGAGAGGAAACGTGCTCAGTTGTGTAGAGGGATAAAAAGGACGGCTTTCCTTATGTTGAAGGTGAAGGAACTAGGTTGTTTTTTTTTTTTTAAGGCAGGTGCTAGTGTTCGTGTGGTGAATCAGCTGCTTACAGAGATGGATGGCTTAGAAACACGCCAGCAAGTTTTTATTTTGGCTGCCACTAATAGACCAGGTAAGAAAGAAGAACATCACACAAATGCATTTATAAAGTGAATAAAACCTTACACGCGTCTGATTTATGCTGCATTAAAAACATTGGGGCTCAAGAGATGGCTCAGCAGTTGCTGCTCTCCAATAGGGCCTGTGTTCAATTCATAGTACCCACGAGGCAGCAACACACAACTGTTTGTTCCAGGGAATCCACTGCACGTGTGTGATGCACAGATATACTGGTAGGCAAAACTACACAGAAAATAATACATCTTTTTAAAAATTTAAAAAGCACTATCTTTTGATTCTTATGAAATTGTTTATTGACTTTTCTGCTGCTTGTTTTTGTTGTCAATTTGACTCCACCTATAGACACCAGGAAGATGGATCTTCATTTGAATAATTAGTTGCACAGATAAGATTGCCTTTGGCCATGTCTCTAAAAGAGATTATCTTGAGTGTTAGTAGACGTGAGAGGGCCGTGCCTACTAAAGGCTGCATAAGAAAGCTAGCTGAGGGCTGGAGAGGTGATGAGTCAAAGGCTAAAGGCATTTTATGCTCTTACAGAAGACTCCAGTTCCCATCACCCACGGCTGCCCACCCATCTATAACTCCAGTTCCAGGGGACCCTATGTCCTCTTTTGGTATCTAGGCACCATAGACACACAGTGGACATCTGTACATGCTGGCAAAATTCTCATAAATCACATAAAATAAAAATAAATACATCTTTAAAAGAAAACAAAGCTAGTTGAATATGAGCCACTAAGCAAGCCATTAGCAGTATAAAATGTAAGCCAAATAAAATACTTTTCTCCCCTTCGATGTATTTGGGTTTGTTCTTGTTGTTGTTCTTGTTGTTGTTGTTGTTTTTAAAGTCTTGAAGTTTATCACGGCAATAGAGAGCAAACTAGAACAATTATAATAAAATTGTCTTCTTGTCAGAGAATACTTGTACCATACTCATTTTTGTTTCTGGTTTGTCAATTTAATAGATAAGATATTGTGATGTACATTGGCTTTGAGCTATCTGTTTTTCTACTCAGTTTCCTGAGTGCTGGTATTATAGCAATGGACTACCATACCTGGCTTATATAATACACACTTTTGACCCTAAAAGTAGTCTCAGAAATTATGTAGTATGGTTTCTCTCAAGTTCATAGGAAACAAGAAATGCTCTTCATTTTCCCTGAAATTTTAAGATAAAAATTTAAAAGATTCATGCTGATGCCATGCCTCATTATTGGCCTATAACCATGATTTAAAAGTTGTTTTCAAGCTTAAGCATACTATAATGGATTTGGATAAAAGGCTACAGACTTCAAAAGTGTTCAAGTTAGTTTTTCTATTCTACTCTAGTTTTTATGTTTTTAATTATTCGCCCTCCCCACAGCTGAGGCTTTCTTAGATAGTCTATTGTGATGTTTGATAACTGTCTGCTAGCCAAGAGGTGTTGTCGAATTCTCAGGAGCCAGAGGAATAGGCACTTGTGAGCCACCTAACATGGATATTGGGATACAAACTCAAGTACTTTAGAAGAGCATCGAGTACTTTTAACCATTGAGTCATCTTCCCAGCCCTCTCGCTGTGGTATGTTAGCATGTTTTGGGTTTGGTTTGGTTTCTTTTTTGAAATAGGATCTCACACAGTAGCCCTGGAAGGCCTGGTATGTACATATTTCTGCCTCAGCCTCTTTAAGTACTGTGATTACAGAGATGGAGTCCTCACTTGGCTTATTGAATGGATTTCTCAGTTGTCTAGCTGGTCCTTCATTTGGAGGAAGTTACAGTAGAATCTGCCCACTCATGATGAAAACCACCATTTCATATATACCCAGTTATCCTTCCCGAGAGATTTTTTTACCCTTGTGAGTCAGTCTATCTTAGAGTTCTTTGTTCTTCAGTTTATTGTTCTCAGTTGTAAAACCGAGGATTCTGTTTAACATTCTGCACTGCGTTTGGCCTGTGCTGAGTGATGGCCCTTATTTACCTGTGCTTACCCTCTATGCGTTTGTGTTTCATCTTCTGCTCTGTTGAATCTCACCCGTTCCTTCTTCCTTTACAACTGACTGCTGTGTCAGCTTACTGCACGTATTTACAGATAGGTTGTCTGGATCTTTTTTACTTGTACTCATCACTATTTGGCTGTTCTGTTTCATTATATCATGTGACTTGTTTTGATGTCTGTAATAATTTTCTGTGTAGTTTATTTTTTTAACCAAAAAATTTTTTGCAGTGCTGGGAGTTGAACCTAGGGTCTCAAACATACTAAATAACTAAGCTCCAACCCCCAACACACACATTTGTGTAGTTTTATTGTGGTAGTTTTTGCCTGTATGCATGTATCTGCCCTGTGAAAATGAAATGATAGCAGATTTATATCAAAAAACAATTAAGGCTAGAGAGAAATGGTATAATACTTCTCAGAAGCTGAAAAGACTGTCAACTCAGAACTGTATCCATCAGACATGTATTTCAGAATATTCTCAGGTGAAGAACTAAGAATCTACCATGTGCCAAGCTGTGAATAGCTAAAGGACGGCTGGGGATATTACTCACTAGTAGAGCATACGTATGAGGGCCTGTAACAGAGAAGTAGAAAGACTTAAATGTAAGTGGATACAGTAACATTTCCTTGTGTGTTTATGTGTACATGCATGGGCGCATGCATGTGTGTTTCTCGATTTGCCTGTGTAAATGCCAGTTTTAGCCATTGGTACTTCTCACATCTGTTGTCTTGGTATAAAGACTGTTGAAAAGATGTGGCTTTCCAATGGGTGGAGAATTCAGAATGCTTTATAGTAGCCTTGCTGTTGTGGCAGTATGGAGCTCAGCACTCTGCCCTAGGTACTTAAGGGCCAGGGACACAGAAGAACGGAAGACAGTTTCCTAAGACAGTTTCCTTGAGGAGATTTATGGGAGGCTTAGGTGCTCTTGGGAAATTCCAACAGACACATGGATAAAGGACAGGAAAAGCCCTACTGTGACAAACGTAGTTGAGGCTGGGCATATTCAGATTGAGAGTCCTGAAGAAGAGCAGCTGTGGGCTCAGGTAGGGTTAGAGGTTCATTGTCACATGAATGCGTTTTGATAAATAGTAGCTTCTGATTTGTGTAAGGGGTGTGTGAATGAAATCCGCATGTGTGTGCGTGTAGGTGGATGTCAGCAGGCGTCTTTCTCAATTTTCACCTTGTTTTCTGACACAGGATTCCTCATTGAACCAGGTACCCACTGTGGCTAGACTGGCTGACCGGCAAGCCCTAGGGATCTCTGCCTTCCCAGTGCTGGTTTTATAGGCAGTACTTTGCTTTTTATGTAACTTCTGAGGATTTGAACTTTGTCTTAATGCCTGCATTGTAAGCACTTTACCAGCTAAACCACCTCCCCAGCCCCAGGGCATTGTACTTCAGTAATACCCAGTTTGGGTTTTGTTGTTTTTTGTTTTCAAAAAGAATTTTTTCTTTTACTAATTACATTTAAAGAAAAATCTATTTCATTTATATCTGCGTTTCTTTCTTGTCTAGATATCATTGACCCTGCCATTCTGCGCCCAGGCCGGCTGGACAAAACACTCTTCGTGGGTTTGCCTCCCCCAGCAGACCGCTTTGCCATATTAAAGACTATTACAAAAGTGAGTAAAAGAAATGGCAGAAACCCTGTCTCGAAAAACCAAAAAAAAAAAAAAAATATATTGTTATTTTGTTTTATGTATGTGTGTATGTGTGCCTGTATGAATTATGTGTACTACATGTATGTAGCTGCCCAATAAGGTGAGAGGGAATCAGATCCTCTAGACTGGAGTGACTCAGAGAGGTGAGCCTCCTCACATGGGCACCTGGAACTGAACCCAGGTCTTCCGCAAGAGCAGAAGTGCACTTAACCCCCCAACCATCCCTCAAGCACTGCTCACACCACTTTTAAAGTTATCCAGGTAGTAATTTAGGTTAGCTGATTATTCTTTTTCTAGAGCTTAAGTGTTTACCGGGCCTCCATCTCCCAAAATGGGCACTAACCACATGGTCCAGTCTCCTTTTTTCTTACTCACAGTGAAGGTAAACTAAATGAAGGATTGGAGTTAGTGTTCAACAAGTGTTATCATATGTCCTTGTAATCATGTTCCCCATGTCTTTAAATATTTGGCCATCAGATCATCCTGTCTGAAACAGAGGACAAAGCTTTAGAATGTAAAGAAGTAAATACAGATCTATCAGGAAGGTGCAGAAACACATTGAGATCTGATGTCTTCATAATAAATTCAGTTTTCTGAGTTAGCATAGTTAGTTGTGTCATTGTTACCATTTTTGAGATAAAGTCTCAATATAGCCTGGACTGGTCTGGAACTTGCTGTTGGAAGTCATGACTTTTTAAAGCCACCCTGAAAAGGTGTCACTGTGTAATCTAGGCTGTCTTTAAAGTTGTCACAGCCCTGCTTCTGCTTTCTAAGTGCAGGGATTACACATGTGAGCCATCACACCAGCCTTATTTCATTTTGGACACTTAGATTTAATTAATGAAATAATTGGTGTTTTTGTATGCCTCCTTCCACTGCCCAGTGTTTGTTCCTTGTATATCTTTGTCCAGGTTTATCACATTGGCATTCCATTCAGCAGTCAGTATTTTGGAGTGTGTTTCGGTAGATACAGTACTCAGAGTAGCACCTTTGCCAGGGCTTTGGTTGTTTTGGTTTGGTTTGGTTTTTTGTTTGGTTAGTTCTTTTTCCCCAAATACATTTTCTAGTTTTCTTTATTTTGGTTGATCATGTCATTATTAGGTTTATTCTATTCCTTACTATTCAACTCTATTCCTGAGTGATTTTCAATTTAAGAATTCTTTTTCTTTTTTCTTTTTTCTTTTTTTTTTTTTTTTTTTTTTTTTTTTTTTTTTTTTTTTTTTTTTTTTTTTTTTTTTTTTTTTTTTTTTTTTTTTTTTTTTTTTTTTTTTTTTTTTTTTTTTTTTTTTTTTTTTTTTTTTTTTTTTTTTTTTTTTTTTTTTTTTTTTTTTTTGGTTTTTCGAGACAGGCTTTCTCTGTGTAGCCCTGGCTGTCCTGGAACTCACTTTGTAGACCAGGCTGGCCTTGAACTCAGAAATCCACCTGCCTCTGCCTCCTGAGTGCTGGGATTAAAGGCGTGCGCCACCACCGCCCGGCCAATTTAAGAATTCTTGCTTACTGTCTTTATACTTAAATGATAGGTTAGCTGGGACTAAGTTTTCCTATATCATGCAGTCTCTCCACTGGTCTTTGTAGAAATTGCCGTGTGATTTGTTGTTTGTTTTGTTTTTTGACAATCTCACGTAACCTATAGTGTCATAGAGTTCACTATGGAGTGCAATGTCTATGATCCTGACCCTCCTGCCTCCATCCCCACAAGTTCTTAGATTATAGATATAATAGGTATAGAAAGTTGATAGTTGCTCCACACAAAGGATGTGTTGAACGATGTCTTAAGCAATATCCTACTAACATCACAGCCCCTTGGAATGAGCCAGAGCAAGTCAGATTGTCTCATGTCAGCTGCAGGACAGAACTCAGGCTCAGCTCCTAAAGTCCAGCATTAGGAAAGGTCAGAGAGGTGCAGTCTGTGCAGATCCTGGGCTTGTAAGTACCAGCTTGACAAGAATAGAATTTAGGTATTGAGAGCTATACAGGAATATCTGGTGTTTATACCTGGTGAGTTTGTTACTTATGATTAAGCTTTTTTTGATTTAGAAACTAGAAGGTTTAAGGTAAAAGTCCAATAGCATATAGAATATATGTGGAAGGTTCTGTGTGCTATGTGACATCAAGGTTGAAAGTCCCTCCTGGCAGCTCCTGTGCACAATATATATAACATGTCTGTAGTTGTTGTCTTTCTGCTCCCTTCCAGTCACTTGTCACCACTGTGCCTATCCAAGCTGCACTGAGAGATATTTAATGATCGTGCAGTCTGGCTTTGCAATTGTTTTTGCTATATGCAGAACTTAGTCACTGGATAAAGGTGTATTAAATAGGCACAGAAACTGATTTCTTGGCCCTTTCTTACATGGGTTTGATATTTATCATGACAATGGCTCTTAGAGCCCACAGTTTCTGCAGGTTTTGAATAGGCCCTGCTAGGACACATGCAAAGTTTCTTTATGGATCTGGGTAGAGTGTTAGATAATTGCACAAGATGGCTGCTTGCTGAATCCCATAGTGACAATACCCTGCAGTGTTGCTATTTGATTTAACTCATTGGCGTGTTTATTCTTATGTGCATTTCTTAAAATAGTTATTTCATAATGTAGTATATACCTCAAAGGAAAGAAGATAGAATACATATGTAAGTACTACATCAGGACAGTAATAGTTTTGGACCTATCATCTAACTGACATTTAAGTCATTAAAAGCTATAGTGGAGACTGCTAAGATGGCTCAGGGCATAAAGGCGCCTGCCTCTAAGCCTGAAGACCTGGAGTTCAGTCCTTAGAACCTATATGATGGAAGGAAAGAATCAACTGGAAATTTTCTCCAGCCTCCTCTTGCGTGCTGTAGCATATGTATTGATATATGCACATAAATAGTTTTTAACTGTAAAATTTTATTTTTTGGATTTTAAAGATTCATGTGTTTGAAATAACTACATATGCTGTACCTATGGAGGCCAAAAGAGAATGTCAGATCTTCCAGAATTAGAGTTACAAATGGTTGTGGGTACTACCATGTAGGTACTAGAAATCTGACCCTAGTTCTCTTAGAAAGGCAGCCAGGGCTCTTAACCACTAACTAGCCTGTGTAAAAATATATTTTTAAAACTGTGTTCTGTCATGTAATCTGCTTAGAATATTACTAAGCGTGGTTCCTGTAGGTAATGATTATGTTTAGTGTTGAAATTCTGAGGCTTTTTTGAGCCTTGTCATTTTTAGCATCTGTAATAATGAGCTGGGAGGAATTGGTTTCAATGTCAATGCTGGGTTTTAGATGAGAGATTAAAAAACATCTTGGGTCCTGTGCAGAGCACATATCCTTTTATGCTCAACAAGCTGGGTTCAGTACTATTCTCCTTCAGTCAGTTTCATGACACATTCCTCCTGCTTCCTGAGTGTCAATGGTTTGCCTTTCCAGCTTCTCACACCTAAATCTACAGCTTACCCTGTTTCTCCAGATTAAAACCCATGGCTTTCTACGCTGCGTTTGGAGTTGGTTCTAATACCATAATCATCAGCCATTCTTTTTCATTAAGAACCAATGACACAGATATTATATATATATGTCTTTAATGCCTCAAATGAATCTCATATTCCTCTCATTCAGAATGGCACCAAACCTCCACTGGATGAAGATGTAAATTTGGAAACAATTGCTAATGACCTTCGTTGTAATTGCTATACGTGAGTATTTAAGTCTCTGCTGTCTGAAACCTCTGGAGTAGTTTCTTCATCAGCAGGAAAGGAAAAGAAGCCCATTTCTCAGATTGTTGGAAAACGTAATGATGTTTCCTATTGTGGCACCTTACCCAGTGTCTGGCTGGTTCTTGCTGCTTTCTTCTCAGACTGCTTGCCTGCCCATTTGGAGGCTGAGTTCCTGCCATAGATTGTTCCTTTGTCACTCAGGCTTCCCTAACCAGGTTGTTACACTTCGTTGTAAGTTCTACTTTCAGAATACGTAAAGTGTATGTGTGTTTCTCACTGGATATCAGATTCCTTGGTTACATCTGCAAGACTGTGTACTCCCTGTGTTCATGTACCATTGACAGCCTGCAACCACAGCAGGACACCTGATATTTCTGCCTTAAGTTTTAATGTTTATTCTTGTTGTGGTTTCGCTGAGATGCCCCAGCCACTCTGTCATTTAAAAGCCCTGCTGTGCATCCCTAATCCCTCTGGTGTTTAGTGTGTATACCTATAGCCCGAGGCCAGATAATATGGGCATTCCACTAGAAAATAAGATGCGTGAGTGAGAATTACATCATTAAGGGCTTCAGGGCTGTTGCTCAGCACTGCAAGCTTGCTTCTCAGAGCAACTCTTGAGTAGTAACATAGGCTTTAGTTCCACAGTTCAAGCTCTTTCTTAGAGAATCTTTGTGGATCATGTTAAAGCTGCAGTATAGGAAAGCCCAGTCAACACAGATGTTTCATTAACCTCTTAGGACTGTGATGACCCAGCCTGCTGTTGTTACTTGGAATAATTACACAAAGTTTAGGTGTGTATTTATGTCTGTTCACTCAGCTTTGTATGTGTAAAGTTTCTACTAACGTGTGTGTGTGTGTGTGTGTATGAGAGACAGAGACACAGGCAGACAGACAGACAGACAGTACACATTCATGCAAGTGTGTGCAGGTGCCTGAGGAGGTCAGGATAGACTACAGTAGGTGCTTAGGTATTGTCCCTCAGAAGCTACTTGTATTTTAAGACAATGGTTTTGCATTTTTTGTTTTGTTGTTTTAAATCCTGAAGCTCATATCTTTTAGACTAGGCTGACTCATCTGTCAGTGAGCTCTGGGGATTTGCCTGCTTATAACTTGGACTGGGTTATTCTCCCCCCCCTCCCAATTTCCTCCTCTTCCTCCTCCTTCTCCTCTACCCACCTCTTCTTCCTCTTTTAATGTGGTTTCTAGGAATTGAATTGGAGTCATTATACCCTAGCTTCTTAACTAGATGTTTTATATCAACATTAGTATCTATGGCTGTCTTAGTCAGGGTTTCTATTCCTGCACAAACATCATGACCAAGAAGCAAGTTGGGGAGGAAAGGGTTTATTCAGCTTACACTTCCATACAGCTGTTCATCACCAAGGAAGTCAGGACTGGAACTCAAGCAGGTCAGAAAGCAGGAGCTGATGTAGAAGCCATGGAGGGATGTTCTTTACTGGCTTGCTTCCCCTGGCTTGCTCAGCCTGCTCTCTTATAGAACCCAAGTTTACCAGCCCAGAGGTGGTCCCACCCACAAGGGGCCCTCCCTCTTGATCACTAATTGAGAAAATGCCCCACAGCTAGATCTCATGGAGGCACTTCCCCAACTGAAGCTCCTTTCTTTGTGATAACTCCAGCCTGTGTCAAGTTGACACTCAAAACCAGCCAGTACAATGGCTAAGAGGAAGGACATTTTATCTTTCATACTGTCACACTTTCCTCAAGTCCCTTTCTTCTAGAGGTTGATAATTCTTTAAGAGAAAGCTAAAGCTGCTCCTGACTGCTCCTAGTTCCACCTCCACTCACTGCTCCTTTTCTTCATTGTTAAGTATGTTATCATTAAACATCTTTCTTGGCTTTTAGAATGCCTAACAACACATAAGAACATTTATTTGATTATAGGGGTGCAGACCTCACTGCTCTGGTACGGGAAGCTTCTCTGTGTGCCCTGAGACAAGAAATAACAGGACAGAAGAATGGAATTGTAGCAGGTATGCACTTCTCTAGGCTTTCTCCATTCTACTTTGCCATTCTAGATGTTTTAAAACACTGCTTTAAGTAGTGTTTCTCTAGCCTTTTTTAGAACATTGTGTGATGAGGATGACTTTGTTTTGATGAGACCTTTAGAAGATTTAAGAAATACACAGTTTTCTATATATCAAGATTTTTTTTTTTCCTTTGAAACATAAAATTAAGGGCATTACGTGCTAGTCACTGGTGGAGCATTTTCTTAGCATGTGCAAGGCTCAGGATTCTTTCCCCAGCACCACAAAGCCAGAAAGCTTCTAATAAATGTATCCATGTGTGCCAATAAATCTATGTTAATCAAATGTTGTTATCGCAATATTTAGCTTTGAGATTCACAGAGGTAGAGCTGTAGAGATGGTTTGGTGTTAAAGAGTGCATCCTGCGGGGCTGGTGAGATGGCTCAGCGGGTAAGAGCACCCGACTGCTCTTCCGAAGGTGATGAATTCAAATCCCAACAACCACATGGTGGCTCACAACCATCCGTAATGAGATCTGACGCCCTCTTCTGGTGTGTCTGAAGACAGCTACAGTGTACTTACATATAATAATAAAAAATAAATCTTAGAAAGGAAGGAAGGAAGGGAGGGAGGGAGGGAGGGAGGGAGGGGGAGGGAAAACTCTCTTTAATTGCTGAGTCACATAGTGAGTCTCTGTCATATCCTCCTTGCCCCCAACTCCATGACAATCAAATCCAAAGTCATGTATTCCACTTTGTAAGCCGAATCTGACCACTCACTATCTTAGAGTATTTTTGGTGTTCTTGGTAACTAAAAAGTAACAGGTCTTTCCCATATATTGAAGTTGCTATTATTTCCTGGTTATTTTTTTTATATACACACATAGCAAATGCTGCCATCTCTGCTTTGCTGTGGCTTTTATTTTTAGCTCTCTGGCCTTTGGAGACTTATCCAAATCAAACGCAACTCTGCTGTCCAATTTCTCAGTGACATGTTCAGCAACATGTATTATTTTATTTTAGTTAAATATATTATCCTGATATCTGTTTACTATTTTGAGTGTAAATTGTCATCATTTAAGTTTATCACGTTAACATTGTAAACCAAGTTATATTTTACCAACTAGCCTTATAAAAATTATAACGCCATCTGATCCAGTTTTGTGACATGTGTATGTACTTAGTGCTTTTGTCTGTAAGGGCTTCTAGCCTCTGGTACGCAGGAGTGTAAACTTGTATTCAAGAACATGCCCTTGGGTGGGAATACTGGGTCTCAGTTACTTGTTCTGTTGACCGTCTCTTTTTATAATCTCTTAAGTTCTTTCTACCTGAGACCACACTGGCCATTCTGACAGTGTGACATGCACAGTACAACCCAACATTCCTGAGAGACAGACCGCCTACCAGCAGTCCTGTTTCCTCAAATGAGATTGAGAGAGTCTCAGTGAGACAGAACTGGAGGGGGCATGTGTACATGTGCTGAATAGTTCCATCTGATCACCCCTCACAGTTTTCTTGTGTTACTGTTCTGAGATGTGTGTTTTTGCATTTTCTCCACAGGTGAGCTTAAGGTCAGTCATAAGCACTTTGAAGAAGCTTTCAGGAAAGTAAAACCATCCATATCAATAAAGGTGAGAAACTTTCCTCCGTGTCTGGAAAAAGAGATAGGAAATGACATCAGTTCATAAAAGTTCGGGAATTTTATAATTTTATTTTCTTTTTTATTTATTTATTATTTTAGGATTTATTTATTTTATATTTTTATTGAAGGATAGTCTCTGTGTATAGCCTAAGCTAGTCTCAAACTCATGAGACTCCTGCTTCTGCCTTTCAGGATTACAGCTATATGCTACAATACTCCTATTCACTGGCATATATAGTAGGCCAAAATTTTAAATGTTCATATAATGAAATGGTATAGCTACTTGAAAGTTCTCTCTATTATGTAGAGGGTAAGGATTGAACTGCTGAACCTAGGATAGATTCTAAATAGTGGAAATAAAGCAGAACACATTGTATTTTTCTTTGGGATAAATAGGTAAGAGTGGAATTGCCATGTGACACTGAAAAGATTCGTGTGTCAGTGAGCTTCCACTACATACCTGCTACATTGACAGACCTTTGAAAGACTGACCACACAGCAAGGGAGGAGAGGGTGTGAGATGCTTGAAGTCTTATACATTGTGCTGTACAGGGTGGAACAGTCACAAGGGAGCCATCTTGGCAGTTTCTTGGAATGTTAAGACATTTTAAAGGCCTTTTCTTTAGTCTTCTGTTTCCATCAGGACTCAGGGTGGTTTACATGTGCACATACCTCTTGACCGGTGTGCAAACTTCCCTGGACAATAATGAAAATCATGGTATATCCTAGATGCAGAGCAAGGCAGAATCTCTGGGTCTAGCAGTTAGGACTAGCAGAGACCATAGACAGGTACCTTAAACAATAGAGACAGCCATCTGAGATCAGGATGTTGTCTTGTCAGAGTTCTACGGCTTCTGTCCTGTCTCCGCATGTCCTTCTAGTTATGCACTGTGTCCAGACTTCCTCTTGTACAGCAACCCCATGCACCTCTGCAGAAGCCTTGTCTCCAAAGCTACCGCACTCTGAGGTCCTAGGGGTTGGGCTTTCAATGTAGGAATTTGTGTGTTATATCTTCCATTCCCATAACTGATTGATTAGCACAATGTGGTATTTTTTATCCTCACAGGATCAAATGATGTATGAAGCTCTGCAGAAGTCCCTCAGTCAGTGACGTTTGCGCTGCCTGGTATGGAGGAGGTGTCTAGTGCGAGGAACTCACCACGAATCACACTCACTCTAAAGGGTCTACTTTCAGCTTGACACAGATGATCCTTTTTTTTTTTAAATCAGAACCAGTTGGGGGCTGGTGAGATGGCTCAGCAGGTAAGAGCACCCGACTGCTCTTCCGAAGGTGATGGGTTCAAATCCCAGCAACCACATGGTGGCTCACAACCATCCTTAATGAGATCTGGCGCCCTCTTCTGGAATGCCTGAAGACAGCTACAGTGTACTTACATATAATAAATAAAATCTTTAAAAAAAAAAAAAAAAAAAAAAAAAAAATCAGAACCAGTTATCTATTTTTTGGAAAGTAAGTTGGCTGTGTTAGCAAAATCACATCTGCCAATGTGGGCTGACAAACCTTATGTGTTAGGCCCTAAGAAAGTCACTCTGAGCCACTGTCCTGACCCTGCTGGCTGACAGGCAAGGGACAGCCACCCAAGCCCAGTAATAGTACAAAAAGTAGCAAAATTGCATTGACCGCTGTCTCCCAGGCTTTGAGAGGTAGCAGTCTAGGCTGTAAAAGTCTAGAAGAGCCGGGCATGGTAGCACACACCTTTAATCCCAGCACTCAGGAGGCAGAGGCAGGCCGATTTCTGAGTTCGAGGACAGCCTGGTCTACAGAGTGAGTTCCAGGACAGCCAGGGCTACACAGAGAAACCCTGTCTTGAAAAAAAAAAAGAAGAAGAAGAAGAAGATTGAAGACAGCAACAGTGTACCCACGTATATGAAATAAATAAATAACTCTTTTTTTTAAAAAGTCTAGAAGCACTGCATAGGAAGTGTTAAGCCTACAGCAAAACAATTTGTAAAAACTCAATAAATTATATATAGATAAATAACTTGATATCTATTAACATCTGAACCTTCTTGTAAGACCAGTCCCTCCCTGGGCACAGGCTCCTGCCTGGAATTCATAGTAATTGGAATAATCTGTATGAAAAATACCAGTTCACCTTGAAAATTTTAAACATCTCCTAAAGAAAGTTCCTTTATAAATCTAATCTCCCACAAAAGAGGGCCAAAGGCAACAGAAAATGCTCCCTGGAGCCAGCTCTGACTAGGAGAGCTAGCTGCTCATTCGCCAAGGGGCTACTTCCAGCCTAGTGGAGGCCAGACGCACGGTCTCAGCAACTCCCTAAATCCAGCATGAACCTCTTCCGCTGTTACAACTTAAAATGTCTGCAGTGCCCTGGGGTCGGGGACTGGAGCTCTGGGGGTTGATAAATACAGCTTTACAAATATACAGGTGCAGTACAAACAAAACTGCCATGCCAAAAAAGCCTGCTCTTTCCAGTTTACTAGTGAGCCCCATGGAGTATCTTGCTCCCTTGGGCCTCAGCTTTGCCTTTTTTCATATAGGCGTGTGTGTATGTGTGTTACACAACATCTATATAAATATACATTTTCCTCTGGAATACACCTTTCTGAAAGACACTATACCCCCCTTCAGGAACCCGTAATTTGTCTCTGAGGGGCAGGGTGGGAAGCAGGCAGCCTGGAGATGTCGAGGTATGACACTCCTAGATATAAGGTGTCCTGTAGAGAGAGGCTTGCCACACAGAGCAGAGCCTCCCTGCAGGCTCAGCTTGGGGCACCAAAAAGGCCAAGGCGCACTCTACAATGGTCCCTGTAAGGTAGCAGTGGGAAATGAGAGGGCCAGAACCCCAGGGTTGCACAGGGTGGGCCTCTAAACATTCTCATTGGTGCTCCTGGCCCTGGCCAGTCAGGAGATCACTATACAGCAGTGCATGTTCCCAAGGGGCAGGGGCCTCTGCACCCAGGAGCCAAGGATAAACATGCAGGAAGTCTTGTCTATTGTTGGCCCATTGCACTGGGCTGGCTAAGGTCCACTGCACACCAGCAGTAGCAGGGCGGGCTGAGCTCCACAGAAACATTGGCTGGGGCTTGTTCGGTGGGACTGCAGGCCCTTCACGTCTGAGGTCCCCCATTATTGGGTGGGATTGGGGGGTAGCAACTCACGGTTGAACAGTGTCATCCCTGGACAAGCTGGAGCTAGGAGTGCCCTGGCTACTTGGAGAGGACTGCTCAAACGCATCTAGAGGTCCAAGTACTTGTCAGTTGATGTCACAGTGAGGATGCGGTCTAAATCCTCTACCTACTGCTTGAAGGTGGTCCTCTGTGAAGGCACTGCATGCCAACATCCCATGTACAGGTCATGTGTGCAGTTGGTGGGCTTGTCCATGCAGTGGCCCTCTTTCAGTAGCTTGAAAAGCTCTTCCACTGGGATGCCAGGATACGGTGAGATCTCCCAGAGGAGGACATCAAAGGACCAGACATCACTCTGGTGGGTGTAGACTCCGTAAAAAAGGGCCTTTGGTGTCATACACTTCACTGGTAGCCAGCCACTTATGGTCTTGTAGTAATCCAGGTTGTGCACATCTCGGGCCAGGCCAAAGTCTGCAATCTTCATCACATTGTCAGAGGTCACCAGGACATTTCTGGCAGCCAAGTCTCTGAATATACTTCTGGGAAGCTAATTATTCTGTGCTCTGTATCACCTGGTAGGCACAGGACACTAGATCCTTGCAGGTAAGCTGTTCTGGCAGCCCGCAGTCCATGCCTGGAGGCCGCTGTGCAGGAAGGAACTCTTGTAGATTGCCTTAGCTGCATACTCCACCAGCACATACAGGGGCCCACCCGGGTGCAGGCTCCCAGCAGGTTAATGATGTCCTTGTGCTCGCTATTTTCATCATCTCCATCTCAGATACCAGTTCCTTGTTCGTGGGATCATCTTTCAGCATCTTCACAGCCACTGTGACAGGCTTGGCGGTACGGTCCTTGTCTATGCCAATAGCTTCTGCCATGACAACCTGACCAAAGCAGCCTTCTCCCAGAGTCTTACCGGGTGTCAGCCGGGTCCCGGGTCCTACTTGGCAGTGCAAGCAGTGCAAGTCCAGAAACATTAGGACCTTCTCCTGAAGACAGCCAGGCAATCCGGATGAGGCGTACATTGAAGTTCATAGAGGAATTAGATTCCAAGGGCGCCTGTTGGTTAAGCAGGAAGTTCATAGAGGAATTAGATTCCAAGGGCGCCTGTTGGTTAAGCAGGAAGTGCCTTAGGGGACTGCGCAGAGCCGCGCACCACAGCTGCCACCACTAGGGTGAAGAGGAAGACCACCTCATAGTCGCTGAGGACACCTGCGTACACACTGCCAGTCTCAATCAGCTTCCATCGCATCAACTCCTCTGCTGTGTCTTCAGCTATGTCCTTCCCATCTTCGTCATCTCCAGAGATTGGAGCATCTGTCACACACTGAAGTGGCACGGCGCACGACCAATGAGCTGGTGCTGCGGGATGTAGGCTCCTGCATGCTCATGGGAAGCATTTAGCACTTGAAGCCTCTGAGAGCCCACCAGGATGCAGTGGGAGACTACCAGTTCTGCACCATTCTTAGCCCAGACATTGGGGTCTGTGGGGGCACCTCCAGATGTCATCTCCACGGTGTCCTCACTGCCAAAGGCCACCTGCTCCTGCTGGCTAGGTTCAGGCCCTGGTACCTCTGCCGCTCTCCGCACAGCTCTGGACCGGGAGGCTTAGAAGTAGGTCCAGCCATCACTGCCACGCAGAACACTATCACACCGGCTGGGACTACCATGGCTCCAGAGCGGGGTGGGGGGGTGGAGGTGGGAGCGCAGCGTCCTAAAGCGGGCGCGCGCCCATGCTGCAGTCCACGCCTGGAGCCTGAGCCAGTGGAAGGACACCTTACGGCTGCACGGCTCCAGCTCTGACCTGCTCTTCCAGGGTCTCCTCTGTCCCAGTGGCTGGCTGCCCAGCGATGAGTCCGTCCCGTCCACCCCACCCCGCCGCCCGCTGGAGCAGACTGGTGGTTTCTGCTGGATTGTGCCACCATTGCTGATTGGTGTTTGGTGACACTTTTATGCTTTTTGTTTGTTGGTTGATTTTTGTTTTTGTTTTTTGAGACAGGGTTTCTCTGTATAACCCTTGCTGTCCTGGAGCTCGTTCCGTAAATCAGGCTAGCCTCAAACTCAGAAATCTGCCTGCCTCTGCCTCCCAAGTGCTGAGATTAAAGGCGTGTGCCACCACTGCCCAGCTTGGTGACACTTTTGAACTGGACTGCTGGTATCCTGACAACAGAGATCAGAATAGTGCCCAAAGAACCACTTCTAAACAAGTTCCCTTGTCCTATTTATCATCTTTTCTCCACTACCTTTGGACAGTGAGCTAGAAGGGGGGTGGTCAAAGCATTTGAGAACCCTTATTAAAGTAGGTTTTGAAGCCTACACACTCCCCCAAATTTCATAACAGATTCAGAAAACATAACAGGTCTCCTCACTGAGCAGATTTGCTATCTAAGTGAACTAAGTTCCTGGGGTTTATATAGCGTAGGTGCTGACTAGGCATAGTGATTCATGCTTGCAATCACCACACTTGTGTTTAAGGTTAGCCTGGTATATATACACTGAGTGCCAACTAAGTCTCAGATGTAGAATGGGTCCATGTCTTAAAAACTAAACAAATCTGCAAACCAAATATATTTGTGTTTGGAAAATCATCACTGCACTGGCTCAATGTGCTGCAGAAAGCCATTTTGAAAACCCCTTGTGGAGTCTGCAGCTTGCAGTTCTACAGACTGAGAAAGATTCCTTCCTTGCAGTGCCCACTTTGGAAACCCTGAGCAAGTGTCAGGTGATTAAGCTCTGAGAGTCGGCCTGGAGAAAAGGTGTGTGTCAGCACCATGGAGAGCTCCACACATTGCCCTGTCTGCACTATAGGCTGGAGTGGATGGAGCTCATTCATTCATCTTGTCCCCAGAGAAGCGAGCTCCCAGAGCTCCCATGGAGGAAGGAGAAACAGCAACAATAGAAGCCAAGGAGTGGAGTGTCAGAGCAGCTGTGTCCTGCCACACAACCACAGAAACTTGACCATAGTCCTTTAAGGTCCCCAGAGCTGGGAAGAGCACATTGCCTGGGCCATGAACTACTACACCCTATAGTTTAAGGAGACAAATGAAGACATTGACACAGCCAAATGCTGTAAGGATCCATTCTTATGAGAAGACACCAGCTCAAAATAGAGAAAGAAAACACAAAATAGAGACCGACTGTGCTACGTTGTCTCCATTCTCCCTCCTTCTCTTTTTAACTTTTCTTTTTTAAAAAATAGATATTTTCTTTATTTACATTTCAAATGCTATCCCGAAAGTACCCTATACCCTCCTCCCAGCCTACTTCCCTATCCACCCACTCCCACTTCTTATAAGTGCCTGCAAAGGCCAGAAGAGGTTGTTGAATCACTGGAATTGGTGTTGTAGACACTTGAGAGGTTCCATGTGGCTGCTGGAAATTAAACCTGGATCCTCTGGAAGAGAAGTCAGAAGTCATCTCTTCAGCCCCAAATTTTATGCTCTTTAATTTTTGTTGGTTTGTTTGTTTGTTGAGACAGGGTTTCTCTGTGTAGCCCTTGGCTGTTCTAGAACTGGATCTGTACACCAAGGTGGCCATGAACTCAGAGGTCTACCTGCCTCTGCCACACAAGTGTTGGGATTAAAGGCACACACCACCATGCTCGTGTGCCTTGAAATTATTTATGATAGTGGTGCATCCCTAAAGGTTTTTTTGGGAGTGGGCACATCTTAGCCTACTCTGTAGTTATGGGCAAGTTCTAGATCTCTTTCCCAGCGTATTAGGTCCCTTGGTCCCCTTTCGCACTGAACCAGTGAAACCCTAATTAGTCCCCAAAGACTTGGGATAGAGAATGATGCAGGAGAGGTGGTGTGACATCAGGAGGCAGCACAGTTCCTGGTCAGGTCCCTCCTCCCCTGTATGTTCACTCAGGACAGTGATCCTTAGTGTGAAGCCCCTTGGCATGGATCCTAATAGTTTTCTCTGTCCCTTCCACATCACAGGGATTCAAGTGCCCAAGATCAACCTTTAGTGAAGAGGGGCTGAAGCTGACCAATGTGCAACTCTGTTTTCTCACTTCTCAGAGAGACTTTTTAAAATGTATGTAATGTGAAGTGTAAGGAGAAGACCCAGTGGGTGCACAATCCCACGAAGAGATGAAAGATTACCTCTGGCGAGACCGTCCTTGAACTGTCTCAGGAGTCAGGGTGGGGATGAACTTCCCTTGCTCACTGAGTTGCTTCTCTGTGCCTGGTTGCTCCATGGTACCTACTGCTTAGGAACCATGCATAGGAAAGGCTTTTAAAGGGAAGGTCTCTGAGCTGAGAGCTGAGTGGAAGGGAGGAGTTGGCTGTATAGGAGCCAGTGCAGGGGGTGAGGTGGGGGTAAGTGCGGCTCTGACTGTGGCAGTCTTGAGCATGGGAGAAAGGAGTGTGCTGGGCTGGCACAGAACAATGACCAGGGAGCCAAGGACAGACACAATATGTAATAGGCAGGCACGAGCCAGATATGGCAAAACTGCCCATTGCAAATATGTGTGATGTGTGCATATGTGGCACACCTGACCTCTCTTTGCTTCTCAGCTTTCTTTACTTCTACAAACCCAAGCTGGAGGCAGAAATGTCTTCCTGCATCCCCTGGAACTTGAGGAGATGACAGGAGAGTGACAGAAGCATCCGTCCCCGTGGATGGCTATCTTCCCAATTACTGGAAATCTGTCTCAGCCTCTAGACACTCGTTTCCAACTAAAGAATTCAGTTCGCAACCCTTTCTTTCATATGTGGGCAAGGAGAGGTTTTGTGGATATAACTGGAGAATTATTAGCATAGACGGTGGACAGTCCTTAAGCTTAGATGAGGGTGGCTCAGAACGGCTTCCAGTTCCCCGCCATGTTAAGAGGAAGCTTGCCACCTTGAAAGAAGTCACTTTCTAGAAAAAGAAGTTACTTTTTAGATCCTCATTTTTTTCTTTTCTTTTTAATGAGGACCAGACTGTGCACTTTCCAATGTGTGCATTAGAAAGAGATGAGGTCAAATCAAAGCAGATGGTCACTCTCCTGAGGTGTGCATGCAGTGCTCCCCGAGCACATCTCGGGCCAGGCCAAAGTCTGCAATCTTCATCACATTGTTGGAGGTCACCAGGACATTTCTGGCAGCCAAGTCTTTGAATATACTTCTGGGAAGCTAAGTATTCTGTGCTCTGTATCACCTGGTAGGCACAGGACACTAGATCCTTGCAGGTAAGCTGTTCTGGCAGCCCGCAGTCCATGCCTGGAGGCCGCTGTGCAGGAAGGAACTCTTGTAGATTGCCTTAGCTGCATACTCCACCAGCACATACAGGGGCCCACCCGGGTGCAGGCTCCCAGCAGGTTAATGATGTTCTTGTGCTCGCTATTTTCATCATCTCCATCTCAGATACCAGGTCCTTGTTCGTGGCATCATCTTTCAGCATCTTCACAGTCACTGTGACAGGCTTGGCGGTACGGTCCTTGTCTATGCCAATAGCTTCTGCCATGACTTCTAACTGTAACTCTAAATGCAGACGGAAAGTGTGTGGATTTCTTTCTTCCCCCAAAGTAACACATATTTCAGAAGTATATTGTTGTTTTGATGCCGTAATTTAAAGAAGTTCCCAGAGCCTTTTTCCTTAAAGTTACTTTTCTGTCTCCAGAAATGGAACTCTGGGGGTTGGGGGGGTAAAAAATAGTATTTTTCATCAAACCATTTAGCATTTCAAGGGAGATGGTGCATTGATGATAAGTTTGTGGAGAAAGAGTCAGTGCTAGAAAAACATAAAAAATGCACTTTCTTGCTTCATTGATTTTTCTGAGCATCCGTTTTTGCAAAGGGTAGACAATCAGACATTGTTCTTACGCAATCTGTAGATAAGGTTTAGATAAGACGCACCGCATGATGGCTCATATAAAACATGCACACGTGTGCTGCAATACTGTTCAGGGAGAGAGAAGAAACCCAAGCGTTAGATAAAGTCTTTCATGCGGCTATCTTAAAATTCAACTTAAAGGTTCCCACAGCCATCCTGACATAAGAAATTTCTAACTAGATACTCATAAAACTTGGAGGCTTATCTTTTCTTTGGGCAAGTGGTTGCCGAGGGTGCTGCTAAGTGAAGCTATGTGAAGCCCTGGGTTTGGTCCCAGCACTGGAGGGAGGGGGCTGCTCACATTCAAAGCTCCTCCCATTGGTTTTGTTGGTTTTAAACAGAACAGGTTAGACACATATTCTTTGCAGGCTGCTAGACCAGATTAGCCACCTCCTAGCATTTATCTCCTGTACCCTTAAAAGGCAGAAAAGTCAGGAGACTACAGAGAAGTCAGGCAAGGCTGAAAAGCAATCAGCTCAAAAGCCTGCAGGTCATGAAGGGCGGCCTGGGAGAGATGGGAGGGTCCTCTGTGAAACACAGCCATGCCCAGTAGACTCTAGAGCTGTAAGGCGTGCTTAGTCTGGCTTAAACACCCTAAATGAACAAACTGTCAGGACAAGCCAGGTTGGCCTGTATTCGGCTGGTCATCTGTGCTTCACTGTCTCCACCCTAACACCATAAGAGAGGAAAAGTGTCTATGAACGGCCCTTTCTGGTGCCACAGGCTTGTGGTAGATTCACAAAGAAGCACACCAGATCCTGGCTTCTCTAATAAGCTCTGGGGTCACGGGGTAGTGCTATCCCCTCGCCAGTGAGGACTTCAAACTGCACTGGCTCATGCGTACTTGGCTCCCAGGACTTTCCAGAGCTGCTTCCTGAACCACACACTGCAGAAGCAGGATATCAAGGAAAATCACTACCGACTGGTTTCCTGAAGAATCTCCTAGCTGATGTATAAGGCCTGGAAATTTCTCAGGCTGAAGATCATTAATCTGGATCACCAGGTTCATCTGAGGTTGCCCACACTCAGGGACTGGCCTGTGCCACTTCACCAAACAGGTAGTGTGTGTGTGTGTGTGTGTGTGTGTGTGAGAGAGAGAGAGAGAGAGAGAGAGAGAGAGAGGGAGGAGAGAGAGAGATGGGGTGAAGCTCTATGCATGCCTAAGGCTGAGTGACCTAAGCCCAGCCCAGGCCTCTCTTTCTGCTAGGGGCCTGGGCACTGGCTACACACTATGAAACATACGCACAAGACCTCACCCAGGATCTCCCGTCTCCTCCACACAGGCTGATCATTCGTGTAGACCCACTCAAAAATCTTCCCGAGAAACTCGGCTGCCCATGGCTCTGCGCGGACCTTTCTGGGTTCTGCTCCAAGTCCAACCTCTTGAAAGCAAAGGAGGTAGAGGCTGCTGCAAGCTCTGGTCTGCAGGTGCCTGTGCTGGGTTGAGTGGAGTATCAGGCGGGCAGAGTCGCCTGCTCCTCCCACTTACCCCACCCGCCCGCCTGCCTCTGGCCCTAACTCTGGGGTCAGAGTAGGAAGAGCTTGTTGCTAGGTCTGAGGTTCCTCGGTGCATAAGCACTGTGGGCTCCAGCTCCTGTGTCTACTGTCAACCCCTTATCCCAGGACAAAAGGAAAAAGGAAAGAAATGTCTGAAGGTAGACGGGCTGCTTCCCAGGACCTCCTGAAACTGAGGATACTAAGGTGGCTACGTTTTCTAAGTCAGAAGAATGCCCGCTTTAACTCACGACAGCACCTGGATTGTGGTTAGTTGATTAGTTTCCAAAGCAAATGAGCCGCAGAGCCTGGAGTGTCTGCCTTCTAAAACAGAAAGGTTCTCGCACCCAGAAGGAAAACCGTGGCGCTGGAAAGCCAGCAAGCCAAACGGAAGCATGATTCTTGTGAGAGAGGAACACCGCATGGAAGCTGTCATTCTTTTTTTTTTTTTTTTTTTTGGTTTTTCGAGACAGGGTTTCTCTGTATAGCCCTGGCTGTCCTGGAACTCACTTTGTAGATCAGGCTGGCCTCGAACTCAGAAATTCGCCTGCCTCTGCCTCTGCTGGGATTAAAGGCGTGCGCCACCACACCCGGCCCAGCACTAGTCATTTTTAAGCAATTTCCCAGGAATACTTTCCTTTTATGCGGTTTCCTTAAAACCCACAAAAGCACTTCACCATGTCCAAGGTCTCTCCACAGACTTACATTTTCCCCATAAGCTTTGGGAAGGCTCAGCCCACCTGAAGAGTCCTGGCCACAGTGCTCCCTACCCTTGGCTGTGTATGGAGGGAGCAAGTGCTCATCCTGGGCCCTTTAGTGGCCCACTGCATAGAGAATAGGAGCTTTCCACAGACGCCGCCCTCCCTGGAGCTCCAGCAGGCTCAGGCTTTTCACTGGCTATCAGCGCCCCTGATTCAGGCCAACCCTGGAGCCTGCTGCTTACACAAACTGGCGCCTGATTAGGCCTTTTCCTTCATTCCTTCTTGATATCAGAGCTGAGTTGGCCTTTTCTGGCTGCTTGGGAGCGGATTGGCCTCTCTCTCATTCTATTACGTTGAGATTTTGTAAATGTAGACGCTATGGAAAAAGTAAGGAGAAAAAAAATAATATAAAAATGTCATTTTTTTTTAAAATAGAGTTTGAAATTCTAAGTCACAGGTAGGCAAGTGTACAACCTTGGCGCTGGTGGTTTCCCTGGTGAGGTCATTCTTCCTGGTTCATAGAGGGCATCTTCTCTCTGTGTCCTCAGGGTAGAATTGGAAGGAAGCTCCCTCGGGTCTTCTTTATAGGGGATTAATCCTATAAATGAGATTCCACTCTCGCTTCTCCAGGGCCATGCTAGAAATACCATAGGTAACATGTAACATGGGTATGCAACAGATGACTTATTCTGGAGGAAACAGAGTATTACGACAAATGCATAAAGAACATAATAACGGGGACAGAATTCAGTGTCCAGCAAGGAATCCCACATGCATGCAGTACTGTAAGACCAGTGAAGAAGAGGAAGGAGTTGTGAAACAAGTCTGCCTGCACTGTCCACCAGCACTGCTTCAGGCAGACTATGACTGAAATGCGGACAGTGAGATTAAGCTACTTTTAAACTTAGGAGACATAGAACTTGTTACAGTTAAGGGAGGACTTATTAAAAGACAAAAAGCACAAGCCATCATGGAGATACATTGGTCACTAAGTGTGCAGATCAATGGTGGAGGGCATGCTTAGCTTGAAGAGGCCGGAGGTCCATTCCTGGAACCACAAACCAAGGGCAAAGAAGAGAACAGTTAAGATCTGTTTGTGACGAGACTCCAGAGACAAGAGCTGAAAGTCAACCCGTACACCAAGAGAAAGTGACTGCAATGTATATGATCAAGGAAGGGTTCTGATTTAAAATACAAGGAGGAAAGAGGAATAGAAAACAAGAGGCAAAGGACTTACCAGGACAAGAGGCACTGTGGCTTTGCAGTGAACATCTAATGAGGAGGACACACGCCCTTTCAAGTCCTGGTAACATAAGGATTCTATTGTGATACACTGGTTACACGGAGAGTGCAAAGTTCAGAGTCAATGCACACAAGGAAGAGACCCTGTCCCTCAGTTGGAAGGCCTCCTCCTCAGATAAGGGACAGTAGAACCTCGGCATCATGTCACCTAATTACAGCAGAACCACAGAGAGCCTGTTGGTCAGGACCTGGAGCCCAAACGACAGCAAGTGGGATCTGAGAGAGAAAAGAAGGGATAGAAATCCTTGGTTTAGGGCTGGAGATAGCTCAGCAGGTAAGAGCACTAACTGCTCTTCCAGAAGTCCTGAGTTCAAATCCCAGCAACCACATGGTAGCTCACAACCATCTGTAATGAGATCTAGTGCTCTCTTCTGGTGTGTATAAAGACAGCTATGGTGTACTCATAGAGATGAAATAAATAAAATAAGCCTGTAAAAGAAAAACCCTCACCCCTATGGACACCAGAATCTAGCTGATGGGGGAAGGTTCAGCAACAGCCTGCAAGGTCTGCTACTCTGCAGAACAGGGCAGGAAGACCCAAGGGAATGAGTCTGGGGCTAAACAGGTCTGAGTGTATGTCAATTTCCCAGGTTGATATGAAATATGCCCCTCCCCTGTTATCAGGGACATGGGGACAAAAGGCGCAGCAGGATACATTTTCAGAAACTCTCACTGCCAGCGTAAAGGAATGGGGGACCCTATAGTGTAGCAAACATAAAAAGAAAAATGTGTGAGACCGTGATAGCAACTTACTATCTCTAGAAAGTGTCCAAGGGATGTCCATCACATCAACATTCACCAAGAAAACACGAGTCTTGCTTGTGCCAGTGTGAGAGCAAGCACGGCGTGTGCCGTTGCAGCAAAGCTGGTTTTTAGAAGAAAAGCTCATGACTTTTTTTTTTCTTTTTTTTTTTTTTTTTGGTTTTTCGAGACAGGGTTTCTCTGTGTAGCCCTGGCTGTCCTGGAACTCACTTTGTAGACCAGGCTGGCCTCAAACTCAGAAATCCACCTGCCTCTGCCTCCCAAGTGCTGGGATTAAAGGCGTGCACTTTTTATCTTACATGAATAATAGCTTGATGTTTTCCTCTTATAACTACTTCCTGCTGAAGTGAAAATGTTATTGTCAGGGACCAGGAATCCTGGAATGCTAGTCAAAGGTCAGAACGGGATTCAGAACTTTCGCAAGAGCAGTCAGTGCTCTTACCAGCTGTGCCATCTTGCCAGCCCCAATTTATTTCTTTCTTTTTTTCTTAAAACAATACATTAACTTATTATTTTTTAAACAAAGACCAGGTCAAGTGTCCTGTCATACTCCAGCCTTCTGTAAAAGATAAGGGATGATGTAGCCCCTTTAATAACTACTTCCTGCTGAAACTAGGATGTTGTCAAGAGACTAGGAGCCCTGGAATGCCAGACAAAGGTCTGAATGGGATTCAGATAATGGAACATTCATCAGAGGCATCTGCTTCACTGAGTCAGCTAAAGGGACAGGGGACAATCACGATGGCTGAAACGGCTCGTATAAGCTTTCATCACACACATGCAGGGCTAGCAGCCTTTAGTCCGCACCTGCTTCCTGGATGGTGTGTCAGCAGAGCGGCACTCTAGCCTGATGCCCATTCTATCCAGGCATGAGAAGCCTCACCCCTCGCTCCAGCTCAGGATCTCTCTAGGCTGTCCTCACGCCATTTGCTGAGGCCCTGTGATCAGCAGATGTCTGGAGTTTAGTTCCCTACCTCCAGATGTCTCACTGCTCTCTTCCCTCCACAGGCTGAGATGGAAAACATTCGCGCACCTTGTATCCCCTATGACAAAAGGGTCTGCATGATGCTCTGAGACACTCAGGACTGTTGGCTTAACAACCAGCCTCTTGAGACAAGCTGCCTGTCATCAGCCCACTGGGGTGTGGCTGAGGCAAGAGTCTACACAGGTGGAAAAGGAAGCTGAGCGGTGGCTTCAAACCCGAGTACATCAGTTCTCTTATGTGGCCTTCTTGTAGCTGTGGCTGGGCCTATAGGTGTGTGACCTAAACAACAACAACAACAAAAAAAAACCCTCTTTTCAAAAGGAAAGTTTAAAATAAATCTCCTCTAGTACTCAGGTATCCATTGGTAATTAAGAAAAATACAAAAAAAAATCAATAGATATTGATATATTGTGATTAACACCTTAGGTCACCAGCTGGTTTAAAAGTAAAACTTGGTGATAAGATCATACAGTAGAAACAGGCAGTTTTATGATATGCTTGCAAAATGACAGACACGGGTAAACACCCTCTCTGGAATTGTAATTGCACAAGCAGGCACACAGTTGCGCTCTGTAACAGAGTCAGGCTACCTGGAAACCAGAACAGCTTCTTGGTATTATGGAGGTGAAATTCTTCCGGGGCAGCTTCTGAGCATCCCTGCTCTTTGTCAGGAGGCTGTAGCACCATCCAGTCCCCCCCCCCAAGGCAGTAAAGGGGGATGGAGTTGGTGATCAGAGCCAAAAGCTCTTTCCTTTTGGCAATTTAACTCTTTCTATCTCTGGGCCCAGAAGATGATGACTTCTGGTGATTTTACTCTTTCTTGCTATTCTGGGGCCCAAAGCAGCTGGCTTCTGTCAATTCAGTTCCCTGATATCAGGGGAAAAGAGACTTAGTTACTTGGGTTCCATTCTCTTTGACTCAGGCCTCTCACTGGCCAGGCCAGAGGCTCGGAGTTCCTTAACTCTTCATGAGCCGGAGAGGAGAGGAGAGAGGCGAGAGGCAAGAGGAGAGGAGAGAGGAGAGAGGAGAGAGGAGAGCACATATATACACACATACTGGATGAAGCTGAAGAGTCTGCACTGCCATTTTATTGTTGTTCTTAGTTTTTATACTTTCTCAGGAAAATTAATCACATGGTTTTCTAAGCATTTTTACATTCCATAAGTTCACAGAGCAATAAGGCTTAAGGAATTACAACAGAATCGTTTACGTATCTTTCCATTAGGCTAGTACCTGACTAAACATTCATTATCTATTGCTAGATCCATAAGCTCATTAAAAGTTTAAAGCAGTAATTTTTATGTCGTAAGTTAGCACAGAATTTATCAAGAGACAAATATCTGCCTTGTGTCTTACTATTTTGAAATCTTGGATAAGACTTGTATTAGTCCATCATTTATGTTTTGTCCTTTCACCTACAATCAATTTCCCATCCCCAGTTTATGACCCTTAGTTACCAGATAGTGGCTTCATTCCTGACCTAGAAGGAATTTGTTCCAAGCTGGTTTTCTTTTTCTAATGCAATCAGCCCATGAAACATGAAAGTTTACAGAACTCTATTTGCAGCATTTGTTCTATAGGGGGCTTGGAATTACTTATATCAATTTAGGAGTTCTATAAATAGAAATATGAAGTCATCAGTTCATCTACACAGCATAAGTACATGAAAGTACCATCTTCATATTGATTCTGCAGGAAATCTGCCCAATAGAGTTAGCAGATGCCCAGGAATCATTAGGCGATGCAAGAGTGGCAGGAAAGGCATGTTGGTAGCAAGAAGCAATCCTGGGATGAAGTGTCTGAGGACCCTGCATCTCAGAGTGCATCCATTTCAGCCGTGCAAAACAGTGGGTCGTCACCAGAAAGCTCACTTGCCATAGCCTTTCCTAGATGGCTTCTGACAGCTCTTAATTTTAACAAGGAAAAAAATCCACATTATCAACAATTTAAAATCTTTGCAGATTTTGCTTTGACTCCGACAGTGCTTGCTCTAAAAGCTATTTCCTTTTTGGAGACCTCTTCATCCGTGAATAGGAACTTAATGTGTTATCCATCATAAAATCATACAGTACTTTGACCCAGGAGATGTGATGGGGGAGGTTGTCATAGTATTCGGCTGCTATTTTCCTCACCTGGAAGTTAAAAAACAAAACAAAACACAGTGAATGTTACTGAGGCCTCAAGGTGACAGGTGAGTGTCTGACACAGGCAGAGGGACAAATACCAAACCAGCTAACGTGCAATGCCTTTTTGTTCATGGTCCTTCAGACCACTGTAGTTCTTCATGAATAAAGACAGTCTACAGACCACATGCACATTAACAGCTCTGTCGCACACTGGACTTAGGGCAAAGCCAGCAGCATTCAGTTCACCCAGCAACTGGAACAGAAAGCCATTAATGTGTGTCTGCACTACAGTGGTAAAGGGGAGATGCTCTCCCTCCACCCCTGTCCCTTGCCACCTGCAGCAGATGGAAGAGATGGCCCTGGGGTCATGAGAACTGGAGAGCTAGTCCTGTCCTTCCCAGTCCACAGCACTTGGGTGAGAGGGCTCTGTACCTCACTGGACGACACAGTAGAGCTGACCCTGGTGGAATGAACACCGGTGAGCATGGGGAGCCTGGCCCTATGATAGTGTAGCATAAGGCCTTGAAGCAGACCAATGAGTCATTGTAATAAACATTTGCAAGCAAAGAAGTGAGGGCAAAAGGGCCCTACGCTGTGGGACACACTGTGACACACTACAGCTTCCAGAAGGAGATATTTTTTTTCTTCTGTGGGGACGTTGCAAGGGCAGAGCATGGATTTCATGAAGCTGTACCAAGCCCCCCAATTAAATACTTTCTTTTCTAAGTTGCCTTGGTCATGGTGTCTCTTCACAGCAATAGGAAAGTAGCTAGGACAGAGTTATTTTACTGCCTAACAGATCTTACACATCTGCAGATACTTCTGAACCATGAGCATAAGAATCTATTTACTGCCTAACAGATCTTACCCATCTGCAGATACCTCTGAACCATGAGCATAAGAATCTATTTACTGCCTAACAGATCTTACCCATCTGCAGATACCTCTGAACAGATCTTACACATCTGCAGATACCTCTGAACCATGAGCATAAGAATCTATTTACTGCCTAACAGATCTTACACATCTGCAGATACTTCTGAACCATGAGCATAAGAATCTATTTACTGCCTAACAGATCTTACACATCTGCAGATACCTCTGAACCATGAGCATAAGAATCTAAAAGACTGTGTACTCTTGGTCAAACTAGCCTGTCAGATAGCAGAAGATATTATGCTTTGATTTTCATTTTGATGGGCAGCTTTGGCTACTAAAATGTACTAACTTTCATTAAACAGTGAGCAAGTGAAGATTAATTTGGATTAGGTAGCTATTAGAAATGAAAATATTTACCAAATTCTTTACTTACCAAGGGCAGGTCTTTTCCGGGTATGTTGGGGAAGTCATGGTGTTCGTTATGATAGCCCAAATTGAAGGTGAGTAAGTTGAGAGGCCCATAATAGGAGAATGTTTGCTGTTCCTTTAAGAACATGTAATGGTCCCCTATAAGATTGCCAGATATTGGGTGCAAACCCAGACCAAGCGTGGAGGCTACCAGCATGTAGACTAAAGATTTCATTCCAAAGACATAGTACACTATAACGTCAAAGGTGATCTGAACAACAGCGTTGATGATTTCCAGATAAGAAATTGGTTTGCGGTTGATAAATAGAAGTCGAAAAATAATAAATAAAGGTTGAAAAGCAATCCAGACAAGCTTCCTGTACACGGTGCAGAAGAACCAGCCCTCAAGATCGTGAGGAACACCTATGTCAACACCATCAACTCCAAAGAATCGATGGTGATCCATGTGGTATCTCTTAAAGGAAATCGAGTATGGAACCCCAATCGGGAGGTTAGCAAATATTCCAAACCAGCGGTTCCACAGTGCTTTGCGGTGGCCAAAGGGGAAATTATGAGTGATCTCATGAGAACCTGTAATTAGTGAGTAGTTAATAGAGCCACCAAATACATAGGCACAAAATATGACCCATTTCCACTCCAAGTCTTTGACTAAGTAAAACAAAGCTAGCTGGATAAGAATTATTATGGTTATGATCCAGATCAGGTTAGGGTCCGGTTTCATCAAGGATTTTATCTCTGGATATTTTGCTGTAAGAAAAGAAAACACAAGAATAGTTAGGTGGAGATTACTGTAATTATAATTACCATCAAGTATATTTAGGTGAACACATTGAAGAAATTATAGTTAGGAGGAGTTGGGAGATGGTTCGATGGGTACGAGAACTTGCTGTAAAAGCACCTTCCTTTAAACACACACAGCTATTAACTGAAACTGTATCAAAGACCTAACGATAAAATCCCAAATCTCCAAAGACAACATTAAAGTTAAACCTCATGACCTCTTTGGTTTTTAAACTGCATACAATTTTTTTTTTCTTCTGCAAATAATGCCACGGAAAAGGGGAAGACTATTGATGAGGAACATTTATGTAGACTGTTTAGGAGCCTTTAAAGCTTTCACAAATAAGTAACAATCCAATTTAAAAGGTGTAAAGCTGGTGAGATGACTCAGAGGTTAAGAGCACTGACTGCTCTTCCAGAGGTCCTGAGTTCAATTCCCAGAAACCACATGGTGGCTCACAACCATCTGTAATGAGAGTTGATGCCTTCTTCTGGTGTGTCTGAAGACAGCTACCCCATACTCATAAAAATAAATCAGTCTCTTTTTTTTATTGTAAAACTATCTGAACAGATATTTCTCCAGCTAATCTTGGTTGTCAGCTTGATTGCCTGTGGAATTAGCTTAAATCCAGGCCCCTGGGCATAGCTGTGAGGGATTTCTCTTGGTTGGATTGTTTGAGGTGCAAGATCCATCCTATATCTGAGGCAAGCGTTCTGGTGGCAGCCCACATAAAAGGACATGGAGGAAGCAAGCTTTTGCTTTTTGCCTGCTTGCCCTCACTCTCACTGGCAAGGGCATCTACCCTGCTGTGGAGGCCTTTCTTTGCTGGCATTAGGCCCTACCACTTTGTTATTCCAATGTAGAGGGAAGACCTGATGCTTTCTAGGATGTCTCTGGGACTCCAGCATCAGAGTGTGACTGCCAAGACATTCATTCTCTTTAACTGAATAACAATTGTAACCTTGGCCATTCCATCAAGAGACAGCCATTGCTGGGTTGCTCAGGCCAGCAGCTCTAAGCCACACTAATAAACCTCTCCCTACCTTTGCTACCCCAGGATTACTCTTCTGTGCCACTGGGCCTGGCTTTCATATGGGAGCTGGGCATCTGAATTCAGGTCATCCTTCCTGCATCACAAGCACTGTATTGACCGAGCTATGTCTCTAAGGCCGCTTCATTCTTATTTGTCATAGCTTAACAATACACTCTGTGTAAACACACCACCATCTCTTTATACTTGCTGTTTATTGATGGTCACCAGTTAAACCCACAACTTAGCTATTGTGAATGTCACAACATGTATAAATGTGCAGGTTTCTCATTTGTGTGCTGTCTTAGTCAGGGTTTCTATTGCTGCACAAACATCATGACCAAGAAACAAGTTGGGGAGGAAAGGGTTGATTCAGCTTACACTTCCACACTGCTGTTCATCATCAAGAAAGTCAGGACTGGAACTCAAGCAGGTCAGGAAGCAGGAGCTGATGCAGAGGCCATGGAGGGATGTTCTTTACAGGCTTGCTTCCCCTAGCTTGCTCAGCCTGATCTCTTATAGAACTCAAGACTACCAGCCCAGAGATGGTCCCACCCACAAGGGGCCTTTCCCCCTTGATCACTAATTGAGAAATCACCTCCACAGCTGGATCTTGTGGAGGCATTTCCCTAACTGAAGCTCCTTTCTCTGTGATAACCCCAGCTGTGTCAAGTTGACACAAAACTAGCCAGTACAATTGACCCCTTGTCAACTTGACACACAAACATATCACTAGTAAGCCTCAACCCTTAGTTCTTATTCATCCCCAAGATCTTAAATAACTTTAAAAGTCCCACAGTCTTTACATATTAAAAGTTCAATCCCTTTAAAATGTCCAGTATCTTTTAAAATTCAAAGTACTTTAAAATTCAAAGTACTTAACTATGGGCTTCACTAAAAAACTTCCTTCAATCTCCAACCATCCAATGTCTGGGATCCAACTTACGATCTTCTGGGCTCCTCCAAGGGCTTGGGTTACTTCTCCAGCCATGCCCTTTGTAGCACACACCTCATCTTCTAGGTTCCTCCGCCTGTACTCCACTGCTGCTGCTGTTCTTGGTGGTCATCTCATGGTACTGGCATCTCCAAAATGCTTCTGTAACTAGGCTTCAACACTAGCCTCTCATAGGCTCTCTTCATGGTGCCAAGCCTCAACTTCTTTACATGACCCCTTCAGTTCTGGGCCATCAATTGCAACCGAGGCTGCACCTTCACCAATGGCCTTCCATCGCCTCTCACAGTGCTTCCGTGGCCTCAGCTGCTCTGCATGACTCCTTCATGCCTCTAAAACCAGTACTACCTAGGTAACTCTTATACATTACCAAGTCCAGTCACAGCACAAGGTACAACCATGGCTATCTGGAACACACGGAGGAACACGAAAGTCTTTTGTAAAGGGTCTTCTACAGTGGAGTTACTACGACCAGAGAAGAATTAGTGGCGATTAAAGAATCGAGGTCGATTGGTCGTAGTTATCAGGGTCATTACGTTTCCAAAACGAAATCATCAAGACCATAGAACAATTAGTGTCGACTAAGAAGTCGGGGTCGATTGGTCTTGGTCAGAATAATCAAACTCACAAATAGTAATGGCCCTGAAAAGAGTCTTTAATTTTCCCTCTGAAATTTCACAAGCCAGGCCTCCATCTTCTGCACTGTTCTCAACATTATCTTCCAAGCTCCTACACAACATCTGACAAAGCTCTTAACACAGAATGGATCTTCTAGCCCAAAGTTCCAAAGTCCTTCCACAGTCCTTCCCAAAACATGGTCAGGTTGTCACAAGAATACCCCACTATGTTGGCACCAATTTGTCTTAGTCAGGGTTTCTATTCCTGCACAAACATCATGACCAAGAAGCAAGTTGGGGAGGAAAGGGTTGATTCATCTTACACTTCCACACTGCTGTTCATCACCAAGGAAGTCAGGACTGGAACTCAAGCAGGTCAGGAAGCAGGAGCTGATGCAGAGGCCATGGAGGGATGTTCTTTACAGGCTTGCTTCCCCTGGCTTGCTCAGCCTGCTCTCTTATAGACCCAAGTCTGCCAGCCCAGAGATGGTCCCACCCACAAGAGGCCTTTCCCCCTTTATCACTAATTGAGAAAATGCCTTACAGCTGGATCTTGTGGAGGCATTTCCCCAACTGAAGCTCCTTTCTCTGTGATAACTCCAGCTTGTGTCAAGTTGACACAAAATTAGCCAGCATATGTGCCGACTGCATTCACTTTGGAAGTGTAGCAAGAAGTGAGAGAAAATTCTACATAGTAGATCTATTGTGAGATTATTATGGGAGGAAAACCACTATTTTTCTTAAAATTAAGTTTTAGAAAATCCATATTATCCTCTATAGTAAGTGCATAGTTTATGACCCCGTAGTAGGATGCAAGCAAGCCTTTTCTCTGTTTATGTTTCTATGATGGCTAAGGATGCTGAGGAATTTTTTATATACATCTTTGCCATTCGTATTTCATTATTGAGAAGCGGCTCTTCAGACCACAAACTCCTTTTACACTTGGATTCTTGTGGATTTGTAGTTTTTTAGAAATCCTTATGTGTTCTGGAGAGTAGCTTTCTGTTCAATGACGAGCTGGCAAGCATTTTCTCCCATTCTAGATATTGTCTCCCTACTGCTGTTATCCGCTTTGCTCTGCAGACATTGTCACCGTTGGCAGAAGCCCATTCATGAATCTAGCTTGTGTTTGCCTTTGGGCTGTCTGCTCATTGCTGATATCTTGAGTGTGTTTTATTCCAGCAGTTTCAAGTCTGTTTGTTTGTTTGTTTTTCGAGACAGGGTTTCTCTGTATAGCCCTGGCTGTGCTGGAACTCACTTTGTAGACCAGGCTGGCCTCGAACTCAGAAACCCACCTGCCTCTGCCTCCCGAGTGCTGGGATTAAAGGCCTGTGCCACCACGCCCAGCTTCGAGTCTTAAACTGAGCTATTTGGTACATTTTGAGCTGACTTTGTACAGTTTGTACATTTTCAGTGTGGTGTGTGTGAATCATTTTGTGTGTCTTCAGCTTTTTTTTCACTCCTGTTGTCTATTACTTCATTAGTAAAGATTACTATGAGCAATCTAATTTTTTTCTTCTTTTTAAGATAGGATGTTTTTTGTAGCCTTGGCCGTCCTATGACTCTCTGTAGATCGGGGCTGGCCTCGAACTCAGAGACCTGCCTGTCTCTGCCTCCAGTGCTGGGGTCACAGGTGCATGCTTCCACCACCTCTCACTATTTAACTCTTTAATCTACTGTAGGGTGGGGTCTGGTTTTAGTTTCTCTTCCTTCGATGTTTGTTTTTGGGATTCAGAAAAGGTACAAGTTTTAGAAGGTTGAGAGTTCTTTGTGCTGCCTAGTCTGGGCTCAAACTTGTGGGCTCTTCCTAGTTCTTCTGCCTCAGCTGACTGAGTACACAGGAGTGCCCCATCACACTCAGCAAACAGGATAAGTATTCTCTGTGTGTTGTGCCTTACTAGGTTACTAATTTGTTGGCAGCTCTGGAGGTTTGAATAAGAAGATGCCCCCATAGGCTCACATATTTCCACACTTAGTTCCTATTGATGAACTGATTGGAAGATATGTAGCCTTGTTGGAGTAGGTGTGCCCTTGTTGGAAGAAGTGTGTTACTAAGGGTGGGCTTTGAGGTTTGGAAATCTCGCATCAGGCACAGCATTGGTCTCTGCCTGCTGCCTGCAGGTCAGGATGCAAACTCTCAGCTCCAGTGCCATGCCTGCCTGCCTGCCTGCCGCCATGCTTCCCACCATGGTGCTAATGGACTAACCCCAAAGCTGTAAACAAGTCCCCAGTGAAATGCTTTCTTTTATGAAGAAACTTGGCAACTTCACAGCAATAGAACAGTGTCTAAGACATCAGTTATCTCTCTTATCATATTAATTTCGTTTATGTGTATGTATGTTTTTGTCTGTGAAGTTGTGTGTGGGCCCATAGAAGCCAGAAGAGGGTCTTGGATCCCGAGGAGCTGGAGTTGCAAGTGATTCTGAGCCACCTGATTTAGGTGCTGAGAACTGAGTCCAGCAGTGTGCACTCTTCACTGCTGACCCTGCTTGGTCAGTTCTGATAGCCTTTGGGTAGAGTCTCTTTTCTTACACACAGGCTGCTATGGACAAACAGAATTTGTGTCTCTCCTTTTTCCTCTGCATGTCTGCACTTTCTGAAACGTGTTAGGCTTATACTGCATAAGCAGCAAGTGTCCTCTTTTCCAGCAGGAACCATGGAGGCCACCAGAGGAACAGAAGGTTTCTACTGTGCCAGAAACCCTTGGACAAACACAAAGGAATCTCCACAGAGTTTAAGATAAAGCCCCTGAGGAAGATGCTTGCTCTAAAGACACCTTGAAAGGCAAGGAGGAAGCTTCTATCTGAAAGACAAATAAAGATGGATATATAGAGAAGTGGCATTGATATGGCTAGGTTGGCAAGGATGGCTGGAAACTCCTATACCTGTAGAACCATCGGAGCCCAAGGCACCAAGGCTATAGGCTCCACGATGTTCTGCAGCTTCTCTGCTTCTACCAGGTCTTCAACGACAGACACCTTTGTTAAATTCAACAGACTCCAGCCCACATCCTGGGAATTGGAGAATGCACATGGAAGTACCCCAACCAGCAGTTGGTAAATGAGTAATCTACAAGCTTGGTTAGGGCAAAATCAATAAGAAGAGAATTGCCTCGACAGATAATTCTTTGATTGCTCGATCTCTTGGGAAATATGGCATCATCAGCAAAATAATATAATTTCTGGGATCTATACAATTCAAGGAAGCAAACAGCCTCCCATGGCCCAGATATCTTCTCCAAGAGGATGAAGGAAAATAAAAAAGACCACACATTCACTAGAAGATGGAGATGCGCTCAACTGAGAAGACCAGACAGACAGGCTTATGTGAAGGATGGAGGAGGGTCCCCTGGGGTATTCCTGTGAGCAGGTCAGTTAATAAACAGTGACTGCTTGTTGGGGGGAAACAGAAAAGGGGAAGAAAAAGTGAGAGAATGGGAGAGAGAATGGGGTTGGAGAACCAGAGCTAGAGAGAGGGGGAGGGGAGGGATGAGGAGGGGAGAGGTAAAGAGAGCGAGAACAGTAAGTGGTACCCTGGCCTTCTTCCCGGATGCAGAGCAAGTGCCCTGGGTCCTTTCCTCACTCAGTGCGGTGCTGGCTGCAGCCTCACGTGGGCCGCGAGCATTCAACCATCCAGTCCATCCCCTGCCCTGCCTCCATGAATTCTCTGCCCAGCATCTCACTCTCAGTGGCTTCTGCAGCTCCCATTGCTGGGAACCAGTTTTGTTCCTTTTCTGGCATCCTATTACCTTGCTTTACATAAAATTTTAGTTTATTTTGAGATTTTTGAGCGTGTTTGGTCAATCAGGCATCTCTGTCAATTTTGTGACTGTGAATTTTGTGACTTTCCTAGAAAGTGACCGAAGTTTCAGAAATACGATATCACGTCGATGTAACTCAAGCAACGGCCCTGGTTTTCTCCCCGATGGCCATCCATCTCTGTTTCCAGAAAGGGAATCCCGAGCAGCACTCATGCCTCCTCGAATTTCCATTGGTTGAATTTCCATTGAGAAATGTAAAGTCCTTTCTGCTTTTCAAACAGGATGGTGCTAGATTTGTAGGGAAAGTCTCCCTCTTGAGACAAGAATGGATTACAACTTCCTGTTTCTTTGACTTTCCCCAGCTACTGATGAGAACACTGAATTCCATTGTTTGAGGGTGAGTTTTCATATGGGTGGATATCACACTATTAATTATTATCAATAATTATTTTTGTTTTTATGCAATATGTAGATAGCATAGATAAGATTGCCGTACGTCATTTCCTATCAAGTATGCATTAGTGACTTGCAATATGCTCAAATCAAGGGTTCTCTCTCCTGTGTACCAAGCTCTCCTGTGTAAACGAATCGGGACTAGAACTCACAACGAACCACAAGGCTCTGTATCCTGGGTGCTGGGATGAAAGGTGGTTGCCCTTTTCCCAGGCAAACCCAAAGTCTCTTAAAGGGCTGTCCTTATTAAGCAACTTAAAGTTTCAATTCTGCCAGGAGGGCAGATGTGAGCACAGCAGGATCTGTCTTCTCTGACAAATTCTGGAACCACAGGGTGGGTGCTGGACCCTGCTAGTCTTTTGCTTAGGACCACATGAGCGTGGCTCTAGTGGCCCTGGGGCCCCTCGCCATCATGCCATTTGCTTCGTATGCTTGCTGTCTGGCTTTGGGCTTCTCCTGGAGCCGTTTCAGGAGCTACTGAATCATAACCTATCCATGGCCTCGGGAATCGTGCTGTAGATAGCCCAACCGAAGGAACCCATAGCTCTAAGGCCAACAGAGGCAAGATGAGTCACGGCCCAGACCACTCTTCCTAATGAAAGCCAGCGCAGCACAGGGGCAGGTAGACCCTAGCCCGGGTGTCCTCCCTGTGTACACTGAGCCTCCTAAGGGCTTCTGGCCTGGGCCATCCCTACCAAGCCTTGGTGATAGAGAGCTGGGATGTCAGCATCAGTCTTAAGCATCCCCGACCTTAACCCCCACACACACACACACAGGCAATCTCACCCAATATCTCCCGACGTCGATCATTATGCAGCCGATCATTGTAGACCCACTCAGCATCTGCCAGTGATACATGTTTCCTCATGGCTGGTGTGCACACCTGCCCTAGGATCTGCTCCAGGTGCAACTCCGAGAGGGTGACAGGATCAATAGCAGCTGTGGCCTGCGTCTCTTATCCCCTTCACAGGCTGAGTAATACCTTTGAGGAGGTTCTAAACCCCACCCAGTCTCCAGCCCGGCCTGGTCAGCTGACTCTGCAGGCTGTGCCTCCAGGTTCTGAGGTTTGGATTCGCCCTCCTGCAGTCTATGGGTACCACTGCCCCTGCCCATAGAGGCTGGGCCTCTGCCCTAGCAAGGCTGCAGCCATTTTGTTCCATGCCTGCCAGCTTTTTTATAGTGTAGCTGTAAAATGCCTGCCAGTTATTGGCACAGAAAAATTTGACTCAGAGCCGGGTCGTGCTGACCATATCCCCTGTTACAATATGTATGAGGTTTGTTGATCTTTTTCTTTTTTGTTTTTTGTTTGTTTGTTTGTTTGTTTGTTTTGAGACAGGGTTTCTCTGTATAGCCCTTGCTGTCCTGGAACTCACTCTGTAGACCAGGCTGGCCTCGAACTCAGAAATCCACCTGCCTCTGCCTCCCGAGTGCTGGGATTAAAGGCGTGCGCCACCACTGCCGGTCCAGGTTTGTTAATCTTAAAAGAAAAAAAAATTCACAAAGTTTTACATAGCACCCTTTGTATTAGAGGTCAATATGAACTGTTATGTTTGCATTAGCTTGAGTCACGACTGACTACCGGGCAGCATTTCCAGCATCTGCTTATGAGCTCATTGTGGTTTTTGTTGTTGTTTTTTTGTTTTGTTTTGGTTTGGTTTTTTGTTTTGTGTGTGTCTGTGTGTGGTTTTATCCTTTATAAACTGATATAAAAAATGTTCAAGGTCGTAGCCTCAGTGAGGCTACCCCTCCCCCCCGAATTCTGAACTACGGCCTGATGAATCAGTCTCAGCATTTGCACTCAATAAACCAGCCCTGTTGGATTGAGATGAGTGTTCGTGTGTTTCATGGGGCGATTCCCAACATTTGGTGCATCGGCCGGGAAGCCCCGTACCCCAGAACATCCCTCAGTTACTGATAGTGAATGCCGCCAAGCCAGCTGGCCGGCCGTCCATGAGGAGGAAAGTTTGTTTGTTTGTTTGTTTGATTGTTTGTTTCCCAGTGCTTTTTCTTAGTTTGGTCTGGTTTCTGGTACGTTTTGGTGACTCAAGTAAAGACAGTTGGTCACAGTAATGCTATTGGGTCAGGAGGACAGAGGATGTTCAGAATCTCCTCTTGGATAGGTGGTCAGAGTGCAATCCACCCTTTTGAACAAGGATTTAGTCCTTTACATCTAAAAATAAATACACTTAATCCTTGAAATGATATATAAAAAGAAAGGAGAATATAGGTGTAATTTATCCACTAAGCTATTTAGTTTTAAATTTTCAAAAGGATTTTTTAAAATTTCAATTGAAAGATAATACTTTTTTTGTTGTCAAAACATTTTGCCCTAGGAAAGATATAACCTGCCAAAAAAGGATGTTCCTTTCCCAGAGGTAAGCAGTTGGGACAGAATTTTGGTTTTTATCTTTCCAGGAGAATAAAAGCATCCAACTAAGGAATATGGATTCAGGGCAACTGCAACAGCTGAAGAAAAAGGCCAGGCCAGCAAGAAAAAGAAAAGTCCCAAGAAAAAGAGTAAATTGGCTAAGTGGTGTTGCTGCCCTCTACAGACATAAGTGGCAACTGCACCTTATGTGGTCCCAATTCAATAAACAAAAGCTGGCTTTGAGTTTGGAGAGAGGCTCTCCTTATCTAAACCCACACATGCTTGTTAAAGGAAAATCTAAAATCTTTGTCTCCTCTCAGAAGAACTACCTGGTATGAGACAGAGGAAAAAAGAGAAAGACTAGTTTATTATCAGTAATATACTCTTTTGGTTGTCATCTAACTCTCCAAAACTTTCTTTAAGATAGAAATATCTAAAAATGTATACGATAGCCGGGCGGTGGTGGCGCACGCCTTTAGTCCCAGCACTTGGGAGGCAGAGGCAGGTGGATTTCTGAGTTCAAGGCCAGCCTGGTCTACAAAGTGAGTTCCAGGACAGCCAGGGCTATACAGAGAAACCCTGTCTCAAAAAAAAAAATGTATACGATTATTATGTACATATAAACTTTCTATTGTGATGCTAGTGGTCATACAGAATATTCACTAATTCTAGAAATAAGCTTCATCCAGCTTCCTGTATGTGTTTTCAGGTTTGAGTCTGAAGCAGGTAGCCAGGAACTGCTGAATATGGCATTTAAAATGTTTAGGTTTTCTACCATTACCAACAGTAACCTTTGAAGTCCCCAAGAAGATGAAAGGGCCCCGCAACAACGAATCCACCTAGATTGTGGTAACGCCAACCACTGGGCAAAAGTGCCCCAGGTCTCTTCTGCCACCAGGTTCTGCACAAACAGTGGACACCTTTGGGTTCACTACTGTCTTCTACCTAGCCACGACTGCTACTGAGCTGACAAACACCACCCAAAGACCAGCTTTGGACTACAGACTGCTCAGGACATTCAAACTGCTGAGTTCATATGGGGCTGAACACTTTACAGAACCTTGAACTCAAAAGACTTCATTCTAAAGCTCCTGAATATAACCACGGTGGGCTTTGCGGAGAGCTTGGCAGAAATAGCTTCATTATTGTAAATAGTTTACTGTGTTAGAGTTAAAATCTTTCCTTTTTATTTAGACAAGAAGAATATAGGAATAACAGGGGTAGAAGGAAGAAGACCACGTGACCGCAGACAGAGACTTCTGAAACAACCGGAACACTTCCTGGATTCAAACCCAGGACAAGCCTTACTCAGCACCTACGGCTCCCTTTGGACTCGGCTCCTTTCTTGCTCTCCTTCCCCCCTCTCCTCTCATGGTCTGGTTTAGCCTGCCAGCCCCATCCAACCTGGACCGTTCCCTCTGCCTGCTTCCTCCCTTATACCCACCATAAAGCCACTCTCCACGCTTCAGGGATGGTCAACGTTCCCCCTTCACCTCATCTTTCATTCACTGAGAACCCAATCAATGGCCTGGTGGTGAAGATTGATGGCTGAATTGTCTTAAAATGCTATAGGGGTACCAGTGAATATGGTTGGTATAATCACTGAGTCTCTTTGCATTTTTGAGGTCAAGTGTGCCAGAGAAATCCGGCTTGTCCAACATAGCCATTCCCTTAGTAATCTGTTGACCCAGTTGGATGGCCATTATCACCATGTTTTCCCTCCTAGATTTTAGTTTAGTTTAGTATAGTTTAGTTGATTGGTGGGAAGACATGTGCACAGGCCTATGGAGTCCAGAGTTCAATGTTCAGTGACTCTCCACCTTGGTTTTCTGAACCAGGCCTCTGACTGAACCTGGAACTCACCGGTGTGCCAAACTAGCTGAGAAGTTTTGCCTGTCTCCCCATCCTCTAGTGCTGGGATTGATTTCAACACGTAAAACCACACCTATGAGTGTTGTGGGTCCACATTCATCTTTCTTACCCACTGAGCCACTTTCCTAAGCCACTAGATTTTAACTGTCATATATGCATATGTATGGGGTGGTGCCAGCATAGGTTTTGAAACTACATAGGGCACCATAAGAGGGCAAGCTTTGAGTGAGGAATGAAGGGAGGGGAGATGAGTGAATCATGGAACACATGTGTCAGGAACACAGAAGGGACTACTTGGGGGGGGGGTGAGAATGAGACTGTTGGGATGAGGCACGAAGAGGGGAGAGAAGGAACAGATGCTAATGCGAAACTAAATGTGACCTACCCCTGCTGTAGAATCCCGGAGAGCTACTGGATGAGAAAGGGCTTTATTATAGCATGCTGACTTTTGATATTTAAAAAAAGAAAGGACAAAATACTGTGCTAGTGCCTTTTTTGCTCATGTATGGATAAAGAAACCCCCCAACTCACACAATAACTAAAAACAAACATTTTATTTTTCAGTTGATCTATGCAAGAAGGAACAATGGCTCTAACTGAGCTTTAACATTGATGTGAGGTTTCCAGCCTTGATTGTGGTGGTGACAGAAATGGTAATGTGGTCAAACGTAACTAAAATAGTGCAGAAATGTGGCTCGGGGTACAGTAGTGTCCAGGGACAATACTCAACACCAATATAAATATACAAGCGAATTCTGTACACTGAAAATGGATACTTTATTATTCAGGGTTCTCTAGAGGAACAGAGCCAATTGTGTGTGTGTGTGTGTGTGTGTGTGTGTGTGTGTAGAAAGGAGATTTATTAGAGTGCTTTACTGAATGTGGTCCCACTAGTCCAACAATGACTGTCTATGCCAATGGAAGGCCCAAGAATCCAGTAGCTGTTCAGTCAAAGAAGCTGGATGTCTCTGCTTGTCTTCAGTACACGCTGGAATCCTGAAGAAGTAGGTTTTCATGCCAGTGAAGGAATGGATTTATTATCGGGGTGAAAGCAAGAAGCAAAAGAGTCCCTTCTTCCATGTCTTCTATATAGGCTGCCAGCATAAGATGTGTCCCAGATTAGAGATGGATCTTTCCACCTCAAAAGATCTGTATTAAAGGTGGATCTTCCCACTTCAAATTATTTCATTAAGAAAATAAATCCATCTACCCCAACGCTGGGCAGGCAGAAGCAGGCAGGTCTCTCTGAGTCTAAGCCCCGCCAGTTTTGTGCAGTAACTTCCAGGTCAGCTAGAGCTCCATAGTGAGACCATGTCTCCACAACAACAACTACCACCAAGCCAGGGGTAGTGGCACACACTTTTACTCACTGCACCTGGGAGGCAGAGGCAGAGGCCAGCCTGATCTATGGAGGGAGTTCCAGGACAGTCAGGGCTACACAGAGAAACCCTGTCTCAAAACAAACAGGAGAACAGAACCCCATCACCACCACCAAAGTCTCACTGGATACCAAGCCTGCGGCTTCTTTGACCTTGTACTTTCTGTCTACCAGAACTGAGGGAGATGAATTATGTGGCATTTTTTTAGAGTAGCTTTAATGGGTAAAGACATTTATGTTAGGGTCCAGGAGTCACCCCAGAAATCACAGGGGCACCAATCTTAGTTGAACAGGGATGGTTTGTTGAATGTACACCCCAATACTGATCGGCCAGAGCAACAGCTCAAAGCTGTGTGCTGGACATTTCTCAGGGATGGTTTATAAAGGATAAAACTTCAAAACCTACAATGAGCCACAACACAGGTGTTGGAAGTACTGCCCAGTGGTTAGCCCTGACTCAAGCCAATTTAAACATAACAGTTCATATTACCCTTTAGTTTGATGGGTCCTACAGGAAGCTAATAGTTGTGGGGTTTCTTAATATTAACAAACCTCAGAACATAACAAGGTATGTAGTCAGCATGATCCTGCTCTGAGTCAAGTTATTTTTCTGCATTAATAACTGTCAGGCATATTACAGCAACAATATGAAATAGCTGGCAGTCATGGAACAAAATGGCTACAGCTATGCTAGGCGGGTAGGCTTCAACAATTAGCAAAAGAAAAACTCATAAATTATACTTATACAAAGCAGTACGCACTTGCAACAGCTGAACCTTGGGTTTCAACAACAGTGACTAAGAGATGGAGAAACAGTGGACTTTCAGAAGATTGATGACCAGGTTTTGAACATCTTCCTAATACAACTGAGGAATAGAATACAAAATGAAATGTGTATATTTAATGTACTCTTCATCCGTGACTAGTCTATATTCATGTCTTCCTCACAGTCAGGATAAAGAATGTTTTCTTTAATTTCTATAATGTTACCCACACACACCCAGGACTAAGACAACCTGTGACCCACTTCCTACTCCCAGATTGGACTTGCCTTTTACACAACATTTGAGGGAGCAGATCACCTCCATCCTGTTGAGTAAGGCTCGTGATTTTTAACCTTGTTTTTGAGACTCCCACAGGTGTATATACTCGTTATTGTAGCAGGATTCCATCATGGGAGGTTTGGTTACCCTCTCACCTACTGATAAATATCTATACTGTATCTGGCTGCGCTATAGAAGAGTCATGGACAGGTCTTTCCCTAGAAAGAGTACATAGAAACAATGTGGCTAAGTTTTCCTGCTTCCTCACCTGAATTAATACGGTCAGGTTTTGTTTTAAAAATTAGAGGTATTTGTTCTAAAGCTTGGTGGCCACTCTATTATCTTTGTGGAGAGTCTGTCTAGAGCTCAGTGCCTGAAGTTGTTGGTTTGTGGCCCCATCTTGGTCCTTGTCCACTGACTGACCTCACCTCTCCAGGGCTTGGACCTAACAGGCCATAGTTTTTGTATCATAGCTGATGTGCCTTGAAATTATGCAATCAGCCTATCGTCCCTGGATCTTGGCTATGAAGGCATCCTCAAAATCACCGGGAACATAAAAAGGCTGAGCTATGGAATAAGCTCGTAGTAGAAGCAGCTCTTGTGCTCTTCTAAGCTGGTCTACTTCTCCAATGGCTGCCATGGGGGCTTGCAGTTTCTTGGCTGTTGTGCTGTTACTGTTGCTGGAGGCAGCGCCCAGGGACTCCCATGAGCAAGCCACTGTCAGTGAGAAAACCCAGAGCTTCCTGGGCAGGTCTTGAGGTCAATCATGTTGATTTCTCTGGACTCTGGCTGGCTCTCCTTTCCTGTCACGTTCCTCGGTTCTCCCTGGTAGCCTAGGGGTGCAGTATAGCTTGATGCTCTCAGGGAGCTGCTAGCCTCCTAGCTGCTAAGCAGCCAACGTCTAGTATTCTCTGTGGACTCTTCGTATTGAAGTTTTCCTGAAGTCTTTTCTAGAGAGTCCATTCTTTTTCGTTTCTTTTTGTTGTTGCTGTTGTTCTTGTTTTTGTTTGTAGAAAATGATTTTAATATTTTCAACTGTTAATATTCAACAGACAGAATAATTATTTTAAGATATATTTCACTGTTATGTCTCCCTTTTCATTTCTGATTTTATTAATTTGGATACTGTCTCTGTGCCCTCTGGTTAGTCTGGCTAAGGGTTTATCTATTTTGTTGATTTTCTCAAAGAACCAGCTCCTGGTTTTATTGATTTTTTTTTGTATAGTTCTTTTTGTTTCTATTTGTTTCTATTTGGTTGATTTCAGCCCTGAGTTTGATTATTTCCTGCCATCTGCTTCTCCTGAGTGTACTTACTTCTTTTTGTTCTAGAGCTTTCAGGTGTGCTGTCAAGCTGCTAGTGTAAGCTCTCTCTAGCTTGTGTCCCATAAGTTTTAGTAGCATATGTCTTCATTTTCATTAAATTCTAAAAAGCCTTTAATATCTTTATTTTTTCCTTGGCCAAGTTATCATTGAGTAGAACATTTTCAGCTTCCATGCGTATGTGTGCTTTCCGTTGTTTTTGTTGGTATTTAAGACCAGACTTAGTCCATGGTGATCTGATAGGGTGCATGGGATTATTTCAATCTTCTTGCATCTGTTGAGGCCTGTTTTGTGACCAATTATATGGTCAGGTTTGGAGACAGTACCATGAGGTGCTGAGAAGAAGGTATATTCTTTTGCTTTAGGATGAAATGTTCTATAAATATCTGTTAGATCCATTTGGTTCATAATTTCTGTTAGTTTCACTGTGTCTCTGTTTAGTTTCTGTTCCATGATCTGTCCATTTCTGAGAGTGGGTTTTTGAAGTCTCCCACTATTATTGTGTGGTGTGCAATGTGTGATTTGAGCTTTAGTAAAGTTTCTTTTATGAATGTGGGTGCCCTAGCATTTGGAACATAGATGTTCAGAATTGAGAGTTCATCTTGGTAAATTTTTCCTTTGACCAGTGTGAAGTGTCCTTCCTTATATTTTTGATAACTTTTGGTTGAAAGTTGATTTTATTCAATATTAGAATGGCTACTCCAGCTTGTTTCTTGGGACCATTTGCTTGGAAAATTGTTTTTGAGCCTTTTACTCTGAGGTAATGTCTGTCTTTGTCACTGAGGTGCATTTCCTGTATGCAGCAAAATGCTGGGTCCTGTTTACGTACCCAGTCTGTTAGTCTATGTCTTTTTATTGGGGAATTGAGTGCATTGATGTTAAGAGATATTAAGGAAAAGTGATTGTTACTTCCTGTTATTTTTGTTGTCAGAGGTGGAATTATGTTTGTGTAGCTATCATCTTTTGGGTTTGTTGAAAGATTACTTTCTTCTTTTTTTCTAGGGTATAGTTTTACTCCTTGTGTTGGTGTTTTCCATCTATTATCCTTTGTAGGGATGGATTTATGGAAAGATGTTGTGTAAATTTGGTTTTGTCATGGAATATCTTGTTTTCTCCATCTATGGCAATTGAGAGTTTTGCTGGGTATAGTAGCCTGGGCTGGCATTTGTGTTCTCTTAGGGTCTGTATGACATCTGCCCAGGACATTCTGACTTTCATAGTCACTGGTGAGAAGTCTTGTGTAATTCTGATATGTCTGCCTTTATATGTTACTTGACATTTTCCCCTTACTGCTTTTAATATTCTTTGTTTAGTACATTTGGTGTTTTGATTATTATGTGATGGGAGGAATTTCTTTTCTGGACCAGTCTATTTGGAGTTCTTTAGGCCTCCTGTGTGTTTATGGGCACCTCTTTCTTTAGGTTTAGGGAAGTTTTTTTTTCCCCTATAATTTTGTGGAAGATATTGACTGGCTCTTTAAGTTGGGAATCTTCACTCTCTTTTATACCTATTATCCTTAGGTTTTATCTTCTCATTGCGTCCTGGATTTCCTGGATGATTTGGGTTAGGAGCTTTTTGTATTTTGCATTTTCTTCAACTGTTGTGTCAATGTTTTCTATGGTATCTTCTGCACCTGAGATTCTCTCTTCTATCTCTTGTATTCTGTTGGTGATGTATCTATGACTCCTGATCTCTTTCCTAGTTTTTCTAATTCCAGGGTTGTCTCCCTTTGTGACTTCTTTATTGTTTCTATTTCCATTTTTAGGTTTTGGATGGTTTTGTTCAATTCCTTCACCTGTTTGATTGTGTTTCCCTGTCATTCTTTAAGGGATTTTTGTGTTTCTTCTACCTGTTTACCTGTTTTCTCCTGTATTTCTTTTTTTTTTTTTTTTTTGGTTTTTTTCGAGACAGGGTTTCTCTGTGTAGTCCTAGCTGTCCTGGAACTCACTTTGTAGACCAGGCTGGCCTCGAACTCAGAAATCCACCTGCCTCTGCCTCCCGAGTGCTGGGATTAAAGGTGTGCGCCACCACGCCCGGCTTCTCCTGTATTTCTTTAAGGGAGTTATTTATGTCCTTCCTAAAGTCCTCTATCATCATCATGAGAAGTGATTTTAGATCCAAATATTGCTTTTCCAGTGTGATGGTGTATTCAGGACTTGCTATGGTGGGAGAATTGGGTTCTGATGATGCCAAGTAACCTTGGTTTCTGTTGCTTATATTCTTACCCTTGCCTCCTGCCATCTGATTATCTCTAGTGCTACCTGCCCTCGATATATCTGACTGGAGCCTGTCCTTCCTGTGATCCTGGTTGTGTCAGAACTCCTCAGAGTTCATCTGTCTCTGTGATCCTGTAGTTCTGGAACCCTGTGATCCTGAGATTCTGGGTATGTCAGAGCTCCTGGGAGTCAAGATGCCTCTGGGACTCTGAGATCTTGGTGTGACCAAGCTCCTGTGATCCTGTGATCCTGGGTGTGTTAGAACACCTGGGAGTGGAGCTTCCTCTGGGTGTTAAGGGACTGGCTGTGGAGTTTGCACCCAAGGTCTACTCAGGGCACCAGCTACAGAGTCCATTCTTCACTTGATCTTAGCCAAATGGCCGAGAAGCGATTACAGAGTCCATTCTTAAGGAAGGGATTTAGAACTCTTTTCTTATGGCTTGCCTTTCCCCATGAGAAAAATTCTAAGACATTGTTCTCAAGTTGCAGGAAAGGTTGGTAGCTTGCTTCTCATTGAAGGAACCTGTTTGCCCACAGTGTTCTGGAATCAGCTCCCTGAGCTGGTCTTCTCAGTTGCTTTCCCCACTGTGAAATATCCCTCCTACAGTAAGGGGACAGATGCGTTGTGTTCTCAGCATACCACAGCTATCATAGACAGATACTCCACTTTGTCACAGACAGGGTGATGAGAGTATTCTAGGCTGCTTGGCTTCAAAATCTATGAATTTAGCCTTTGCAGTAATGGGGGAAGTGGAAAGGGTAAGAAATGCTGGCAACCTGCCTCTTCAAGGTAGCACTAGAGCCCTTAGACTGGGAGCTGGGGACAGGGAACCTATGTATTGGGGTTACCTGCCTGGGGTGCAGTGCCTTCATGCAGGGCTGGAAGAAAGAAAGAACAGGGCATGGCTTGGGTGCTTTGGGCACTTTTCTTCTTACCAAAATTCAGATTCTCTTGAGTACAAATTTCTTCATACATTGTATGTCCCTGGAACATCTAGAACAGCAGTTCTCAACTTGTGGGTTACAACATTGTTAGAGGTCACATGTGATATCCTACATAGCAGGTAGTTACATAACAGTTCATAAAGAAGCAAAAATTATAGTTATTAAGTAGCAACAAAAATAATTTTAATGGTTGGGTGTCACCACAACATGAGGAACTGTATTAAAGGGTTGCAGTGTTGGAAAGGTTGAGAACCACTGCTCTAGAGGGTATATGTTGTCATTTTAACAGTTCTATTAAAAATTTTATACAGTTATGATTACCTCACTGCAGAATGGATGCATAGAGCTAGGTGCATCTCCACTCTAGAAGCCAGAGTACCTGGAATTGTATCTCATTGTGCGTGGTTAGTAAAAAGGGGGACCCTTTATTTCACATTGCCCTGGGCCATTTGTGCTAGACCATGCCCTTTTGCCATCAAACCACTTCCAACTTCATGCCTTACGGCTTTTCTATTCCCAACAGCAAAGGGGCAGGCCTCGCAGGCTATTCCTCAGGCTCTCAAATCTCTGGATTCTGCCTACCGTTTGGCTACTAGGGAACCCAAGAAGTTACAGGGAAGGGAGAGTAAGGGATTTCTCCTTTCCTTTCTCTGCATGGGAGCCAGCTCTGGCCAGCCGGGCTCTTTGCTTTGTCTAGGGATGTCGGTGCTAAGGTAACTGAGGTCCAGTGTCCTCCCTATCTCCTATTTGGCCCCCAAACACTGTCATCTGAGTAACCTGGGTATTGCAATAGATTTCTTCAGCTACCAGTACGTGGAGCAGCATATGATTTTTTTTTTTTTAAGGTGGAGCTTATCCACAAGACTACTACTATCACGTCTTGTTCTCTTTTTGTTCACTTTATCCATCGTTGCCCAGTTTCTGTGTTGGGGTGCCCTGTGAGCACTGAAGGAACATGAAGAGCTTTGTCTGGTGTGTCTGTTGCTTCTTAGGGGGACACACTGCAGGCTGGAAGAACAGCACAGAAAAAAACACCCCAAAACCATGCCCAAGTATTTCTTGTATCCCATGTATTTCTTATAGCCACGAGAGGGCACTCCTGAGCAGACACTGTCTAGATCCTGCGATGGCTTTCTCGTGGTTAATCTGGAAAGGTGAGGTCTCAGGTGTTCTTGGCCAAAAGAGTAGAAGAATATCCTGCATGATGGACCTTCCTGTCAGAAAAATTTTCAACAAAGGCAGAATAAAATCCATGCTTCCTGTCTCAGCTGCACCAGAAAACACAAAAATCCCACAATTCATGTGGAAGATCCTTCTGTGTGATTGCTTGGCAGTAGCTATCTTAAAAGACTGGCTCTAGGCTTGCACACAGCCACCACAGCCTTGAAGAAATACTTCTGCAAAGAATCAGCGCAATAACTCTGTACAGAGAAGGTTTCAAGGATACAATGCCTTCGGGCAAGTGGGAAGATAGTGTGGAAGGAAGAAGATAGGCTCAGGGCTTCTCAAGGCAATGGGAGCCCAAGTCAGGAAAGCACCCTGCCTGTGAGTCAGGTGCTTTCTGAGTGTTTTAGAGGCCCCAGTGTACTCCACCAAGCGTACCTTAAAGCTGAAAATTAGGCCAGTGGGTGCCATTCCTAAATCTATCAGTACACAGAGGGCCAGCCCTAGATCTTCTGCAGGGCTGTGGCTAGCTCTTGGGTACCTGCTTCCTGATGGGTATGGAGCTCTTATGTGGAAACTCATGTTTGGTAGGGACCCTACTGACCTTCTCAGGCCCATTATCAGCTCCCAAGCCATCCATTAATAGGTACGTGTTGCATGTAATTTTTTAAAAAACCACACTTCCGCCTTCCCGGGAGCTCTGCCTGCATTCTCGGCTAGACTCTGAGATCAACCGCCGCTGGTCACACTCCCAACACAGCTCTGCCAACAACCAGCTGGTTCCCTGAGCTGGAACAGCGATGGCCCTCCCAGCCCCTCTTGGCCAGCTGGTTCCCTGACCTGGAACAGCGATGGCTCTCCCAGCCCCTCTTGGCCAGTTGTCCCAAGCCTCCAACAAACAACCGCCCTGGCTGCATGCTTTCCCTGCCCACTTTTGCTCTACAGATGGAATACACTAGATAGTTTTAATATTTTAAAACTAGCCAGATAGCATAACTGCCAGGCTCCTATCAGCTAACCTATTTCAGCCAACCACCAGTGGCAGAGGTGGCCATTTTTAGCCACCCTATATCTTACATGCCTCCCCATTCCAAAACCTGGCAGAAAAATACATTTTCCTCTCTCCCTGCCTCTCCTCTCTCAACTCCTGCCGGGACCCAGAAGTCCCACCTTTGACTTCTGCCTTTTATTGACGCAATCAAGAACCACCTGGGGGATGGATCAACACCTCCTTCTACAGGTACTGCTGCCACAGATTCAACCCTCTCCATGGCCAGCTCCTCTCTAATCAGACAATTCCTCATCCCACATAAGATGCTGCCGTGGCTTTCAAGAGTCAGAGAAAGGACTGATGGAGTTGAAGTGGTTTGCAACTCTGTAGGAAGAACAATATCAACCAACCAGACCCCTCAGAACTCCCAGGGACTAAGCCATCAACAAAGGAGTACACACGGCTGGAGCTGCATACTTGCAGAGGATGGCCTTGTCATCAATGGGAGGAGAGGTCCTTGGTCTTATGAAGGCTCGATAGATGCCCCAGTGTAGGGGAATCGAGGGCAGGGAAGTGGGAGTGGGTGGGTGGGTGGGTGTAGGAACACCTTCATAGAAGCAGGGGGTGGGAGGATGTGATAGGATATTTCCAGGAGGAAGAGAAACTGGGAAAGGAGATAACATTTGAAATGTAAATAAAGAAAATATCCAATTAAAAAAATAAATTCAAGTTTAAGGGATTAAAAAAAAAAGTCCACCCAATCTGCGTCAGCTAGAGCCACAGCCACACTGACCTCACACCTGCCATCTTTAGAAGCCACGCCCTGTGAATACAGACCTAAACCTTCCACTCACTTTCTTCATCTGACTGTAAGTTCTTTGTGTCTCAGAGTCTTGGTGACAAACTTTCCTGAGAGTCTCAGAGGACTAGGAGCCCGCTCTGTGCATCCCCGCCAGAGGGCAGTTTAGGGATGCTGGGGAGTGGCCCATCTCCAGCCTGCCAGGCTGTAGGCTCCCTTTCTTAACCAAGGTACCCCGAATGTCTGTCCCTGGGACCCTTGTCTGTGATAACTATTAGTCTGGTGGTGAGACCAGCATTCCTCGAATGCCTACAAATATGACCCTTTCACTTCCAGGGATTAAGAAAAGACCGTTGGGCAGGTTTTTTTCTATCTTCCTTCCTTCTTCTTTTCCCTCTTCTTTACTTATTTATATGTTGGAGTACATTTTCTTCATATTGTGTGAAGGTGTGTCTCTGTACTTTCAATTGTTAATTGTGTCTGGGTTTTCTATTTTCATAAATACTCATCCTTTCTCACCTGCCTAAAAGCAATCTAGAAATGTATCAGAAGTTGTCTTGATATTGACTGATTGTCATAAAGATCTTAGGGCCAATAACTAGGCAGGAAGCTCAAGGGCAGAACTTTTGGGCACTCAGAGGACACAGGAGAGGAAAGCAGATGGGGGAGATTCAGAGAATGGACATGGAGGGAACAGAATGGATCAAAGCTGAGCAGAGAGCATACTTCCATGGCTGTACCTTCCAATATTCGATCTATAAAATTCAATGTACTCGATCGACCTTCTGACGGGGTCGGTTTCCAGATTCGAAATTTGACATTCTCTTCAGAGTACATTAACAATAATAGTCTTCGACCCAAACACATCCCCGCCACCCTTGAACCCCTCTCTCGCCGGACCGACGACGCCCCGTCCAAGTCGCAGTTCACTCAGCCTGAGGCTCAAAACATAGCAGACTGTTTCCAGAAGGTGAGACTCTGTCCCCTCGGCTCCTGTCACAGTCCCCAGTGCCCTGCACCACAGCCAGCACAGACAACCACTGTCATTTCAAACCCAGCTCTCAGGTCCTGGATGCAAATGAGAACAGCTCTGCATGACATCATCAGGAGAGCAGCAAGTAGGGGCAGCAGGAAAGATGGCCAACCTGCCCAGGTAACTAGAAAAATCAGCCCCTACCTGACTGCAGCAGGAAGAGACCGAAACATTGCTGGTTTTTTTCTTGAGGACACAAACCAGGCCTTTTGCCTTTCCTGGGAAGAATTATCCCAGCATGCTCTGCTGTGCACCATGACTCAGTGCTGGCACCTTGAGCCCACTTGAGGCAACAGGCTTATGGAGCTCTGTACACAATAGCATTCAGAGCCCTTGGGAGAGTTAGGACAGACTGAGCGTGAGTCCCCACCTCTCTCCCTTTGTACTGCACAGTCTCAGTGACTCAGCTAATGTGCTGTGTGCACAGGGCAGTCACACTCTGGACTTCAGACAGCAAACTGAACCGAAATAACCCAGAGACCAGATACAGAGATCATTGCTGAAGCCCCATCTAAAGAAAGGTCATCCTTTCGTCTTAGCTCCAAACTTTGTCTCTGTAACTCCTTTCATGGGTATTTTGTTCCCTATTCTAAGGAGAGACTACCTCACCTGGGGATCCATTCCATAATCAGTCACCAAACCCAGACACTATTGCATATGCCAGCAAGAGTTTGCTGAAGGGACCCTGATATAGTTGTCTCGTATGAGGCTATGCCAGTGCCTGGCAAATACAGAAGTGGATGCTCACAGTCATCTATATGATGGAACACAGGGCCCCCAATGGAGAAGCTAGAGAAAGTACCTAAGGAGCTGAAGGGGTCTGCAACTCTATAGGTGGAACAACAATATGAACTAACCAGAACCCCTAGAGCTCATGTCTCTAGCTGCATATGTAGCAGAAGATGGCCTAGTTGGCCATCATTGGGAAGAGAGGCCCCTTGGTATTGCAAACTTTATATGCCCCAATACAGGGGAACAACAGAGTAAGAAGTCGGAGTGGGTGGGTAGGGGAGCAGGGTTGGGGGAGGGTATAGGAAACTTTCGGGATAGTATTTGAAATGTAAATTAAGAAAATATCTAATTTTTAAAAAGTGAAAAAAAAAATAAAGAAAGGTCATCCAGGGTGTGAGGATGGCCCATGCCAGCTTTGCCCAGTCCTCTCCTTTCGTTTGGAGCTTTGGTTATGTGTGGGAAAACTGCAACCTGAAACTTCAGAAATAATTCATCATTTAAAACCTTGTGCCATTCTGAATGCCATGAAAGGGTCCCCATTGTCCTGCCCCACTCCCCCCCCCCCCACGTCATAAGCTACTCCTTAGTCCACTGTGTCAAACTGCATATGCTAGGTACCTGTTAGTCACCTAGGAGTGCTCAGCTGTGAGGCGATTATCACAGTACCTCAGAGCTGTGTCCAAGCCTGACTTCATTTAATAACAGACACAAATGCTCAGGTCCAGCGCTGCCAGGCACACTGTACAGAATAGAGTGCTAACACTCAACCGAATCATTAGTTGTTATTAATGTCTCTGTAGGTCTCATCATAAGTAGCTTCATCATGCATGGGTCAACATAGTATATTATAATACTCTCCTCAGTTTGAGGCTGCCATGGGGTGATGTTTCTTAGTATCATCTTCAATAAGCCCAGAGAAGCTAGAGTGGAGGCCAAGGTAGGTGGATTCCTATGAGTTCAAGACCAGCCTGGTCTACACATTAAGTTCCAGGACGGCCAGAACTACATAGAAAGATCTTGTCTTTAAAATGCAAAAAGAAGGATCTGGAGAGATGGCTCAGTGGTTAAGAGCACTTCCAGAGGTCCTGAGTTCAATTCCCAGCAACCACATGGTGGCTCACAACCATTTGTAATGGGATCCCATGCCCATTTCTTGTGTGTCTGATGACAGCTACAGTGTACTCACATACATAAGATAAATAAATCTTTTAAAAAGAAAGAAAAAGATGTTTTAGTGTTCTTAATTAGTTTTATGTACTTAAGGGGATTCTGACTAAGACCATTCTATGGACTAAATATCAGGTAAATGAAATATAGTGAAACTATACTTTTGGCACCAGACTGAGAAACAAGACTCTGTGCATGGTGCAGCTTCCAGAACCATGGAGATGGAATGGCTCCCTGCCTTTCCCACATCTCTCTCTCCAACTGGCCCTGCAACCCTAATCTACAAGTCTGTACAGGGCCTGGGGGGGAGGCTCTGCTCTTCTGGCTGTAGGGGGAGCTGCTGAGTTCTGAATCCTCTGTGTCACTAACCTGCTGAACCAGACACTTGTCCTGTAGGTGTCTCCACCTCTCCATCCTCCACACGGGGTGACCCTGGTGACAGGTGGGGTGGCAGAATGTGTAGAACACCAAAGACAGAGGAGCTTGCTGGCATCCTGAAGAGGGCTTCGTTCAGGGATGAATGGTGGGCAGGGAGAGGCAGAGCCTGAGGCTGGGTCCTGAAGGCAGGGGCCTCACCTCTGCAGGCCTTCATTCTGTAGGTGGTGGTGGTCCAGGTTAGTCCAGGTGGAGAACTCCTCTAAGATGTAGGCAGCCAGGCCCACGGGAGAGTCATTCAGAGCACAGCCTGGATGGGAGGAGCAAGAGAAGGGTTCAAGCCTAGCCCCAGAGAGTATGTGAGATTCCAGGATGGAGATGTAGGGCTGGACCAGAGTAATGCCACGGGCAGAAGCCCTGTTTCCAGCACAGCCCTCTCATATGCCCCACATCTGGAGCCCTTGTAACATCATCTGGTAAAAGGGTTCAATTCTCCTTGTTATATCATGACTCACTCACTTTAAGGAAAGTTATTTTTTAAACTGAAGGGCAGATGACTCTGGCTTTCTTGAGGTCCAATTGAGAAAATGCACACACACTCACACACACACACACACACACACAGGTTAACCTGCAAGTATACACTCACTTGAACTTACACAAACAGACACAAGACACACACGTTCACATGAACTGACACATACACAAATACTCTCGAACACTTACATACAGAGAGACACACAGGCACAGACTTGCAGATACACAGACACAAACACACACATGCACACACACACACACACACACACACACACACACACACACACACACTTTATGTGGCACTGGGCCTTGAATCCAGTGCTCCACATTTGCTAGGCAAGTGTTCTAAAATGGAGGCATTTATCCAACGTGGGTTCTATGAAGAAGGGAATTGGGGTCCATATAGTCTAATACTTAAAATGAGAAATAGGAGGTATGGCTTAGTGGTTAAGAGGGTATGGTGGTGCACGCCTTTAATCCCAGCACTCGGGAGGCAGAGGCAGGTGGATTTCTGAGTTCAAGGCCAGCCTGGTCTACAAAGTGAGTTCCAGGACAGCCAGAGCTATACAGAGAAACCCTGTCTTGAAAAACAAAACAAAACAAAAACAAAACAAAAAAAACAAAAAACAAAGAAGCACTGACTGTTCTTGCAGAAGACCTGGATTCAGTTCCCAGCATCCACATGACAGCTCACAGCTACCTATAACTCAGTTCCAGGGGATTGGATGCTCCTTTAGGACCTCTTCTCTAAGGGCTCCTACATACTGTGCATACATACACACAGGCAATGCATGCATGCATACATATATACATACATACATGAAAGAAAGAAGGAAAAGAAAATAAACGGAAATAATCTAAAAGCATGTGAAAGGTAAATCACTTATAAATGTTTACACATGGCTGAGATAAAACACATTCCAGCGATTTAAACTGCAGACAGGGCTTGGAGGGTGTTGCTCAGAGAACTGATACTTGCTGAATATCCACAAGGCTTTTCATCTGTCCTCAGCCCCAAAGCAAATGGAAATGCAAGGTTTCAACCATAGCATAGGTGGGTATCTGGGATGTTGTGTTGCCATAGGAACTGAGATGCTGAGAAATGTGTCCAACAATTCTCAGGTGTTTTTAAGTGGACTAGGGGAACATCCAGAGGACCCTTCCCAGTCCTCCAGCCCTGTAAGGGTTCCATACACCCTTGTTATCAAGTCACTTCATGGCTCAATAAATTACAGGAAAGCCAGAGCCGTGCAAAGATTCTTGTCCACGGAGATGGACAATGTCGTTTCCCAGTGATCTTTATCATCACTCTGTAGATGGGATTTGCATTCATTAGAAAACTTGTTCGTAAGCTGAGGGACTGTGGCGACGTCCCAGCACTGGGGAGGCAGAAGCAAATGGATCTCTGAGTTTGAGGCCAGCCTGCTCTACAGTGGGAGTTCTAGGATAGCCAGGGCTACATAGAGAAATCCTGTTTCAAAACAGCAAGAAAGCATAAAAGAAAACTGGCTTGTGCTTTTAATTCCTGTTGACTACAGTCACTGCTGCTGTTAACATTTTTCTTGTTCCCTGTGAATAAATGAGTAAAAGCCTTGGGGAGGGGTTCTGAGAGAAGGGGTGTTTGAGAGCAGCAAAACAAATGACTCAAAGTCAAATCGTGGGTTACTGAGTCCTTAGAAGAGGCCGGTGGCCAACCTGTCGAAGAAGCTAGAAAAGAGACTGTGTTTCATACTCCCCCACAAACCAGTGCAAAACAAGTTAGAGAAGTTCCTGGGCACTGCGGGCTTTTGTAGACCCTGGATTTCACATTTTGCTAAATCTTTTGTAGACTGTGGATTCCACATTTTGCTAAATTAAAGAAATAAACAGCCTTTCGTACGAGAAAATAAAAAACAACAGGCCTTTGATGCCATTAAGACTGCCCTAATGTCGACTCCAGCTTTAGGCCTTTCAGATGTGACTGAGAACAAAGATATTGCTAAAGAGGTTCTTATTCAGAGATTGGGGCCCTGGAAAAGACCTGTGGCACACTTGTAAAAAAAATTAGACCTTGTGGCTATAGGATGGCCTGCTTGTCTGCACATAGTGACTGCTGGTCAAGGACACAGATATATTGGCTTTGGGACAGAACTTGGTGATCTCGGTGGAGATCTGACAGACCAGCCACTAGAGGGTACAGACATTACTTGGTTCACAGACTGAAACAGCTATCTAGAAGAAGATAGAAAACATGCTGGAGCAGCTGTAATAGCTGGACACAGGCCCTACCAGAGAATACATCGGCTCAAAAGATTCAACATCTATACAGATAGCAGGTATGCTTTTGCCACAGCCCGTGTCCATGAGGCCATATATCAACAGAGGTGTCTACTGACGTCAGGAGGAAAAGAAAATAAGAACAAAGAAGAAATGCTGGCTCTACTGAAGCCCAAGGTAAATATCATCTACTCTCCTAGTAACCAGAAGAGAGATACCATGATACCAAGGGACAACAACATGACAGACTGAGAAGCAAAGCAGTTACAGCCATGGCCCTGCTGGTGCTCCTGGCAACGGAGCCCAAGTTTGCCTACACAGCAAAAGACTTAGCCTTCATTTCCAAAGATTCCAGTCACCAGTTCAACAAAAATAAGAGACTGTGGTACACCTCTGAGGGAAAGAAAATCCTGCCATAAAGACAAGCAGAGGCTATGTTCGAACAGATGGACCAGTGGATTCATTTAGGGGTAAGCAAGCTCATCCAGATGTTCTGCAAGACTAAGTGCCATGTACCAGGTTTAGAACACCTGATAGAGCAGATGGTGCACAAGTGTGTGCCCTGCCAAAAAGTCAATGTCTGCCACACCATGGTGGATCCAGAAAAAAGGTACCGAGAAGACAGACCTGGCATCTACTGAGAGGTAGACTTTACTGAGAAAAATATAGATAGGAATACCTTCTCGCTTTTGTGGATACGTTCTCAAAATGGATAAAAGCTTTTCCCTGTAAAAATGAGACTGCTCAGATGGTCATCAAGAACATTATTGAAAACATTTTTCCAAGGTTTGGAGTGCCAAAAGCAATAGGGTCAGATAATGGCCCTGCCTTTGTCGTTCAGGTAAGTCTGGGCATGGCCAATTATTTAGAGGTCAAATGAAAATTACATTGTGTGTACAGGCCTCAAAACACAGGACAGGTAGAAATGATAAATAGAACCCTAAAAGAGATCTTGACAAATTTAACCATGGAGACTGGCAAAGACTAAATAGTGAGCCTTCCCCTTGTCCTATTTAGAAGATACTCCCTCACAATTCAGTCTTACTTCTTTTGAGATCCTTTATGGGGCTCCAGTGCCCCTCACTATCTTAAAATGATGTGATTGAACCCACATGTTGTAGTAATAATGATCTGTATGCTAAAAGGCTTGCAGGTGGTGCAGAAAGAAGTCTGGTCACAACTGGCTACAGCGAACGAGCTGGGTACCCCAAAGGCATCTCACCAGCTCCAGGTCGGAGATCTGATGATCTACCTGCACCTGCATCGTGCCCAGACCCTCAAGCCTCGCTGGAAGGGTCCCTGCCTAGTCATGTTTACTACCCCTTCTTATCCTGTTTTCTGTTCTTAATCTTTGGCCCATGTATCCTTAATTGCTTAAGTACAGTACAAGTTTTAATGCTCAGACAATAAAATCAGCAGCTGCAACCAAGTGAGACATCACTTCAGGATTGAAATGCACCAGGGAGAAGGGGGAATTCAAGACCACCCAGTACCTTCCTCCTTCGCAAAGGACTTTCCAAACTGTACTAGCAGGCCAAGTGCAGAGCCAGATAAGGAAGCTGGCTGACTAAACAAATGTAAAAACATAGTTTTAGTGGTCAAAATGCCTGAGCCTACAAGCTGCCAAAACAATATTAGCTGTTCTCAGAGAAATAACCATAACAAGATCAGCAATTCTCCTGCCCCTCCCCAACACTGAATTCTGACAAAGACCACAAACCACCCTGAGCTTGTTGCGAGATTCCCCTGACGTTAATAGCTGTGACATTAATAGCTGATCCATAAGTTCAAACTGTACTATTACTTTGCTGACCAAATCCATAACAATCCACCATGGGGGCAACCAAAGTGAGGGACTAGGGCAAACCAACCAATGCCTGAAAGGGTTACTTAGTCACTATACAAACCAACCAATACCTGAAAGGGTTACTTGCTACTCCAATGAGAGCCTTGTTGCTCAAATCTGCCCCTTACAAAGGTATAAAAAGTGTGTTCTTTCTTTGTTCTGGGTCTCTCCTCTGATCTGCGTGCTGAGAGGATCAATAAAAATCCTCATGCAGTTTGCAGTGATGATAGTCTCTGTGGTCTTTTTGAGTAAGGGTCTTTTGACGAACTCCAACACTCTACTTTCTGCTTTTAATTTGTACCATAAACCTCACTAAATTCAGCGAGCATTATCAGTGTCATAGTGTGAACGTTGTGCTGAAATTTCCAACATCAGGCAGCTTGGTCTGTCGCTTCTGAATTTAGCCTCTGTCTGATTTTCAGGACACAGGCAGAACACAGCTCTCTCTCTCTCTCTCTCTCTCTCTCTCTCTCTGAGTGTGTGTGTGTGTGTGTGTGTGTGTGTGTGTGTGTGTGTGCGCGCGCGCGCGCGCGTGTGTGTATGCCTCCAGTTCAATTCTTGATGGAATCTTTGTCCCCCTGTGAAACTGCATGACCCTGGCCTATTGTCTGAAGCTCTCACGGAGTTCTGGCCTCCTACCTGACTCCCACAAAAAAGGCCCACGGTTCTCTGCTTATGGAGTCTGAGCCACAGTTCACAACTCGACTACATTCCTTTAAGAAACCAGCTCCAAACTAAAAACCACATGGTCAATGTTTAATCACAGAAACAACAGCCCCATTTCCTGAAAAACAAATTCCTTTCCAGCCACTTCTCTCTGGGCTATGATAAAGTAACTGGCTGAACCACCAAAGAAGGGAACAGGAGCTGGAGAGATGGCTCAGTGGTTCAGAGCACCGATTGCTCTTCCGAAGGTTCTGAGTTCAAATCCGAGTAACCACATGGTGGCTCACAACCATCCATAATGAGATCTGACCCCTTCTTCTGGTGTGTCTAAAGAAAGCTACAGCATACTTACATATAATAATAAATAAACCTTTGGGCCAGAGCGAGCAGAGATCCTGAGTTCAATTCCCAGCAACCACATGATAGTTCACAACCACCTGTACAGCTACAGTGTACTCATATACATAAAGTAAATAAATAAATTAAAAATCTTAAAAAAAAAAAAAAAAAGGGAACGGCCACTTGGGGGCGTGGCTTAAGAGGATGCAGTTTAATTCTACCCTTTAAAAACAAAAAGGAATGAATAAAAAGAAAATGAGTATCCAGGCCATAATAGCAAGGTGGGCGTGGCAGTGGGAGTGAACTCAGACCTGAGGCAAAGGGGGTTTTCACTCAGACCTGATTGGATCAGAAAGTAGATACCAGTGGTCAAGGTCAGGCTATGACCCACTATAGTCAATTGGGCTCCACTTCCCAAAGGTTCCACAATCTCTTGGACCACCACCACCAGCTATGGCCCAAACGTTCAACACACAGGCTTTCATTACGATGACCTGTGAATGTCCTCCCCATCAATCCATATGCTCTGCTTGGGGCTTCAGTCTGCAGTAGAATTCCAGGGTCAGTAGACTTTCTACTATGATGATGCAATTTAAAATTAGTAAGTAGTGACATTTTATTAACACCAATTCATATTAAACTTTAAAATGATATACCAAACACCGAAAGTGAAAGCAGATAAAGTGCAGAGGATACGATTCTGTGGCAGAATGAGGCTGGATCTAAGGCGGGGGCTGGGACTCAGAAGAGAGGCTGAAGCTCCCTGGCAGATGGACGTGCCAGAGCAGCGTGCGGGATGGGTCTGTCCTGCCTCTCTCTGCTGGTGGTAGCTCTACTCCACAGTGAAGGAAAGGAGTGTGCCCTCAGTTGAAGGTGGCCTATGTCACCATACATGTGGGAAGCCTCCTGGAGAGTCACAGAACCCAGAAGTTGTTTGGTCTTAGCTGTGAGACGCAGAGGTGCATCCACCACCACAATTGTTGTGAGGTCAGAGGTCAAAGCTGGCAGCTCTCTGAACGGGCCGCATAGGAAGATCCTCTCCAGACCTAGGGGTCATAAGATAGTGTACTGGCTGGTTCTGTGTGTCAACTTGACACAAGCTGGAGTTATCACAGAGAAAGGAGCCTCCCTTGAGGAAATGCCTCCATGAGATCCCGCTGTAAGGCACTTTCTCAATTAGTGATCAGGGTGGAGGGCCCAGTCCATTGTAGGTGGTGCCATCCCTGGGCTGGTAGTCCTGGGTTCTATAAAGAAGCAAGCTGAGCAAAACAGGGGAAGCAGGCCAGTAACTAACATCCCTCCGTGGCCTCTGCATCAGCTCCTGCCTCCAAGTTCCTGCCCTGTGTGAGTTCCTGTCCTGACTTCCTTTGGTAATGAACAGCAGTGTGGAAGAGTGAGCTGAATAAACCCTTTCCTCCCCAAGTTGCTTGTTGGTCATAATGTTTTGTGCAGGAATTGAAACCCTGACTGAGACAGATAGGATAGCTCCACAGTGACTGTGGGAGGTAGAGAGACCCCTCTGGTGACCGGAAAGTATGACATCACAAGTATGTCACACTGCTCTGGCAAGTCCATCTGTCAGGGAGCTTCAGCCTCTCGCCTGAGTCCCAGTCCCCCACCTTAGATCCAGCCTCATTCTGCCACAGAATCGTATGGGATAGAGCCTCCCTTGCTGGACTGTTTCTGCTGCCAGTGTGTAGTTCTACCTCCAGAGTGAATGCAAGGCCTGGCTTTCCAGAAGGAGGCCTACTCTCTGGGCTTATGTGGGCAGAGCATCTTCCAAATAGCAGATGTTGACAATGTGCTGCCACACCTAAAATAGGGTCTCTCTTGACTACTTCTATTACAGGTTTATCAATCTCCAAAATAAATGCAGTGTCTGATCCCCTAGCAGCTAGGACCTAGCTGAAGGTGGCTCTCTCTCAGCTGATACAGTCTGATCCCTTAGCTGAAGGTAGCTCTCTTTTAGCTGATGTGGGAGGAATTGTTTAGCCACAAAGAATGAAAGTGTAGATTTCATTCACGCAAAAACTCATTTGCAGAAAAAAGAAACTGGAGATAATCATGTTAAAAAAATTTAAGATGAATGAATATGGTATGTGTTCTCTCACAGGGAGAATCAGAGAGGGGAAGAGAGAGAGACACACACACACACACACACAGTGGGGGGGACAGGGAGAGGGAGAGAGAGCAGAGAGAGGCAGAAAATGAGATAGAGGGAGAGAGCAAGAGAGAGAAAGGGAGAGGGAAAAGGGGGAGAGAGAGGCAAAGAATGAAACAAAGGGAGAGGGGGAGAGGGGGAGAAAGGGAAAGAAGGAGGGAGAGGAAGAGAGACAGAGAAGGCGAGAGGAAAGAGTTGAAGAGGGTTTATTGAAATGGAAACTTCTAGTTTTTTGGAAAGTTAGTTTTGCCAAATGATGTTTTGCTGGGGCACACAGGTAAAAGGATGTCTTGCTGGAGCAGACAGACATGGGAAAGAATGTTTTCCTGAGGCAGACACAGGTGAAAGGCTGTTTTGATATAGCAGATACTTGAAAGGGCCTGTGATGAAGGAGTATAAGTATAACCCCCCCCCCCCAGTTAGTGGGAGAGGAGCACTGAGCATTGGTTTGCTCTGCCTCGCTATGCTATGCTAATGACAGGCATGTACTGGTTCACCTTACATAGCGTTGTTGAGCTCAACTTGTGGTAACGCTGCCATTGAGAGAAACTGCTCATGAGGTTCCTGCTTGCTACCTCTGCTGGTTGGCAAGCCTATGGTTTCTTCAGAATTGACTACAACTGCTGGTTCGTGCCTGGTGTCTGCCTGCCCAGAGGACTGGTCTGCAGCTGCTGAGTCACATTTGGTGTATAATAAGATTGAGCTCACCCCCCAAAGAACTATCACTAAACAGATTCCACTTCCCCCATACCCTAATGACTTTTCTCTTCCACTACCTCTGGTGGGTGGTGGGCAAGAAGAGAGGGTGAACATTTACTAAAAGTAGATCGCAAAAAAATGTATGCCTGCACAGTTTATTGTTACTGTTAGGGACCAGGAAGTGGACTAATACACGGGGAGACAATGGTGGTAATGGAATCAATGCAATCAATGCATCACTGTGCTACATACCTGGAATCCCAGGACTCAGGAGACTGAGGCAGGAGAATTACAACTTGGAGGACAACTTGATCATAAGATTCTCTCTTAAGGAAAGGACAGAATGGGTAGAAGGAAACACAGTAAGAGAGGTTTGACTATACTATTGCTGGATTTTACAATCCTAATAAGCCCTTATAAAAGATAGACGATCCAGATATTTTAATTATAAGTAACAAGCCTAGATTGGGCAGATCTAGGGATACACTAACTTATTCCCCAGCTGTAAGGCCCTAGTTAAGTTTCCCACTCTGTTTCTTCTGGTTACACTGGTCTATGGTGGCTTCCTCCTCCTCTGTCCTCTTCCTCACCTTGTGGTCTCCTCCGACCTCCTGGCCAGGGCACCAAGCCCCTCCTATCTCAATTCTGCCCAGCTATAGGCTGTAGGCATCTTTATTTACAAATCAGAAATAACTTGGCGGGGGAGGGGGTCACATAGCATCATTTGGGTCTATGTATGGACTTTCTCTGATCTCTGGTGCAACTGGGTCTTGGGGGGGGAGGGCTGCACGTAGCATTGCAATGCATAGCAAAAGACCAAGCCTCAACACTACACTTCATTTGCCTAATATTTAGTTAGGGTTCTGAGGTAAATGACTGCATGTCATATGCCATAGAGTGGTTCTAGTCAGGATCCCTTTAAATACTTAAGACTAATTAAGAACACCAAAACATCTTTTTACTTTTGTATTTTTAAGACAGGATCTCTGTGTAGTTCCAGAACTTACTGTGTAGACCAGCCTGGTCTTGAACTCACAGGAATCCACCTGCCTCCGCCTCCAGAGGGCTTGGATTCCATCTCAGGGATTGCACACACCTGGCTTAGGAGGGCCGCAGGGGTAAAGACAGGGCAGTGGGCAGGCTGGCTAATGGAGAGCAGGTTAGCCCCAAGGGTGCCAGGAACTGTGGTTGGCCCATTCCTGCTTGCTAGCTAGGCAGCGCTCTCTCCCTCCTCCCTGTGTTCCCTCTGCTTGGTGTCCGTGCTTCCTGGACTTCAGATCAGCCAGCCTCATTTCCACACTTCACTTTTTATTTTATTTGTGGTTCTGCAAATGAACTCCAGCGCCTTGCCCATGTGAGACACTTTACCCTCAAGCTTTATCCCCAGATGTTTACTCACTGACTGGTTCGCTTATAAAATGGTTACAACGAACTGCTAGGAAGGTGAGAGGAAGGCTGTAGCACCAGGGCAGCTCAGGCTCATGTGTGTAGAGTCCACAGACTGTAGAGTTTAAACTGCCTATACCCTATTCAGAACAGCAGACTTTGCCAGAAAAGGTGAAACCTTAGCTAGGTGCTCAGTCTAGGCCAACTAGGCAACTTGGGGGTGGGGCCAAGGGCGGGGTGGGGCTAGCAGGGGCGGGGCTAACGGGCAGCTGGTGTCACCAGCTCAGCAGCAGGCAAAGAGGCTCAAGAGGAGTTTGAGAGTGGAGGAACTGCACACCAGCCGCCGAGGGAGTAGGAGCCCCAGCGCGACACTGACAGTAAGCTCCGGGGACAGCAGCGGCACCCCAGCGTGAAAGTTGCGAGGGCTTTGCGTATCTCCTGCAGCTAAAATAGCTTCCCCCTATCCCAAGACTGATCCAGGCGTGCAGTAGGCCATGCTTCTCAGTCCTGCATCTGACGCCCCATCCTCCTCCCGGGGCAGTCCAGTTGCGCTTCGGAAGCAAGGGGTGGGTGCTACGCCTGATAGCGATGCTGGCTCCTCAGCTCCCTGGTTCCCTCCCCCGTCCTCCCCCGGATGCATGATTGTCCCTTGGGTTCCAGGCTTGCTACTTGAGCCAATCCAGGTAGCTGAGGGCGCCGTCCATACAGTGACTCTTAATTTTAACTTCTCCAGTCTGCACCTCCCGTCATTTAAACTTCCAGCGGCCAGAAGTCTGGATAGCTTCCTGGCATCTGGTTGGCGGCATCAGGAGGGAGGTGGAGGGATCCAGTACGTATACATGCACGTCAACAGTAGGGCTGCGCCTTTGCTGGCATCTGTGCTGCTGGCAGGATGGTAGCACCATTTGTTTCTCTGCTTCCGATTTCGGCCTGATCTTTTTTTAAAGTCGCAGAGCCCCAGAGGTTCACATTGTTTTTACTGTGACAGTGGCTTCCTACCTCAAGTGGAGGTTTTCAGTGACTGTGTGTGGTCTGACTTCACACAAGACTTGAAGCTGAGGGGCGTGGGGGGGAAGGGTGGAACAAAAACGTGGGCGTGTTCAGCAAAGACTTTCCATTCCCTAATACCCACACCAGAGAGGGCCACGTGAGGGCTTCCTGTGTCCCTAAAGAAGTAAGACCAGTGCAGCTGTGCTCAAAGACCAGGACTGACTGTTCAGACTCTGCCCCCCACTCTGGGAATGGGAGGGAATGTGTTTTCATGGGCTCTGGGAGCTTTTGAGTGCAGACAACAAACAAAATTCAAGGTCGTGGGTCAGATCCCCAATACCACAAAATAAATGAGCATCTATTTGTAGAATGTAAATTAATTTGTGAGCTGTAGGAAATAGGAAGCCATAAAAAGAGAGCAGGGCAATTGACTAGAGAGAGAAGGCCTCACAGAGGCGACAAGTTCACACTCCAGAGGGTCAGGAGGGTCAGGAGTGTGCCTCACTACTCAGTATCCAGCTGCACAGGGCTGAGGAGAACATGCAAAAGCCCTGAGGCAGGGACTGGTGAGATGGCTCAGCGGGTAAGAGCACCTGACTGCTCTTCTGAAGGTGATAAGTTCAAATCCCAGCATCCACATGGTGGCTCACAACCATGAAGTGAAGTGTGGCTGCTGTGGGTGGCTTTTATGTCCTCAGTTGCCCTCTGGAGGAGCGACCAATGTCAGTGAGGAGTCTTCAGCTTTCTGCTGCCCCTCTGTCCAAGAAAACCCTCAGGTGCTCCTGGAGTCAGCTGTGTGACCTTCAGGGCCATCACTAATCCCCATGTTATCTGGTGTGACTGCACCTGCCTTTGGCTGTGCCTTACACACCTGCTGCCCAGATGGACTGAGAGGGAAATGCATGGGGAAAGAGACTCATGCATTTCAGAAGGAGGAATTTTTAGTGAAAGGGTGAGAGCCTCCACCAGACCCCTGCCCAGAGCCCAACTAGAGCACAAGTGGTACCCACAAAGAACCCTGTAAGTTTGAGTAGCATCCTTCCTCTATGCACAGCGGCCCGGCATGCCCAGGCATAGCCCTACTTATCTGGTGCCTCCGCCCGTTTTGTTTTTGTTTCCCCTGGGATCCTGGCCCTGGATCAAGTATTTGAAGGGCAGAGGCCCAAATCCCTCTTCCTGATTCCTGTTTTAAGACCTCAGAGTATGGGAACACAGCCTGGCTGGTGGGGTGAGGGACAACAGAAGACAAGGACAAGATTGGAGACAGGAGGGCCACTACTCAGTGCCACTGGCCTTCTGGGGTCACCTTCAGGGGGTCTTTAGGCCAAGCTAGTTGCATGGTGGAGTCCCCAGTGAGCTGTGTTGATAAGACTGGGAAAGGGTGCCCAAGAGGGAGCCCAACCTCTGCCAGGAACCTTCTCCTGCATGGTGGTGCCAGGGAATGGGGGAGGCTGGCTCTCCATCCTCACACATAATCAACTTCACAAACTGGTTCAAAGGAGCAAAATGCCCTGCTACCAGGGCTTATTGATTTACTGAGGAAAATCCCAGTTCATGTTTTCTCCCCAGAGAGCAACTGTTTTCCCTCTCAGAGTGTCCAGCATGTTCCTTCCACCATCACAGGCCTGGGTGGCATCTGTCTCCTGGCCCAGTGCCTGCCTTGCCTTGGCTGCCACTTGGCCATCCTCACTTTCCTGTGGAGCCGAGCCACTGTGCAGGGCCACACCTGTGCGCCCTTCCAAGGCTGAGGCTCACTTTAGGGGACAGTGTTGTTTCAGCTGTGTCACTAAAATGTCATTACAGAAAACTCCTCTTGACCAACTGACAAGCCACAAGCCTTGTTTGTGCTTAAGAAGGTGGAGTCTGCTGCCTCTAGCAGTGCAGAGGCTGAGGTACAGTGGTGCTCTGTGGGTGTCTCTTTGGCTCTTCTGCTCAGATTACCCTCACTAAACTTCCTCTCTGAACTCTAAGTGCTCTTTAAACGCAGGGAAATGCCCTGTAGTTTATTACATGTGGTGATAAATTCAAGAGTCAAGCCTTCCTCAACTGCAAGGACAGAGCTCTGCACTATGGCTGTGTGGCCCGTGGCTTTCCCTGTAACGTCCAGTCAGGTGTATCCAGGATCTTGTCCTCGGGTGCAGAAAGGAATTTCAGGGTTAGTCAGTATGAAGTAGAATTGGAGTTTATTAAGAAAAAAATTTTAATATAGATTTTAAAAGAGCAACACGAACAAGTATCTCTTCATCTCAGATAGGCAGCTATGACAAGTGATTCCACAGAAGAACAACTCGATGAACCCTTGAATGGGTTGTGCTTACAGGAACATAAGTGAGGGACTCTTTACAGCACTGTGAGTGACTTGGGACAGTTTGATCACTGATAGGTCCAATCTTATCATCAAGAGCTGCACCCTCCCTTCAGGTAACTGCAGTTACCCTACCTCCTGCATAGTCTACCAGCCCCACCCTAGCCCTGCCTGAGCCCACTTATGCTGAGAGAAAATTAGTGGTGGGCAGTGAGGTGGTTTGAAGGGAAACGAACTCCCCATTAAGAGATGGGGACTTGTTGGAGAAGTGGCCTTGTTGGAGACAGTGTGTCACTGGGACAAGCCTTGAGGTGTCACATGCTCAAGCTCTACTTGTGGTTCTGTCTCTTCCTGCTGTCTGCAGACCCAGATGTAGAACTCTCAGCTTCCTCTCCAGCACCATGTCTGCCTGCAAGCCGCCATGCTTCCTACCATGATGACAATGGACTAAACCTCTCTACTATAAGTCCGCCCCAATTAAATGCTTTCCTTCTAAGACTTGCTATGGTTGTGTCTCTTCACAGCAATAGAAACCCTCAGTAAGGCAGTGGGAAAGCGTAACTGGCCCTCGCTTCAGCCCATCTAGGGTGTGTTAGGTTCTCCATTGCCCTAGGCCTAGTTATCACTCCCTTGCCATATCTTTGCTCCTGGATGGTGATAGGATGGAGAAAGTTGCCACAGTGCCACAGTGGTGCCCACCTCAGTGTGAGTGCCATCCCAAGAGAGGGTCCCACTGAGGTGCCTTGGTGGCTTTTGAAGTCTCCCTGTTCAAAGGATTGAGAAGATTGAAAATGTTTTAGCAGTCACATTCTTATCCACACTTTATTTAGCAACTAGAATTATGCTGTGGTTTGTGGGGTTCATTGTACACGCGTTTGCTGATAAGAGAGAAGAAGTATTGGTTGTTGTTTTTTTTAAGCAGATCAAAGGAACTCTTATTACATGTCACAAGGAGTTGGAGACATGTGCATGACTGCTAAACACGGTTAAGTCTTATTTGTGGACTTCTCTCAAAGGATTATGGTCCCCTGCAAGCCGTTTGAAAGTTCCTTGAAGAGACTTAAACAGATCCTGGGGTTTAGGGTCTCCTCTATCTCCCCTTACTTTCCCTGTCTTTCTGTAAGTATAACTACAATGTTACAGTCCAGGGCCTCTCTGAACTTCCTCTAGACAGTGGATGCCTGACCCATGAGTGTTCCTGCCATGGACATAACCTGGCTGGCTTTAAGCTGCCTGCAGTTTGCTTCATGACCTGGGAAGGCTGTGGGATGCCATGGCCAGGGGTGAGAGGTCCCAGATCCTCCATGTGGCATCAGAGAGACACAGTGCAGCTTCTATAAACTGAGGACAAGGCCACTCCAAGGTATGGTTAACTAGAAGGTTTTGATTGTATATATGAGAGAGAGTGCAGCCAGAGGCATCCTGATGGGTTTGGAACAGAGAGAGAAAGTCATAAACTGAGCATGGCCAGCAGACTGTGTGGGCCATGAGAAAAGGCTTGAATCTAAAACCCATCTCTAGAGAGATGAGAGCAGAGACATCTGGGTTCCCTTGGCACTGGGAAAAGACAGATTAGCCAGTTTCACTGTCACGTACAAATGAAAGGTCATTTCCCCAAATGCTGGTGACTAGACAAAAGCCAGCATTGCTCTAGAACTTGTGAAGCTGTCACCACTCTATTAAAGGAGCCATTTGCTTAACACTGGCAGAGGAGACAAATGGCTAACTCTGGTGCCTGTTAGCACAACAAAGTCCATGCTGGCCTCCAGGTCCCTCAGTATCAGAAGTACCTAGCTCTTCTCACCTCCTCCAGGACCCCAATCTTCTCCAGCTCATGGCTTTACTCCCCAGCTGTCCATTTCCTTACCACCCTGCTAATTCTGCCGTGCACACTCTGGGTCTTCTCTTGGTCTTCATCCCTCCACCCCCACCCCCACCCAGGCTGTTCTCCTGCTTCTCTCGTGGCCAGGTCCAGTCTGCTGGCCTTGTTCGATGTACTGCTCCCTGTCTCTGCTCTGGACTCTTCCAAGGGCGCTGGCTGTTCTCTCTCTCATATCTACAATGAAAACCTTCCCCTTCACCATGTCATGGAACAGTCACGTCATCAGCTCACATACCGATAGTTAAATTTACCCATGTTTTACCTTTGTTCCATGGCTTTCTATAAACTGTAAGATGATGCTGTCTGGAGAAACTTAGAGACCCTCCCTTGTCTAAATTGTAAGCAAATCCACTTTTCTTGGAGAGCTTGTTTCTTAAATCTTTTTAGAATATAAGGCAGTCAGACTGCAGGTTTCTGGACCTAAGTTGCCAGGAATGTCCGGGCAGTTTAGGGGAGCTGGTCTTCCTGCTTACTCAGGGAATTATGTCTTCCCTCCTGCCTGCCTCCAGCAGAACCACTACCCAACCAGCTTGTCCCTCAGAGAAAACAGAACCACCCAGAAAATGGGAAGGAACTCCTCTCCCAAGTGAGAGGTGGCTCTGATCTCTTCCCATTGTGCACCCTACTGAGGGAGGCCTCCCAGCCCCTGTTAGGATCCTATCTTCTGAGAACCTGTGTTCAAAGAGATGATACTTGGACTGAGCGTCTTAAAGTCAGAGAAGATGATGGGGCGGGTCATCTGAACTTCAGCGGCTACCTGGGGAGTTTCCTTTTCTTTTCACTGAGGATTGAACCCAGGGCCTCATAAATGCTAGGCGAGTGCTCTACCATAGAGCCATACCCAGTTCCCTCCACAGATGACCTGATGCTCTCTTTGTGACTTAGGCATTGCTACAGGCAAATTCCATACTCTCCCAGCCTACAATAAAAAACCCAGAAAACAGTGCTGGAAGGCTAGCCTCAGGGGACTTGCCAGAAAGTTCTCCCTGTACCCACACAGCAAGGAAGGTATGATTGGACTACTCAAAAGTCCCGCAGGTTCTAGGCAGTCTGGTTGCAGGCTATCGAGGAAACTTTCAGCCTACGAGGTTCCAGGCCACAGGTTATAATCAGCTGGGTATGGTGTGGACAACGCACCTCAGAGTGGCTTGTGGAGGGAAGAAGGATAATGCATGCTGGACAGTCTACTCCTGCTACCCCAGCACGGGCAACCATCTACCCAGTTCAACAGTAGGCATGAGCTAACCGTCCTCCTTAAAGGAGGTGAGATGCACTTCTAGATGTTTTAAGCCAGTGGAAAACTTGACAGATCCTATTTGGATGGTCAGAGCTGGAGACAGGAGAGGGCACAGGGACCTTACAGTGCAGCTCCCCTGCCCTTCCCTCCTTATAGGACTTAAAAACCTGTGTCACAGCATTGAGGGGAAAAGTGAATCCATGCTAGCTGGCAGCTTAGTGGGAGAGGATGTGCCCACATGAGGGAGGCTCTGGAATCCATCCTGAGCACACACATACACACACACACACACACACTAAATGGAGCATGTTTGAGAGCCCATAAAGTAGAGTAAGAGGCCATTGTTAATGAGATCTCAGACACATCTGCACTAGAATCTACCTGAGACTATGTAAAACAATCATTTCTAACTAATTAATGAGCTAGCTTTCACAGACTCCTTAGGTTTAAAGCTTATAAACACAGGCTTAAGTCAATACATTTAAGTGGCTTTTCCACACTGGAAGTATCATCCCTCTCTATAGGCTTCCAGGGCATGCCCTCCCACCCATACAATCCCAATCCTCCCTAGTTAACTCCTCTGTGGGGGTGACCAGATTGAGGCCTGGAGAAGCAGTCCCTGTCCTTAGGAGGGGTCAGGGGCAGCACTGAAGGCCTGGCCTCCAGCTGGGCTGGCCCTGGCCCCTGGTTTGCTTCAGCAGCTCACACCCTCCAGATCATGAAGTCTCTGCTGACACGCGGCTATGCTCCCTCCCCACTGGGCTCTTCTCACCTTGTCCTGCTCGTCCTCTCTCCTATATTGCCCTGAAATGTGCCCGAACCTTCTCTTTCTGGTCAACTCTAGCCTTCTCTCCTTAGCTCAAATCCAAGGCTGTGCTCTGAGAGAAACAAGACATTAGGCCCAGCACAGAGGGTACACCACAGCTGAGCCACCACAGCACAGGGACAGTGGCACTGAGGGAGAAGAGACTGGCCCTTAGCCATCTGTGTGGTCCGAGGAAGCCTCTGCTTAGGCATTGCTGGCCAGCCTGAAACCTGGAGGGGTGAGCAGGCAGTACTGTCAGAAGGCCTGGGGGTTGTCAGCAAAGACATTTGCACCCCTCCCTTTTGTGGCGGGCTGACTGGAACACAGAGGGAGCAAATGCCTCCTTCACCCTGCTTAGTATTTCCTTGCTTCCCTAGGAAGGGAGATGGAGCTGCAGGGCCAGTCAGATCCAGGGTCAATAGGGGGGTCACACCTCTCTCTCCCTCTGACATCTGAGGGCAGCAGGTACTTCCCCTCAGCCCCCACAATCCCCAAGGCAAAGTGTAGATGTCAGGAGCTCTGGTCACCACCAGGCCATCTCACACAGCCTCTGAGGGAGCACGCCTCATGTCCAGTCAGATCCAGGGCCTGCTGCCAACAGTGGCAAGGCTCTCTGCACTTACTCTTGGCCTTTGTTCTGGAAAACCCCTGAGTATCCAGGCCTGTAATCTGCCCTAGAAAGACCACATCTGCTGAGTCACTATTAGCTGGTATTAGAGGGCGATCTCAGGGGGCATGCCTGACTGGGCGCTCTCTCTCTCTCTCTCTCTCTCTCTCTCTCTCTCTCTGGGTAAAGAGAACAGGTTTCTCTCCAAGGGCAGTTGGCTGACCCAAAGTGTGAAGCTTGCAGTGATGGCCTTCTGACCCCACACTTATCTCTAGTCTTGCTCCACACTTAACAATAATCCTCAATCCTTTAGCCCCGCAGACTAGACTGAGAAATAAGCTTTATGCTATTACTTAAGGAAAATTTTAAATCTTCTTCAATCAAAACTTCTAGTGTCTACGTTATGATCCAGAGAACTTTTTATCTCATTCAGTCAGTGTTGAATAATCATTCAGTAAGTGCCAGGGTCTGAGAATACAGAGGGAACTGAGGATGCTTGCTTATAGTGAGAGGGGCACAGGCCCTGGTGTAACAGCTAAGCCCAGGCAAAAATGAGGGCGGTGAGAATAAGCAGCCCCTCAGAGCTCTGGAACAGGAGATGTTGCTGGGCATAGGAACTGAACAACGATGGTTAGGGTCTGTGGCTCAAGCGCACACAGGAGGGGAGGGGTCATCAGACTTAGAACCATGGCAAGTTCCTTGAGGTTTTAACTCTCTCTCTCTCTCTCTCTCTCTCTCTCTCTCTCTCTCTCTGTGTGTGTGTGTGTGTGTGTGTGTGTGTGTGTGTGTGTGTGTGTGTTGGAGATGTGGGCTGGGAATGGAATCCCCATCCTCTGAAAGACTAGCCAATGCTCCTCTGAGTCATATTCCCAGCCTGTGGTTACACTGTTGTAACATATGTATCCAGTCGTTTGTTTTGGTTTTGGTTTTTTGGTGGGTTTTTTTTTTGACAGTTATTATATTTATATGAAATGTTGGTTTTAGTTTGGTTTTGTTGTTGTTGTCGTTTTTAAGATTTTATTTATTTTATGTATGTGAGTACACTGTATCTGTACAGATAGTTGTAAGCCTTCATGTGGCTGTTGAGAATGGACTTTTAGGACTTCTGCTTGCTCCGGTCAACCCCATTCACTCAGTCCCTGCTCGCTCCGGCCCAAAGATTTATTTATTATTATAAATAAGTACACTGTAGCTGTCTTCAGATGCACCAAAAGGGGGTGTCAGATCTCATTACGGGTGGTTGTGAGCCACCATGTGGTTGCTGAGATTTGAACTCAGGACCTTCTGAAGAGCAGTCTTACCCGCTGAGCCATCTCATGAGCCCCTGGTTTTTGGATTTTCAACAAATCTTCTTTACTAAGCAACCAATCATTTCCTTGGGGAGAATACCTTAACTCTAAGGGGAAAAAAAAGGTTTCCTTTTGCTTTTGTAACACTAGGCATCAAACACATTTCACATGAGCTAGGAGCCACACCCACAGCCCCACCCTCCAATGGAATGGCTTCCTCTCCAACTCCAATTCTCTGAACATAGCATTTTTTCTCATTGGAAAACTGGGTTACAAAGCAAATGAAAAGATTACTGGGAGAATGAAACCTTTGGTACAAGATAAATTAACCTTCAGTTTCAGGTGCTAGCATGTCGTAAAGGAACTTGGGACTTTGTTTGTTTGTTTGTTTCTGGAGTCTTTCCTGATATCCTCTAAACTTTGGTGTTTTAAAGAGGTTAGAATGTTCTCTACTGAAATAGAAATAGACCAGACAGAAGACTTCGTTGCAACTGTTCACTACAAGGTAGAGCCTCAGCAGACAGCAGTGAGACCCCTAACAATGAGAACAGGACTTCTCTGAGCTAATAGCACAGACATGCACCCCTATGACATGGTTTACAGAACATGGATGGTCACAGGCCTATATGGACTGAGCTTGGCTTAACCCTTCTGGATCACAGCTTTGGTGAGGGCACATGGGCAGGACAGCGGGCATCCCAGGACATAGGTGTCTCCACTCTCTCACCTCCAGCCTGGTTCTGTACACATCTGCTGCTGTAGAGGGCTTGGATATGAGGGTCCCACATAGTGAATCAGGGGAGAGGAAAGGACACCCACCTTGGTGGAGCACCTGCTCAGGGCCATTCATTCGTCATCAGTAGCCTGATAGGTTGATGATCTCCACACTCTAGATGACAAAGGCTCGAGGGGTATCATAACTTATCTAGAGTCTTGCAGCTGTTGTGATAGAACTGCAAATGGAACCAGCAAAGGAAGAAAACATATTAGAACCCCCGTTACTGTGCCTCCACGATCGCCTGCCCCTAAAGCCAAATGCATCAGAACTTCTAATTGTGGCGCCATGGCTCAGAAGCTCTGGAGGACAGCAGGCAGCATCCTCGCTGGCCCACCAAATGTGCTACCATGCTACTCAGATCACAGACACTGCATGGTACCTGACTGCCAATGACACTGGCACATCACATCCTCCAGGAGACTCATGGTTGGGTCTTCCCTCTGGACCAACTCTTCCAGGAACTGGGCCATCTGGTGTTGACCTCTCCTATAAGGTCTATGAAAAAGTCAGAGTCCAGGTGAACCTTTCATGACCACCTGAACTGAAGATGGCATCTCCATGTGAGACCTTCACTGAGGTGAACTATGTCAGCATTCCTACCTTTACTAGATACATACAGACCTTTTCTCTTTATCCAGTGGCCCCCAATATCCTGGTAGTTATGCCTTGGAAGAAACGCTGTGGAACTTACAGATATGTTGATGGAATTAGAAAGGGCTCTAGAATCTCCTTTTCTGTAGACTCTGAATGAAGCCAGACCCAAGTCTATCCTGCTCTGAATTGTGGCTGTCTCAACACTCAGTCTAGGGGGAAGGGGTATGTGGACAAAGATATACCCACAGACAGCGGGCACCAGCTCTGACTGGTCAGACTCCAGGCTCTACATCTTCTAGGTGGCACTACCCACTCATGTTCAGGGAAAGGCCTTGCTCATTATCCTTCCAGGAAGAGGGGGGAAGACTCACAGTCTAAGGTTCCTTGGGGCCACAGTACCTGGGCTTGTCAGTGAGTGTTCTGACAAGTGTTCTGGTATGAAAGTTTCAGACTGTGAACACATACTGAGGGAGCAGGCTAGAGAGAGGGAAGGCAGCACGTGTGAGCAATGTGCACAACAACAGATATATTCTTCAGCCATGACTTGTAATCCTCAAAAGCACGGAGCTATGCACTTCCCGTTTCCAGTTCTTACCTTAAGTAAGTGTTGGGGTAGGTTGGCTGGTTGGCTGGTTAATTGGTTGGCTGGTTGGCTGGTTGGCTGGCTGACTGGTTGGCTGGTTGGCTGGCTGACTGGTTGGTTGGTTGGTTGGTTGGTTGGTTGGTTGGTTGGTTGGTTGATTGGATGGATGGATGGATGGATGGTTGGTTGGCTGGCTGGTTGGTTAGTTGGTTGGCTGGTTGACTGGTTGATTTTTAAAGGTCCATGAATAGTGGATTTGCCTGTACTGTTAATTGGCAAATGCAGCAAACCCAACCTGCAGCAGAACAATGCCAGCAGCTACTTGAGGCTAATCCAGGTTTCTGTGTACCTTTCTTACCTGCTATTAAGTAATGACTATTGGTCAAGTGGGGTGAAATGAGCCATTGCAGCCAGTCCTGCTTTGTAGTCCGAGACACAGTGACTCCAAGGCCCAGTGACTTATACTTGAGCAAAATACAACACCATTTTACATAGTGGATAATACTTATATTCTTCTACCAGGATTATTCTAAGAAACAAGCCTTTATGTTACTCTTTAGCTCTGTCGCTTTGTGCCCCCACTGTATGCTTGAGTGTTCCAAGATACCACATAGATTCCGTTACTGAGTGACATGGGGTTACTTGACTTCAAGCTCATCATTGTGATCACTAGGGTGCTCCTATGAAACTAGTGGATACATAGTATAAATCATAGATACACTGAAAAAGAATCATTTACAGCCTGGGGGGATGGAGCAGGGCAGCAGGAGATGCCACCATTTATGATCATAGCTTTGGGGATTCGTTGTCTGCTTGGAGTTTTTTGGGAAGGGAGAGAATATGAAGAGGGGGAAAAAAGAACTTAGCAGAGTTGGTTCTTTCCATTCGCCATGTCACCCCCTGAGAGCAAACATAGCCTGTCAGGCTTAGCAGGAAGTGCTTTTACTCCCTGAGCCTTCTTGCCAGGCCAACACACATTTTTAAACTCAAAATTACTTCTAAAATGTCTGTTTACACTTTCAGGCCACCGTCACCCATGGGTAAATAAAACCTCCTAAGGGTTGGGCTCTGGGGTCAAGCCGGCCAAGAGTCATCCTAATGCCCTTTTGCCTGGATCCTGGTTCCCCCCCACCCCCATGGAGCTCCAGCACTGAACCCTCAGCACGGAGTCTCCGGGTCACTGTGGTTCAGTTTGCTGTCTGAAGTCCAGTCTGATAACTGCTCTGTGCACACAGGGGATCAGCTGAGTTATCAGGGCTATGAAATTATATAAAGTCAGGGCTGGTAGGGACTCCACTCAGCCACCCTCACCGGCATGCTGTGACCAGGGAGGAATCATGGAGCCTACACTTAGCCCTGGTGAACAGCCGAGCTTGCTGAAATAATTCTGTCCAGAAAAAGAAAAGCAGGCACTCCTGTTCCCAGGGAAAACAACAGGAACTTTGGGTCTCCCTGCTGCAGTCAGGTAGGGGCTGATTGTCAAGTTCCCTGGGCAGATTAGCCAGCTTTCTTCCTTGACTCTACTTGTAGCTCTCATGATGACATCATACAAAATTGGTCTTCTCTCAGTGGCCCTCGGGCAACAGGTGACAGTATTCCATCTTCTCCAAGAAGAGGACTTTATAGTAGGAACAGAGAATCTCTAGAAATGAAAAAACAACAACAACAAAAACAAAGTCCCTGTTTGAATTCAGGACTCATCCTCAATCATCTCTAACTTGTTTTAAATCAAGTTGGTCTCACCACCTGACAGATCAGGGATCTGAGGACAAGGACTGAGGGAGAGACAAAAGCCTTGCTCTGGGGGCCTGGGAATGGAATGATGGAATGTACACCATACATTCACAGATAGACAGACAGACACATACACACCAGTATCCTCTTACTAGGATGGGCAAGACTTTCTCTCTGGCACCCAGACTCTTGGGAAACATTCTCACAGAGACTCAGAGACTTAGAGCCACACAGACATTTACAGCCCAGAGAGGGAGATGGGAAGGAAGTTGAAGATCATATTCACAGGACTGTACTGGAGGGCTGTACTGGGATCTCAATGTCCCAGTGACTTTGGCTGATGGTGCCTAGGTGATCTCTCTTGAGATCTGTGGCAGTATCCGATGTGGGAGATAAGGTCTCTGGTCAGAGAGGGGTTGGCCATGGAGGAGGTTATATCTGTGTGGCACCATTTCCTGGTGATGGATGGGTATGAAGGAAGACACAGAGGTGGCTCTGGGACTGATGGTAGGTCCGGGGAGATCAGTAGGGTCCCTGCCAGACAGAAGCAGTTTCCACTTGAGATTCATTCCACATCAGGGTATAGGTACCCCAACTCCATCATCTACATCTCTGTGGAAGCCCCACAGCTGGCTTTCTGTGTGGCTTGGTATCACTGGAAACTGCATGTAGTGGGCCAGTTCTTACTTTAAATGGGCAGCTTTCCACAGGAACGAACCTGGGGCCTCTACAAACACTGATGGAGTCCCTGGCCATCTGATTTTTAGCAGCTGGAGTGTGCACATATGTTTTTCTAACATGAATTTTCCTACCTTGAGATTCCACGTTCTGCTCTGTCACCCAAGACTAGTCCTGACTATAGAGTGACCAGTGAAACCTCTCTTCCCTTGCTCCAAGGGTAGGTTCATGTTCCTGCCAAGCTGGGCACTGTCTTAGGAAGATGGAAGCTGAGGAGCCTGGTCACAATGATGGGCTGGGAACTCTCTGGTATTGGCTTACAGAGACCTGGTTCTTTTTTCTTCCTCCTGAGAGAAAAGACAAAAGATTCAGACACATGGGTGTTAATGTACAGCTTGCATTTTCTGAAACATAATAGCGAATGCCTACAGAAACTGGAGATGTAGTTACAGAGGGCCCAGGATAGGTTGAGGACTAGAGAAGCGACCTGTTCAGGGTGTAAGGTTTCTCTTTGTTGGGATGACAATATCCTAACATCATCTGTGCCAACTGTTGCCTGTGTCCATGAGTACACTCCAAACAATTGCATTGTACACTTGAAATGGACACACGGTAGGGTGTGTGTATCCTCTTTCAATAAAGCTATTTAAAATACTCAGAGATGACAGCCATAGCTGAGGGTCAGCTCCCGAACATTGTCCCACTCTCAGCTGGACTCAGGGTCCCAGGACCTCTGACCTCTTTCCCTGTGCCCCATGAACCCTCCTTCCAGGACCACACATAGAATGTACTCCCTCTTTTCACACATCAGAGTATGGCGAGGGCCTCCTGAGTAGCCTCAGGAGCAAAAGGCCACTCAGAAGCCCCAAGCCCCCAAGTGGAGCCCCCACGCTGCACTGTTGAAGCCGCCATCTACAGTTCCCAGGGGTTGGGCAGTTCTCACTACGTAGTAAAGTTATGATTGAGCTCATCTCTCTTAACATTCTGCTGAGGTTTATATTGGATACCTTTAGTATTGTTGGCCTAAATAAGAAAATTATTGGCCAGACATGATGAGCCATACCTATATTCCTGGGTCCTAGAAAGCTGGAGGCAGGAGGATGGCTGTGGTTCATGGCCAACCTGGATGCCATTGCCAACCTCCATCTCAAACATCATTAAAACTTTTAAAACAAGGACCAGTGTTTCTCCGAGTATTACTATTGATTTGGGAGCATTGGAGCAAGGCAAACTGAATACACTGAGAAGGGCTGGAGAGATGGCTCAACCATTACAGATGAGATTCACAACCAAAAACATAAGAGAATACACAGGCCATTAAAGTATCCCCACATTAGAAAAGACGGAAATTAAGCAAAAATAAAGAGTATGGAACTTAGCCATGATATAGACATTGTCTATAATACTTGAGACCAGAGATTATGTCCCAGTGACCAGAATATTAATAATATTAACCACAGATAAATTTAAAACAAAGATGCAGCACATTAGTTACTTTGAAACAGTAACTTTGGCCACTGTCATTAATAAGGAAAGTGGATTTGGAGCGAGGCAGAAGACATTGGCCAACCAGTTGTTCTTGCAGAAGTGCTCTTGCTGTTGTGTGGGGCTGTGGCAGCCACTGTGCAAACGTAGGGCATGGCCGAGGCTTCTTCTCCAGTGGCTGTCAGTCATATAGAACAACCCATTGCTCATAGACAGTTCTTGTGGGTCTGACAGGAGAAATGCCATTTTCATTCTGGCCGCATTGACTTTTCTCACAAGACAAACATGAATAGGTCCAGGAGTGGATCATACATTAGTTATTTTTTGGTTGGTGTGACAAAATACACCCAAGGAGACTTAAGGGATGGAAACTTTGTTTGATCTGTGCTTAAATAGTCAATCCTGGCAGGGCAGGCTTGGCCTCTGAGGAACTGAGGGTGACTGGTCACATTGTATCCACAGTCAGACAGAGATGAATGCTGGAGCTCAGATCTCTTTCTTCTTTTATTCAGCCTGGTGCTCTAGCACTTGGAGAGACACAAACCAAATTCACAGTGGTTCTTCCCACCTCAGATCAGCTCCTCTGGAAGCATCATCACAGTCAAACCTGCAAGCTTGTCTTCTAAGGGGCTCTAAATCCCATCAGGGTGACAGCTGAGCTGAACCCTCACATTTGGGAATGAGATGGGGAAGAGCCTTTCTGATAACCGGCATCCCTAGGGAGCCAGGCTCCAGGCCAGGTTGTCCCCCTTGCTGATGTGTTCTCTCATCTCCCAGGAGTCATGTGGCTGGAACTCATCCTGGCTTCTGTGCTGGGCTTTGTCATCTACTGGTTTGTCTCCCGGGACAAGGAGGAGACCTTACCACTTGAAGATGGGTGGTGGGGCCCAGGGTCAAAGCCATCAGGCAAAGAAGATGAGAGCATCCGGCCCTTCAAGGTGGAAACATCAGATGAGGAGATCAAGGTGAGACACCTATTCCCAGGCAGGGTGGTCCTGCTGTGTTCCCCTGGGACCAGAGTGGGGACATGACTGAGGAGGGAGCTTTGGAAATGGAACCTCCTGAGGTTCCCTAGCCACTCTTCTCCTTCCCTCACACAGCCCAGAATTTAGCATCCACACAAAGTAAGGTAATGAATGCATCAAGAGATACAGTGACCTGCACGTGAGTGGAGATTAATGTCACTGGGGCACTAACAAAAGGTCACAGAAGTTCTCAGGAGGAAGGGATTGAGAGCAGGGTCTGGACTGAAGCCAAGGGCGAGCAGCTGAGGTTCATGTGCGGGGCATGCTGGGCTCTAGCTGCTGAGGGTGAAGCTGAGCTCTGAGGATCAGCCCTGGATGCAGTCTAAGGTTTCCAAACCTGTTTGGGGGAGGCCATGGGACATGAAAATCTCTGTGAATAATGACACTGAGCCCCTCCATGAGGCAGCAGGCACGTCCCTTGGCTGGAACGCTGAACTTTGATCTGCATCCAGTGTGTATGGAGCCTGTGCCCCGGGCAGGCCATTTATCTGTGTTAGGATCATTTGATGCTATATAGCAAGGGAAAGTGTAGCCTGCCTGTTGTTCATTAACTTCCCTGTGAATAGCTTACATGTCTGTAAAATAGTGGGGGAGGGGGGAGAAAACACATTAATTGTTGCTCCTGTGGGGGGTCACCTTTGTCCACGGCCTCTCTGTTCCTACAGGGATCACCCGTGCCCAGGGCCTCTCTTCTCCTGCAGAGGTCACCCGTTTCCAGGGCCTCTCTGCTCCTGCAGGGGTCATCTGTGTCCAAGGTCTCTCTGCTCCTGCAGGGGTCACCTGTGTCCATGGCTTCTCTGCTCCTGCAGGGGTCACCCGTGTCCAGGACCTCTCTGTTCCTGCAGGGGTCATCTATGGCAGCTCCTTTGTTGCTGGGAGAAAGTAGACCCCTTGCATCCTCTGTACAATCTTGCTATTTAGAAAGTTTGTCAATTCCATGACTATAGGTGGTTTGGTGAATTAAGTGAGTGTTGTTCACACACATAAGAAATGAGAAGATGGCTGGGGTCGAGCTAAGAGGGAGGGTACATCATGTGTGACATGTGCAAAGCCTTCCATTCTCTCCATGAATGCCCCCCACCCTATCCCACCACAACAGAGATAGATGAAAGGAGAAATCTGAAGCCCACAGGAGAAAATCCATTAGCCCTTCTAGGATCCAGTGACATGCATGGGTGCCCTGTGTGGCTTCTCCATGGTGACCCTCCATGGCTGCAGGGTTTACTCTGAGTTGTGCACACAAGCCCTCTCCTGTCTCTGCCACCCACCCTGGCTTCTTCACTGCAGGACTTACACCAGAGGATAGATAGGTTTCGGGCATCCCCACCTTTGGAGGGCAGCCGCTTCCACTATGGCTTCAACTCCAGCTACCTGAAGAAAGTGGTGTCCTACTGGAGGAATGAGTTTGACTGGAGGAAACAGGTGGAGATCCTCAACCAGTACCCCCACTTCAAGACCAAGATTGAAGGTGAGATTCCAGAACAGCAGGCAGGATGGGGGAGGCAGGGATGGGTGTGAGTTTCAGGAGAAGCCTTCCTGCATGTGTCACTGTGCCCTAGCACCCTAGGATCAAGCGGTAGGTCACTGAGATGTCATGGTTCACCATCTTGCCAGGATGTACCGATGATGCTGAGTCAGCAAGCTGTTAGTCTGTAGTGCTAGACTAAAGGGCAGAGCAGTGGATGTGCAACCTGAGAGCTGCAAACTCCAGTCAGCAGTGTAGAGAGGTCCTTGAGCAGTGTCTATACAGGAAGCCTGGGGGCTGGACATGACCTGCCTAGGCTCAGCCCCTGAGAGAGTTTTAGCCTAGGCAATTCTATGGGGTGCTTATCGATCCATCCTATGATAAACTGTCCTGTCCACCATGGCCCTCAGCCTCACAGCTCAGCCCCAAACCTGACCTCACTGGGACTAGCCATGAAGACAGAAAGTTAATCTCTAATTCCAGGGAGGGTGACCCCAAGATCATTTTGTCTGAATTCATATTTTCCTTAGTAGAAAGCAAATTTTTAACAACACACAGACTCAGAATGAAGCAGCGTGTGTTTAATAAAATCAGACGATGCTGTTAATTTTTAATCCTCTTATTTTTCTTGTGGTGAAATACATGTAACATAACATTCTCCAACCTTGACGATCTCTAAGTGCACAGGTCAGTGGCTCGGTGGCAATAGGGTAATGTTCTGTAGCATTAAGAAGGTTCGCTGTTGGGCAGGCTCTAGATCTAATTAGTAAGAATTAACAATGATAATAGTAACCTTAAATTTCTCTATTCTAAGAAGTGCAAGGGTACCCCTGTCAGTGTGTCTCCAACCTAGACACAAGTCTGCTGACCTTACATGAGCTGCCGGGGAGAGCCCGTGAGCATGAGAGTGTAAATGTGGATTTGTTCCTAATTTTATAATCATATGATGTGGTACTAAAATATGAATTTAAAATGACTTCATTTCAACAAATAACCTCTTCAATGGACTTGAATACGGCAGTAAGTTTAGCAACAGAGGAGAACCCTGGGAGATATGAAGTGGGAAAATTAAGGTTCCAAAATAGAATAAACATAGACTTTTAGTTTTGTTAAAAGGGAGTTATGTTCTGGAAATGTTTCTTGGAAATGCGGACTATCTTAAAAGAAACCTAAGATCACAGGTCAGGCAGGGTCCTGGGAAGGATCCTGAAAAGTGAGGTCAGATTAAAGCCCAGAGCCCTGAATCACACAGCCCTGGACATGTATATCAGTGTCGTACACTTTTGAAAAGAGAGACAGTGAAGCTGTATGGACATCTGTTATCCTAGCCCTTGGAAGGCAGAGGCAGGAGGATCATAACTGAGGATCAACCTGGGACAGGATAACAGGTTTCAAAAAGAAAAAAATAAATTCTTCAGTGTGACACCATGGGCAAACCTTAAGGATATTGTATTGTCCTGGGTGTCCAGTGTCACTCACAAAGGGCAGACTCATGGTGCCACTTATGAAACAGAGAAACATGGAGAAGGAGACGAAGTGGGCTGGGGACATGCCAACCATGTGCAGGATGCTGTGATGGGGAGATGCTGTCTGTATGCAGGATGCTGTGATGGGGAGATGCTGACTGTGTGCAGGATGCTGTGGTGGGGAGATGCTGACTGTGTGCAGGATGC
>LR750733.1:213965-312796 GCA_902729485.2 Mus minutoides
GAGATGCTGACTGTGTGCAGGATGCTGTGGTGGGGAGATGTTGACTGAGTGCAGGATGCTGTGGTGGTGGCAGATGACTGAGCTTGAGAGATCGATCTACTTTCACAGCCATAGTGACAGGCACTGCAGGTGAGGGCTGTGGCTCATATGGACCATTTGTCTCGAATATTCACGGCCTGGAATCCAGCTCCAGCACCACAAAGTGAACGGATGAAATTTTTAATGAATAATTTTGAGAAGGTAAAAGGTTTAGTTTGGGGACAGGAACAAAGGCTCGGCAGTTAAGAACACTTTGTGGGCTTGCAGAGGGCCTGGCTTCCTGGCACCCACATGATGGCCCACAACCAACCAGTTCCACGACACCAGGTGCCCTCTTTTGACCTCTGCAAGCGCCATGCATTCCTGTGGTATATAGACATACATGCAGCAGAACACTCATATGCATACAATAAAATAAATCTTTAAAAGGTTGGTTTTATAATTAGAAAATGGTAACAAATGCTTCAGTCCAAACATGTGGAAAACTTACACATTTTATATATGTTTATAGTAGAAAAAATTAAATATATATACCACAAACAACAAAATTAAAGTACTCAGTTATACTTTTATCCTTCTGGAGGATTTCTTTGTACAATTTTGTAATTAATACTTGAGAACTTCAAACCTCTGCATACAGAATTGCATAAAGTCTTGGCCCTAATGGCGTAGCCCATGATTTACTATGGTGTGAAGCCAATGTGCACTCTGTAGAAACCACACTTGGGCCTTTTCCGAGGCTTCTGACACTCACTTTAGGCACAACTCTCACTCCTCCCAGTACCACAGAGGAAACAAGCTACTGTGTAGGGAACTGGGGGGCTAAGCTTTCCTGTTTGACAAGTTAGGTATGTGAAATGCACTTGTGTGTGTGTGTGTGTGTGTGTGTGTGTGTATGCGCATGTTGCTGAACACTGAACATGGGGCCTCACATGTTCTTGGCAAGTGATCTGCCAATCTATTGAATCATTAAATAAGTGGCTATTTAATGCATTTTAACATCTGACTTTTTCACGTCTGGCAGGTTCATCAGACTGAAAGCTGCATGTGAGCTTATGCTGTGTTCATGCATAAGGTCAATGCAGTCAATAATCCCAGCATGGCTTCTCCTCAATGAGAAGCTGCTGGCTGCTGGTAGCTGCTGAGACAGGGGAAATCCTTTTTCTCTGGGGTGGCAGCTGATTCTAGGTTGGCCAGGGCCATGCACATGCAGACAGCACTACTTGGACTTACTGGGTTAGAAAAACGTTGAGCAAGAACACATGAGGAGAGTCCTGAGGAGTAGGATGCTACCAAGATACATATATGTATATATCTGTTTGTGTATTATATCTGTATTATATATTATATTATATTATATATTATATTATATTATAATATATTATATCTGTATTATATCTGTTAGTGTATTATAGATACTGTGTACTATATATATTATGCACATGTAAAAATTATGCACATGAAGGATAAGTTAAGCTACTGAATTTTTTTTTACAAGAATACAGCCCCATGTAAGTGAATACACAGTGCCTAGAACTGTCTGTAAAGCTGAGCTATACCACAGCCATGACAAGGATATTTAATCTGATGGCTGTGAGCTCTTTCCTATGTCAACTGAGCACATGGATGATAGTTACTCCCTAGGACTGTCCTGCAGTAGGACCTCCTTCTGTCCCTCACCCTGACAGTCTCTGTCCCTAGGGCTGGACATCCACTTCATCCACGTGAAGCCTCCCCAGCTGCCCTCAGGTCGCACCCCAAAGCCCTTGCTGATGGTACACGGCTGGCCCGGCTCCTTCTATGAGTTCTACAAGATCATCCCGCTGCTGACTGACCCCAAGACCCACGGCCTGAGTGACGAGCACGTGTTTGAAGTCATCTGTCCCTCAATTCCTGGCTATGGCTTCTCAGAGGCATCCAGCAAGAAAGGTACAGATAGGGTCCTGAAGGGGACACATCCCAGACTGTACTCTGTCATCACAGTCACTGCTGGAGACAGCACCACCCTGAGCCCCGTGCTGTGTGGCTCCCAGGCCCATTGGTGGCTGCAGTGTCCTAAGGAAGACATAACCAGGCTCATCGCACTGTGATCTGGGTCTTCTTTTTTTTTTTTCCTTGTTCCGGTCAACCCCACTCGCTCTGGCCAGCCCCACTTGCTCCCAGCTGTCCCCGTACGGCCCCCCGCTTGTTTCAGCTAGCCCCGCTCGCTCCTATCGGCCCCGCAAGCTCCAGCCGTCCCGTGCTTGCTCCGGCCGTCCCCGTTCGGGTCTGCTCGCTTCGGACAGCCTTACTCGCTCCGGTTTGTCTCTCCGGTCCAAGGATTCATTTCTTATTATTCTTCATAAGTACACTGTAGCTGTGTCAGATCTTGTTACGGGTGGTTGTAAGCCACCATGTGGTTGCTGGGATTTGAACTCATCACCTTCGGAAGAGCAGTCGGGTGCTCTAACCCGCTGAGCCATCTCACCAGCCCGGATCTGGGTCTTCTTTGGGGCACCAAAAGTCCTTCTGTCTGGTCCCGTTTGAGCTACTATCTCCTTAGCACCTACCCATGACTCCCCGTTCAGAGCTCATTGCACTGGTAAGTTGTCACGTGATTTTGGAGTTCGGGGGAAACAGGCTCTGGAGGCAAGGATGCTGACACCCCACTGCAACCCCCTATTTGAGACTCAGGAACATTTATCTCCAAGTGTTTGTTCTTCAGGACACACAGTGCTGGGTCAGGCTGGCCCTGACTCCTCAACGGGGGGAGGGAAAAACAGCAAGCAGCTCAGAGTATTAAAAATGTTGCACTCTGAGCTGGAGAGATGACTCAGCGGTTAAGAGCACTGATTGCTCTTCCAGAGGTCATGAGTTCAATCCCCAGCAACCACATGGTGGCTCACAGGCATCTATGATGGGATCTGATTCCCTCTTCTCGTGTGTCTGAAGACAGTGATTCTGGTGTGTTTGAAAATAGTGATGGTGTACTTAGATACATAAAATGAATAAATAAATCTTTTTAAAACCCTGGCATCAGCGGGCGTGGTGGCGCACGCCTTTAATCCCAGCACTCCAGAGGCAGAGGCAGGCGGATTTCTGAGTTCGAGGCCAGCCTGGTCTACAAAGTGAGCTCCAGGACAGCTAGGGCTATACAGAGAAACCCTGTCTCAAAAAACAAACAAACAAACAAAAACAAACAAACAAAAAAAAAAAACCCTTGCATCCCAAGGACAGCTGAGAAGACAAACTTATTTCCAGCAGACTCTGCTATTGTTTATTCCATGACATAAAATGCCTACAGTGGAGTCTCATCCACGGGGAGGAATTCTCCACCGGGAGTCTAGCTGGCTGCCTCGACTTCCTTCGTTGACTTCTGCTGGATGTTTGCAGGGCCCCGTTATTGCTTGCTTTCTCAGGGGGTTGCCCTCACTCACCTCTGCAGGCTAATGTACACTTATGGCTTGGTGAGGTTTTACTCTTTTATCTGCTGCTGCTGCTGTACTCAAGAAACTCATTCAAAGCCCAAAGTACAGCAATCGTAGACCATTTGCCTGACCATACAAAACAGTCTCTCGGCCCTCTTCTCACTCAGGCTTAAATTCGGTGGCCACTGCGAGGATCTTCTACAAGCTGATGTCACGGCTGGGCTTCCAGAAATTCTACATTCAAGGCGGGGACTGGGGGTCCCTCATCTGCACCAACATAGCCCAGATGGTGCCCAAGTGAGTTTCCACAGGCCTACAGACATGGCACAGCCTGACCAGGCTCTGTGGGTGGAACCCACACAGGACACAGGACTGTTCACCCCAGACCCTCTTCAGCAGTGTCTGAGACTCCCTTAGCCAGCTCTCCCAGGCCTGGATGCTTGTTGACCTGGGTTGGAGTAAACAGATCTTCCCTCGTTGGGTGGGAGAGGGCGTGTTGACCCTTGGGGTAGCTGTGGCGGCTGTCTGAAGCAGAGGAAGTGGTCTATAGTAGTCTATGTGGGACAAGGTCTAGAACAGCCCTGAAGACAAGAACACTCTAGAACACTTTCCTCTTCCCCAAACACTTGCCTCCAACTCAGTGGATGCCCAGAGGGAAGGGGCTGAAGGAATCTGGCTTGTGTTCTTCTATCCTGTACCCTCTCCCTCCTCCCTCTCCTTTCTTGTCCCTCCTCTCCTCTCCTCCCCTCCCCTCCCCTCTCCTGCCCTGTCCTTCCCAGCAGCCAAGCTTACCTATGCCTGTTCCTCTGCCCACAGCCACGTGAAAGGACTACACCTGAATATGGCCTTCATTTCAAGAAACATTTACAGCCTGACCCCTCTCCTGGGCCAACGTTTTGGGAGATTTCTTGGCTACACGGAGAAGGATATCGAGCTCTTGTACCCCTTCAAGGAAAAGGTTTTCTACTCCATCATGAGGGAGAGTGGCTACTTACACATCCAGGCCACCAAGCCAGACACTGTGGGTAAGCACACCAGGGCAGTGGGAATCTCACTGCTCCTGAGAACACAGCTTACAGCAAGAAACCCCTGATAAGGACGCAGAAATCTTTGTTTTCTGTACTGAGAACTGAACCAGGGCATCACACTGTGTGACAAGTGATCTGTCGTTCACCACAGCTATAGTTCCACCTAGGAGAGACAGAGGCTATGGGAACCCCACAAGTTTTAGGCTAGCCTAGTCTACACAGTGAGTTTCAAGCCATCCTGGGCTACATAGCAAGATGCTTTACTAGGGATGGGGGGGTTGTAAAGGAAAAAGAAAAGAAACTAAAAATTGTAGTTTATAAGGAAAATTATAAATGCTCAAACAAACAATAGTTTGTTCAAAAGTATAGAGAATACAAATCGTTTTGTAGTGAATACAAAGCTCATTAGCACACGAGTAACCAAGCCTGACGATACACGGAGGCCTGGCGCCTCAGCAAGGCCTGTAACCAGCTGCTCTGGAGGCCGCAGCAAGAGGGTGCAGAAAGGCTGGGCCTGCCTGTGTGCCTTGGACCCTATTTCAGAATAGACAAACATGTTGGAAGGTAGGTGAGTGGGAGAGTCCTTACTTCAAACCTGTTAAGTCCCTAGGTCCAACCCCAGTCCAGAAGGAAAAAAGGGTACTGAAAAAAATGTGTTTCTTCTTGATAGGCCAGAATCATTTGTACTTTCCTGGTTTTCTATCCTTTTCAGAGCTGTAAAGAAGCTAACAGGCAGAGCTAAGTGGGGCCACTCCAGTACAGCGGTTCTCAACCTTCCTAGTGCTTCAGTCCTTTCTAACACTTCCTCATGTTGTAACTCCCAACAGTAAAGTTATTTCTCTTCTTATTTCATAACTATAATTTTACTACTGCCATGAATTGTCATGTAAATATCTGAGCTGCAGGATATCTGATATGCGACTCCTGTGAAAGGGTCATGTGACTCTAAAGGGGTCACAACCCACAGTTTGACAGTTGATGTCCTAGAAAATGCAAGGACTGTCAGGTGTCCTCTGGATGTCCTGTCCCCTGAGTCCACTCAAAGGACACCTGGGAGTCAGTTTGCCCACTGTGGAGTACCTCACAGTTACCATGGTAGCTCCTCTCCCACAGCAAGGACAGCTCCTGATCACAATAGCACTTTTTAAAGTCAGGCTTGCTGGTGGTGGTGGAGGCAGTGCACACCTTTAATCCCAGCACTTGGCAGGCAGAGGCAGGCTACACATATGCTGCCCCCTTCTGGTTCAATGACTGGAATTGAATTTTAACTAGTGGATATATTAATTATTCTGAGTTTGAGGCCAACCTGGTCTACCAAGTGAGTTCCAGGACAGCCAGGGCTATACAGAGAAACCCTGTCTTGAAAAAGAAAAAAAAAGAAGAAGAAAATAAATAAAGAAATAAATAAAGTCAGGCTTTCTTTCCATTGTGACACGGATGTTCATGCTATGACTAGGAAAGTAAAAAATCTAAAATACAGCATAAAGAAGTCAGTCTCTGGCCCTCCTGCCTTCCAAACGCACTCCCCGGAAGAGCTCGCCAGCATTGTCCCTTATACGTGTTGTAAACATCTTTAATACTCTGAGCTGCTTGCTGTTTCTCCCTCTCCCCGATGCAGAGTCAGGGCCAGCCTGACCCAGGACTGCGTGTCCTGAAGATAAACATGCTTGAGTCCACTTGTCCCAGGCACAGTCGCTGGCCTCTTTCCGGACCTGAATAGTCAGTCCCTCTTGCTCCCCTAACTCGGGGCCCTAGGGCACTGTTGCCTGTACTTATCCTTCAGGGACTGAAGTCACACAGTGAGGACTCCGTGTTCTTGCTCCTTTTGCTCACCATGACCCTTGTGAGGTTTCTGCATTGCTATCCCTGCCATGATGTTTAATGCCGGTCATGGTACCTAGGGCTTCAGGAGTGCTACACATATACTGCCCCCTGCTGGTTCAATGACTGGAGTTGTATTTTAACTAGTGGGTATATTAATATTTATTTGTAATTAACTATCAATTTTACACCAAGATAGAGCCCATATGGTCTGTGAATCCCACGAGATTATAAGAAATATTGATCTCCACTTGCTATATGAGGCTACTCAGGCCAGGGCTTCAGACATCGGGTGCACAGCTAGACCTGCTGCCCCTCTGTGACACCCACATACCTCTCTCCTGGAGTCACATACTCTCTGGGGCCAGGCTTGAACCCCTCCCTTCTCCTCCCATCCAGGCTGTGCTCTGAATGACTCTCCCGTGGGCCTGGCTGCCTACATCTTAGAGAAGTTCTCTACCTGGACCAAGTCAGAATACCGGGAACTGGAGGATGGAGGCCTGGAGAGGTGAGGCCCCACCTTTCTGTCAGACCTGATGCCCACGCTCTGCCTCTCTCGGCCTGACATTGTACCCCTGTCTCCAGGCAGCCCATAGGGAAGCCAGCAAGCTTCTTCAGTGCTTGGCTTGTGCACCTCCTACTCTATGGCCTGGTCGGGAATGGGGAGGTAGATACAAGAAAGGGCCAGTGACTTGTTCAGCACCATAGTTGGGGGTCAGACAAAATATGTGTGCCAGGAAGTTCCTACAGCAGCAAATACCCTTTAGGGCAGAATAGCTGAGCCCTGTCACTTGGGCTTTACACATCCATGAGCTCTGTGGAGAGTTATGGGAGGGGACAGAGCTGTCAAGGTGAATGGGTGTGAGGGTGACTGCTGTCATCTGGCACAGTGCTATGTCACAGGAGCTTAGCCTGATGCCAAGCTCCTTTTTTGGCACTGTCACACTGAGGAGAAGAGACTGCAAGACATCCCACTGGGATGTCCACTGAGAGCCTGGGTCCACAAAGGTAACACTTGGGTAAGATCTTGTACATTAGAGAGAGTTCCATGTGGTCTGCGTGATCCTTGGTAGATATCACAGAACATGTGAGTAGCAGCATCTAAGGATGCTGGGAAGTCTTTTTTACTACAGAGAAGAGACAAGAAAGGACAGAGGGACAGACAGACTAAAAGGACAGAGTCCAATAAGAGCCTCACTCATACAGACCCAAGCAATATGAGCAGTTACAGGACGAAGGCCTGAGAGGGGATAGAAGTGGAGGTGGGGGTGGGGAGGGCAGCTGGTAGAAGGGGTAACATGAGACCAGATAGTGCAGCCAGCCCAGGGAAGAGGGGCTACTATGGCCAAGGAGTCAGATGGGGTAACTCACTCGAAGATCACAATTCCTATGGGGCAGAAAAACCTTGAAACTCTAGCCCCAGCTACAGTGAGCACTGGTGTCTTCTAGATTAAGATGTTCTCAAAAAGGGTGGCAAGAGTGGTTGGGCTGTGGTAGACCCATGGCCATCAGAACGCATGCAATGTTGAGACCTTTGGAGGAGTCAGCTGCGGGATTGATTGGGTCACCAGGGTTAGGAGGCCACATGGAGCTAAGCTAGTCACAGTTAAGACTCAGAAAGAAGACTGTAGGCCTGAAACACTCATGTCAGCGAGTGTCACAGAGGGGATGAGAGCCCTCTGCAGTGGCAATCTAAAGCCAAACACAGCGGCTCCTCTACAGCAAAGACAGCTACCAGGGAATGCTGGAGCTCTTCCCTGTGGAAGGCCACACCCCTGAGTGGTAGGTATAAGTCATTATTCCTTCCCTGGGCTCCCAGCAAGTGAGAGCTAGGCATTGTGTGATGTGGTGACCCTGAAGGGGGCAGCCCTTTATTCTTGACAGCCATAGCTTTCACTGAGCCTGGGCATCCTGTGTGCTTTCCCAGGAAGTTCTCCCTGGAAGATCTGCTGACTAACATCATGATCTACTGGACAACAGGAACCATCGTCTCCTCCCAGCGCTTCTACAAGGAAAACTTGGGTCAGGGCCTCATGGTCCATAGACATGAGGGGTAAGCCTGGCTGAGCAGAGGGGGCCCCTGGGGTTGGGGGGTCGTTACCACCTGTCCTTTAACTCAGAGAAGGCTTGATGGCAAGGTAAGAAAGACACCAACTGTCCTGAGAATCCTTCGCGGTCCTGGCCTGCTGCCAGGTACTTTGGGATTCAGAGGCTTTATGTAGAGACCCTCAGGTGAGAGCAAAGAGATGGCCCAGCAAGGTGGGCATCAGAGGTTGTCCATCTCCTCCCGGGGTTACCCTCCCTGCCAGACAAGGTCTCCAATGAATGAAAAGGAGGGTCTATAATGAGAGGGTAGTGGAAGCCCTTGCCACTATGGCTTCACATGACCTAGCCAAGTCCTCCACAGGCCCTGAGAGTCCTCTCTGGGAACAGGGGAACATAGCACCTCACCTCATCCCTCTTCTCCACAGGATGAAGGTCTTTGTGCCCACCGGCTATTCGGCCTTCCCCTCTGAGCTACTGCATGCCCCAGAAAAGTGGGTGAAGGTCAAGTACCCCAAACTCATCTCCTATTCCTACATGGAACGTGGGGGCCACTTTGCTGCCTTTGAAGAGCCCAAGCTTCTGGCCCAGGACATCCGCAAGTTCGTGTCCCTGGCTGAGCTGCAGTAATGATGCTTGACACCAACATGGCTTTAGCAGCAGCCCTGGTTCTGTCCCAATCACACTTATGGAAGATGTCCCCTTTCAGAGGAATAAGTTTGTTCCCTGACCACACTGGGGAACCCAGACTTAAACCTCACAGAGTCATCTCTTACCACCCCCATATGTTTCACCCCACTACATAGCTGTGTTAAGTAAGCTACATGGCTTTAATGATAAATGGATTTATTTCTAAGAGTGTATGGGCCAGATACCTGGTGTTTCTTAGGTACCCACATGGATCTTCCATTCCAAGAGAGTTGCCGTGTGCCCCCTATCCCCGTCTTAGAGGGTGTCTTAGTCCTGCTGGGCCCGCTGAACTTGGCCCTGCTGACTAGGACAGAGGGACACTTCGGTGCCACCAGCAGTCAACACCATGCTGTCTAGGCAGCCTCAGAAGACTCCTGCCACCTCTTGAGCCACTCACAGTACACAGGGCTCTGGGACCTGAGGATATATGGCTGACAGTTGTCAGTCAGAAGTATCCCGGGTTTAACCATGTCTCCAAATGAGCCCAGAGTGGTCTGCAAAGCTGTTTGGTCCCATGGTGCTCGGCTGAGGTGGGATGAAGGATTCCCCCGTGTTTGGCTCTGTTCCACTAGAGCATGGCCTCTCCCTACCATGATCCCATGTCTCGGGCATTCCCAGAGGCAGCAGGGAGGATGCTCTTAGCCAAGTGTGGCTGCCTAGCTCCAAGCTCACACTAGGAAAACACAAAGTGCTGCCTGACTTTCTGCAGTTGGGGGCTTCAGAACTGAGGACCCTCCAACCCCCAAGCTGCCTGCCCCCAACTCTCCACCTCCACTCTGTCTTCACATCCCTCTAGAACCCTCATGGCACTGAGCCTTCCACCTTAGAAAGAACAGACACTTGAGGAGCCTGCTAGAATCTCTACGAGGGCAGAGAGATGGGGGTCTTACCAGCGGGGCCCAGTGGGTGCTTTATTTATTGTGTTCTTTATCTCTGTTTACTCTGGTGACCTCAAACCTCCACTCTGATCCAGCCAGAGTTCCAGGTAACATGATACAAAAACCCAGAACAACATATGTGGAGATATGTGTGCAGCTGCTAGGAATCTGCTACAATCGGCAATGGCAGGTACCTGGTCCCTACATCTCCCTGCGGGGCGTCCCTATGTGGGGCTGCACCAAGGTTCTGGAGCCCCGCTGGACTCTATCTCAGAGCTGTCTGCTGCAAAATAGCAACAGAGATGTTCCCCTCACCTCTCAGTGGAAACACACCTTCCTGGTGCTGCATTCTGGGAGAGTCCCACTTTATATGGGAAAACAGGCTGGCTGTGGAGATGAGTGTGTGTCCACATCTGTCTGCTATACTCCTCCCTGGCACAGGCTGAGAATGACGGCTCTCTCTCCCTTCTGACCTACTCTCTTACTGTTGAAAGCCCTCAGGTGCCCCTGGGTAATGATGGTCTCTGTGGACCTTCTCATCAGGATTCTCTTGATGTTGGCAGGGCCTCGGATGTCCTTCAGTAATGATGGTATCTGGAGACCTTCTCATCAGGGACTTGTCCAAGGACAGACAATTCTAAGAAGAGTCTCTGACCTCAGGGAAATATCAGCTAGCAAGTCCAAGGCTGCTTTCCTGCCCTGGGTAGCAGCCATTACTGCTCCAAGGTCCCAGGGCTCAGAGACTCAGTCTCTCCCTATAGCAACATCTGAAGGCTAAAGATGGGGAGACCCAGGAAAGAACGGGGTCCTGGTGTCTCCTGGCATCTCTCTGGCACTTCCCTCTCTAGCAAATGCTAGATTGCTGAATTCAGAAGGGTGTGTGTTTGCTGCCCCCTTGTGGCTGTCCAAGGACCTCACACAGGCCCATGAACTGCCAGTGACAAAGCTTCGGGCACCCACAGAACCTTCTGTTGAGGCTGTACTGAAGGCCCAGTTCTCCAGGCAGAGGGTCTAAGAGATGGCCAGTGAGGAGGGCACAACAGCCCAGGGCATGGGCACCCATCCTACAAAGCTACCCCTTTACCTACAGAGGATGTCTTTCAATATTCTGAACAATTCCAACAGCTAGATACATGAAACTGCTGAAGCCTTACCCACCACTTGCTGCACACAGTGACTGGGTCTGGCACAGTGTGTAGTGTTGCTATCGATAAGGCAGGGATTCCTTTTTCTTCTTCATAAGCCTGCAGATCAAAGATTTGATCTTCAAAGGTCTCGCTCAGCATCTGATATCTTTTTCTTCATATGTCAAAATACACTCACTTTTCGCATAAAGGAATCTATCTGAAGTCCTGGCTTGGCAGTCTGAATGCCACATGATGTCCCAGTGGAGGCATCAGTAAGTGGAATAATGGCCCCTGGCCCCAAGCACTGGCCGCTGGTCCAGTTGACAGTACCAAGACTGGAGAGGAAGAAGCAGGAAGCTAACCTGGTGTGAATGCATGGGGACAGGCTTCACACAGGGGGTGAGGGGCATAAAACTATCTACCGTGGCTGATGTGTGAGTGCACTCAAGAGTTTATTTCTAAAAGGAGATACAAATTTGAAAGAAAACCAAACTAACCCTATTTCTAGAATTCATGATCCTATCCTTAAAAGATTCTAATGGGGGCTGGAGGGATGGCTCTGCAGTCAAGAGCACTGGCTGATCTTCCAGGAGTATCTGGTTTCCTCAGCACCCATGAAACAGATCACAACCATCTGTGACTCTAGTTCCTGGGGATCTGCTGCCCTCTTCTGGCCTCTGAGGGGAGCCAGCACACATATGGTACACAAACATACATGCGGGCAAAACTTTTATACAATAAAAAAATAAAGTAGAACACTCTTAACTGGGTAAACACTTCCAGTGAAGCCCAGGATACAAAGGCAGCAGAAAAAGCCAATCGCTTTCCTATGCACCAATAACAAACTTGAGAAAGAACTCATTCTCCGTGCACAATAGCTTTTAAAAAGTAAAATGCCAGTAAATGTTGGGGGGATGGTTCTGTAGTTAAGAAGACTGCCTGCTCTTCCATAGGGTCAAATTCCCTACATCCATATGGTGACTCAGCCATCTATGACTCCAGCTCCAAGAGATCCAATGGCCTGTCTGGCCTCTGTGGGCACCAGGCATGCATGTGGTGCACAGACATACAAGCAGGCAAAACACCCATATTCATAGCAGAATAAACATCTAAAGTTAATTTAAAAAGAAAACAGGAATACATGTATATAAATGTAATTCTTGGGAGATTTTCTCTGCACGCACACACACACACACACACACACACACACACACACACACACACACACACCAGCTCTCAAATAACTGCAGGACATTACTACACCTGCTCTAGCCCATTCTAGATCTCAAATAAGGGCACATAGGCTTGGTATTTTATTAACAAGCTGCAAGCTCACGCTGGGCAGGTTCTGAGCTATTCTAACCCAACAGAACATAAAAATGTCCCATTACTTGCCATCTGGTCTTGTCCTGGCTCGCTTTGTCCATGTATGTCCTCATGGCTGCTCTTTCATGGCGATCTCACGTGAATCTGCCTGCTCTCTCCACATGGTTTCTCCATATCTCCTCATGGTCCTTCTCTGCTCTTCTCTCTCTCTCTCTCTCTCTCTCTCTCTCTCTCTCTCTCTCTCTCTCTCTCTTTCATCTCTTTGGGACCTCCCCAACTGGAATCAGAAGTCCTACTCTATTCTCTTCTGTTCTGACAACTGGATGATCAGCTCATTTAATTATCTGGTGAACTCACCAGAGGTGATAGAAAACGATTTTTACATAGTGCAGTGACTGGAGATGCTTGCCTGTGCCATCCTCCAGACCACAACCAGATGTTTGGACACAGAGATCAGCATATGAATACAATTGCACAAACCATCCCCCAACATTTTCCCCTTAAATCCAATAAAAAGGTTCTTTCTCCTATATTAGTAAGCTATATATATTATAATAATAACAATTATGAAAACTTACCAAGTAAAAATCACATTCACAATGTTCAGTCTGTTGGTATTTGGCAGCCTTGTGAAAAGTGCTCCACTCTCTATCTTTATCTTGGGGAGTTAGTTCGTGCATAAATAATTTTCTATCAAAACTTGCATATATGTAAACCTAAGAATATCTTCTTAGACCTTAAAACTTTTTCTCAGATCCCCAACAATTAAAGCTTAAATGTGAGAGTATAACTTCCTAGTCCTCAACCCCATCACAGATTTGAAAAGGATAAACCTGAATATGCAGGGAATTCAGAGCAAGCAACTTCCACAACTATAGAAATAACAGGGGTGCAAGTTGCTTAGAAAGTCACCCAAAATTTCTCTGCATTGATATAGCATCCACCTTTATTTAGGCTTCTGGCCCAGAATCTCTGGCAGGCTTTTTGTGAAGCAGGAGTTATGAAGGACCTGCTTACTTTGTCTTGGCAAAGCTCGGCAGTCAGCTTCCCTGCTTCCTGTTTGTCCACAGAGTGGACAGCATTCTGTCTACAGTAAAGGGCAGGTTTTTGCTTGGTTGACAGCTTCACACATTTGAAGCAAACTCTATATGGAGACACTTTGATGCTTGTCATCCTCTTTGAAGTAAAATGGAGGTGTTACCAGGAACAGACATGTAATTGTCACGAAACACCTTTTATTACAAAATATCTTGAAATGCCATATTTTATAGAGCGCTGAGGTTTTTGAAGAATATCTACCTATCTATAGTTAGTATATCTGTGCTTGCTTCTAGCTATCTACTGTTTGCTTAACTTTTAAAAACATCTATGAAAGAAGCTAAATGAAGCTTATTTTATAATTAACTAAAATAGTATCTAACATGAGCAATATGTTTGATTGACTAATTTGCATTTCTTATTTATCCTAAACAGCTTGTAATAGCAGCTTTCAAAGAACTAGAATTTTACACTGCATGTTTAAATGAGTTACAAACAGGTTCAATACCTTAAATACCTTATATTATGTTGTAACATAATATAAACTTAAATCTGTATCAATATGCAAAGTCCATGCCAAATGTGAAATATTTGGCTTGTTGATGCTCTTTGGTCTAAAAGTAGATTCAATACTCTACCCTTTTATTTCTCATTCCTGTACACCCCCCACTTTTCCTTTCATCCCTTTACCTCACTTTTCCTTTAACATTAGATAAGAGAAAGGAAAAAAAAAAGTAAAAGAGAGAAAAAAGTCCCAGGATGTAACCACTCTTACTTTGTTTCCTCCCTGACCAAGACCATTAGCAACTTGTTAATCAACTCCCCTAAAACAACAACGAACACAAATCACCCACTGAATGACCAAAACCTACCCACTCTGCTTTTTGGGAATGGGTTATCATTCTCTTTAAACTGCTTCCTGCTGTCTGCAGGTGTCGTTTTCTTTTGGAGGCCCAAAGAAAATTGGGATATTGGCCAATCTCAAGAAAGTTAGCTGTAATCTTTGTGGCTCGGTCTCTGTGTGCTATAAAAGTACAAGGCTTAAATGAAGTCCTGATTGGAACAGTCTGAGAGACTGGACCAAGTGGGGTCAGCAGCTTTGAAGCTGTCCTGAGAGCAAGCGTTGGTGAAACAATTGACGAGGTAGTCTGAGGTTGGATAAAGCAGGATGCTAGAATAAATGAGTCTCAATGTCTCAGCATTCAAAAGGGTAAATCTTGACAGGGTCTCTTACCATCATTGGTGTCTGTAAATATATAAACTTTCACTGGAAATATACATTTAGCCAATGTATGGAATGTGCACAATTTAACTAAACATGATTCTCTGCTCTCTGTTCAAGCAGGTAAAACATCTTTTTTTTATAAGTTAGTTTGGACTGTATAACCAAACTGTAATATAAATTTTTATTTATGCCATTTGGAAGGATGGCGTGATAAATCTTGAGGATTTTGGAACCAACAAGATTTATTGGCTATGCTTAGTTGAAGTTCTGGCTGGAGACATTTTCACATAGCAGCCCCTCTCAGAGCTGTTCCCATATAAAAAGATCAGGAATGGCTTTCCTGTTTTGTTCCTCTTCTTGATTTCTTTCATGTCTGAAGTCAGGATCTTCAGGGGGTCTTCCCCGTTGAAATGTGAAGGAATCCATAGTTATCTTTTCCTATTGAAACAAGAGCATATTCTCTTCCCCCAAGATAACGTATTTCCTGCCTTCCATTCTGAGGTAATCATATATATATAGCCTGACCTAAATCTTCATTCCTTTTAAAGCCCAGTATATTTTAGCAGTTATGTTATCCATCTCCTTGACATTTTAAAAATGTAAAGTCAATAAAGCATTATTTAACCGATCTCTGGGAGAATCCTTCCCTCCTCCTCCATGAACATTTTCTTTAAAGTCCTGTTAGATTGCTTTACAACTGCTTCACCTGAAAATTGTAAGATATATCTTTCACATTTTTTTTCATAATGTCATTTTTTATTAATCATTCCATTCATTTACATCTTAAATGATATCCCACTTACCAGTTACCCCTCCACCAACCCCCCATCCCACATCTGTCCTCCCCTTTGTCTGTATGAGGGTGCTCCCCCATCCACTTACACTCTCCTGCCCCACCACTCCAGCATCCCCCTACATTGGGGCATCAAATCACCCTGGGACCAAGGTCCTCCTCTCCCGTTGCTGTCAGGCAAGGCCATCCTCTGCTACATATATATCTGTGAGCGAGATTATTGGTTTTCTGTTTTATAGCTGAGTACTATTCTACTGTGTAAGTATACCACATTTTCTTTCTCTATTCTTCAGTTGAGACCCACAGTTGAGTTGTTTGAAGTTCCTGGCTATTACAAATAAAGCAGCTATGAACATAGTTGAGCAAGTGTCCTTGTGGTATAGTGGCACCTGTAACATTTTTCTGCCACAACATTTTTAAAAATTGTTGCACTTTATTAGATACATATGTTAAAGAATCATCATCTTCCATCAAAGGCGTTACTGAGACTGCCATCACCTCTAATCAATGTGCACTCTCAGAATCAGCCTCTCCAGAACCGAAAGCAGGTGCCCATTGAATTTTTAAGTAGGTATCAATTGTATGATTTATTTTTTCATGTTATCAAATTTACTCTTAAGCAAAACATCACATAGCTGTATCTTACATTGGTAAAAATCCTTAAAATTGATACACAGTTGAAGTTATGATCTCCTACATTGGTACAGAATTTATTTGATACAAATTTAAAGTTTCTATTCATATGATTTTTTTTCTTATTAAGGTAGTTTTATTTAATTATTTATGCTTTTTAAACTTGTTAGTTTTATTTTTTATTGGATATTTTATTTATCTTGATTTCAAATCTTATCCCCTTTCCCGGTTTCACCTCTGCAAACCCACTATCCTAGCCCCTCTTACCCTGCTTCTAAGAGGGTGCTCCTCCACCCACCTACCCACTCCAGCTTCACTGCCCTAGCATTCCTCTACACTGGGGCATCAAGCCTTCACAGGAACAAAGGCTTCCCCTCCCATTAATGCCAGCTAAGCCCCCTTCAGTTCCTTCAGTCCTTCCCTTAACTTCTCCATTGGGGTCCCTGTGCTTAGTTCAATGGTTGACTGAGAGCATCTGCCTCTGTATTTGCCAGGCTCTGGCATAACCTCTCAAAAGGCAGCTATATCAGGCTATATCAGTCAGCAAGCACTTCTTGGCATCTTCAATAGTGTCTGGGTTTGGTGTCTGCATGTGGGATGGATCCCCAGGTGGGACAATCTCTGGATGGCCTTTTCTTCAGTCTCTGCTCCATTCTTTGTCCCTGTATTTTCTTTAGATAGGAGCAATTCTGGGTTAAATTTTTCAAGATGGGTGGGTGGCCCCATCCCTCAACGGGGGGAGGGGGGGCATGCCTAACCTCTGGATATGGTCTCGACAGGTTCTCCCTCCTCATTGTGGGGTATTTCAGCTAATGACATCCCTGTGGGGTCCTGGGAGGCTCTTGCTTTCCTAGTATCTGAGACTTTCTGGTTACTACCCCCAGTTCCCCACTCCACATTGCTACACACCTCTCTTCAATTTCCTGAGCCTCTGTACATCTCCTCCATCTCCTCCCATACTTGATTCTGCCCCTTTTCCCCTCCCCCTCTTCTCTTCTTCCCAAGCCCCTCCCATCATCTACTTCCGTTGATTATTTTCTTCCTCCTTCAAAGTAGGACTGAAGCATCTACTCTTCCGTCTTCCTTCCTCTTGAGCTCCATGTGGTCTGTGAGTTGTGGAGAGATATTGTGTAAATTTGGTTTTGTCATGGAATATCTTGGTTTCTCCATCTACAGTAATTGAGAGTTTTGCTGGGTATATTAGCCTAGGCTGGCATTTATGTTCTCTCAGGGTCTGTATGCCATTTGCCCAAGATCTTCTAGCTTTCATAGTTGCTGGTGAGAAGTCTTGTGTAATTCTGATATGTCTGCCTTTATATGTTACTTGACCTTTTTACCTTACTGCTTTTAATATTCTTTCTTTGTTTAGTACATTTAGTGTTTTGATTATTATGTGATGGGAGGAATTTCTTTTCTGGTCCAGTCTATTTGGAGTTCTGTAGGCTTCTTGTATGTTCATGAGCATCTCTTTCTTTAAGTTAGGGAAGTTTTTTTCTTTAATTTTGTTGAAGATATTTACTGGCTCTTTAAAATGAGAATCTTTGCTCTCTTCTATACCTATTATCCTTAGTTTTGGTCTTGTCGTTGTGTCTGGATTTCCTGGATGTTTGGGGTTAGGAGCTTCATGTATTTTGCATTTTCTTTGACTCTTGTGTCAATGTTTTCTATGGTATCTTCTGCACCTGAGATTCTCTCTTCTATCTCTTGTATTCCGTTGCATCTATGACTCTCTTTCCTTGGCTTTCTATTTCCAGGGTTATCTCCCTTTGTGATATCTTTATTGTTTATTGTTTCTATTTCCATTTTTAGGTCCTGGATGGTTTTGTTCAATTCCTTCACCTGTTTGGTTGTGTTTTCCTGTAATTCTTTAAGGGATTTTTGTGTTTCTTCTACCTCTTTACCTGTGTTCTCTTGTATTTCTTTAAAAGAGTTATTTATGTCCTTCTTAAAGTCCTCTATCATCATCATGAGATGTGATTTTTAAATCGGAATCTTGCTTTTCTGGTGTGTTGGGGTATCCAGGGTTTGCTGTGATGGGAAAACTGGATTTTTATGATGCCAAGTAGCCTTGGTTTCTGTTGCTTATGCTTATGTTCTTGCCCTTGCCTCTCGCCAGCTGGTTATCTCTGGTGTTAGCTGGTCTTGTTGTCTCTGACTGTGGCTTGCAAGGCCCTCCTGTGTGTCAGCACTCCTGGGAGACCAGTTATCTCCAGGAGGAATTTGGGTATGGAGAGCTGTGGCACAGGGTCAGCTCCAGGGCACAGATGGAGACCAGAAGGAATCTGTCCCCAGCTGTTTCTTGATTTCTGTGTGCTGAAGGCTCTGGGAGGGTCCCTGTTGGGCCAAGAATTTGAGCAGAGTGGTGGTCTCACCTGTGCTCTCCAGTGTGTCAGGACTCTTGGAAGACCAGCTCTCTCCCAGTGGGATTTGGGTATGGAGAACTATGGCATAGGGTAAGCTCCAGGCTCAGATGGAAACCGGAAGGATCACATGTGAACTTTTGATGAACTTTTTAACAGGTGATTATGTATTTTGAAAGATGTTTAAGTGCATGTCTCAACTTCAGAGCTTGCTTAAGGTCACTTCACAGCACCCAACAGCAGTGCTAAGGCAGGACACAAAGAACCATTCAAGCCTTCACAGCCAAAGCAAACTTGCAGCCAATTGTATGATTTATTAACAAAGACATATGTCTTGATTCTCCAAAGTCTATAAAATGAAACATAAACTCTATTATTTGACACTGTTCTAAAGCATCTTTAAACAGAATCTGGATCCTTAACTCAGAATATTGCATCTCTATGGGCTGCCTTTCTAATTTCTCAGGCCTTTGTGGATTTTTCTCATCCAGAACTACCTTTTCTGCTGTTGCTGTAGGATCCAGACTGTGATTAAAGGTGGCCACACCTCCACTTCTTTCCCATTCTGGTGCCTTCCACTAATAGTTCCTCTTCCTCCTTTTCCTCTTCCTCCTCTTCTTCCTTCCCCCTCTCTTTGTTTAGACAGGCTTTGTCTGTGTAGCCTTGGCTGTCTCTGTGATGTATTGACTTATGTCTCTCTAGGCTTATATCCAATGGTATGGCTAGGTCATGTTTTAGATTTTTGAGTAAATTTCTTCATACCGACTTCCATGGTGGCTGCATTAGTTCAGACTCCAGTCCACAGTGTATAAAGATCCCTTGTCATTTCTGACTGTTGTTTCCTAGACTATTACAGGATATTGAGTTCCATGAATTACAGCTTCTTCATGAATCCATATGCATTGCTGGCTATCATGCCTTTGAGACCCAGCCCACAGCAGGTCAATGCTGGCTACTCTTCCAGGATAAGCTGGAATACCACTTACTACCTGCTGTAAAATAAGGAGTGGAGGTTGCTGAACTAACACACTGCAGTCAAACCTGCTCTGTAGTCTGAGATCATGAGTCTCGAGGGCCCTTCCTTGAGTGAAGTACTAATATTCTCATCTTAATTAGAACATAGAGAACAACTTGAGTTTTCACGCTAGATCTGTTACCTTGCCCTCCACTCTAGCTTCTCTGGGGCTTATTGAAGATGATACTAAGAAACATCACCCCATGGCAGCCTCAAACAGAGGAGAGTATTATAATATACTATGTTGACCCATGCATACACACTCATGATGAAGCTACTTATGATGAGACCTACAGAGACATTAATAACAACTAATGATTCAGTTGAGTGTTAGCACTCTATTCTGTACAGTGTGCCTGGCAGCGCTGGACCTGAGCATTTGTGTCTGTTATTAAATGAAGTCAGGCTTGGACACAGCTCTGAGGTACTGTGATAATCGCCTCACAGCTGAGCACTCCTAGGTGACTAACAGGTACCTAGCATATGCAGTTTGACACAGTGGACTAAGGAGTAGCTTATGACATGGTGGGAGGGATCGGGGCAGGACAATGGAGACCCTTTCATGGCATTCAGAATGGCACAAGGTTTTAAATGATGAATTATTTCTGAAGTTTCAGGTTGCAGTTTTCCCACACATAACCAAAGCTCCAAACAAAAGGAGAGGACTGGGCAAAGCTGGCATGGGCCATCCTCACACCCTGGATGACCTTTCTTTATTTTTTTTTCACTTTTTTTTTATTAGGTATTTTCTTAATTTACATTTCAAATGCTATCCTGAAAGTTTCCTATACCCTCCCCCAACCCTGCTCCCCTACCCACCCACTCCCACTTCTTTGCCCTGGTGTTCCCCTATATTGGAGCATATAAAGTTTGCAATACCAAGGGGCCTCTCTTCCCAATGATGGCCAACTAGGCCATCTTTTGCTACATATGCAGCTAGAGACACGAGCTCTGGGGGTTCTGGTTAGTTCATATTGTTGTTCCACCTATAGAGTTGCAGACCCCTTCAGTTCCTTGGGTACTTTCTCTAGCTTCTCCATTGGGGGCCCTGTGTTCCATCATATAGATGACTGTGAGCATCCACTTCTGTATTTGCCAGGCACTGGCATAGCCTCATACAAGACAGCTATATCAGGGTCCCTTCAGCAAACTCTTGCTGGTATATGCAATAGTGTCTGGGTTTGGTGACTGATTATGGAATGGATCCCCGGGTGAGGTAGTCTCTCCTTAGAATAGGGAACAAAATACCCATGAAAGGAGTTACAGAGGCAAAGTTTGGAGCTAAGATGAAAGGATGACCTTTCTTTAGATGGGGCTTCAGCAATGATCTCTGTATCTGGTCTCTGGGTCATTGTGGTTCAGTTTGCTGTCTGAAGTCCAGAGTGTGACTGCCCTGTGCACACAGCACATTAGCTGAGTCACTGAGACTGTGCAGTACAAAGGGAGAGGGGTGGGGACTCACACTCAGTCTGTCCTGACTCTCCCAAGGGCTCTGAATGCTATTGTGTACAGAGCTCCATAAGCCTGTTGCCTCAAGTGGGCTCAGGGTGCCAGCACTGAGTCATGGTGCACAGCAGAGGATGCTGGGATAATTTTCCCCAGGAAAGGCAAAAGGCCTGGTTTGTGTCCTCAAGAAAACAACCACCAATGTTTCGGTCTCTCCCTGCTGCAGTCAGGTAGGGGCTGATTTTTCTAGTTACCTGGGCAGGTTGGCCATCTTTCCTGCTGCCCCTACTTGCTGCTCTCCTGATGATGTCATGCAGAGCTGTTCTCATTTGCATCCAGGACCTGAGAGCTGGGTTTGAAATGACAGTGGTTGTCTGTGCTGGCTGTGGTGCAGGGCACTGGGGACTGTGACAGGAGCTGAGGGGACAGAGTCTCACCTTCTGGAAACAGTCTGCTATGTTTTGAGCCTCAGGCTGAGTGAACTGCATGAACCTGCCCAGCAGCCAGGGCGCTCTCTCCCCAAGTTCCCATGGCCCCTACACAAACCCAGCCTCCGATGGCAGGGGCCACAGAGGACGTTGTACGGAAAGAAACAAACAATAAACTGAGAACGCAAACAGAATCCACAGCAGTACAATAATTACACAAGACTTGGGAGGCAGAGGCAGGTGGATTTCTGAGTTCGAGGCCAGCCTGGTCTACAGAGTGAGTTCCAGGACAGCCAGGGCTACACAGAGAAACCCTGTCTCGAACTCTCAGCTAGCTCATTTAACGTAAACTATCTAGCAACGTGGGTACCTCCATACCGCTCTACTCGGGACCACACTTGAGGCTGCCACCCAACCTGTCACCAGGGGCACCCTGTGTGGATGATGGAGAGGTGGAGACACCTACAGGACAAGTGTCTGGTTCAGCAGGTTAGTGACACAGAGGATTCAGAACTCAGCAGCTCCCCTTACAGCCAAGGAATCTCCAGTGTACTGAGCGGCCTTTATTGCAGAAGAGCAGGGCCTCTCCCCCAGGCCCTGCACAGACTTGTAGGTTAGAGTTGCAGGGCCAGTTTGAGAGGGAGATGTGGGAAAGGCTGGGAGCCATAACATCGCCATAGTTCTGGAAGCTGCACCTCGCACAGAGCTTGAGTCCTGTTCCTAGGCCTGGCTCAAGCTTTTGCTCTGACCCCCCGTCCCAGGGCTGTGCCTTCTTTCCCTGTTTGGTGACACAGAAAGCAGCAATCTCAGAGCCATGGGCAGGAAGAGAGAATGAAAAGGGACAGGATCTGCCTGGGGACACAGACACTGTTCTGTCCCCACTCTCAGCTCAGCACCCACAACAGCTGGGTATAGTGGGTGAGCTTTGAAGAAATGGACAGTGGATGAACAAGCCCTAACAATTGTGTAGTGGCCGGTTTTGTGTGTCAACTTGACACAGGCTGGAGTTATCACAGAGAAAGGAGCTTCAGTTAAGAAAAAGCCTCCATGAGATCCAGCTGCAAGGCATTTTCTCAATTAGTGATCAAAGGGGGAGGATTACTTGTGAGTGGGACCATCTCTGGGCTGGTAGTCTTGGGTTCTGTAAGAAAGCAAGCTGAGGAAGCCAGGGGAAACAAACCAGTAAGTAGCATCCCTCCATGGCTTCTGCATCAGCTCCTGCTTCCTGACCTGGTGCTTGATTTCCAGTTCTGCCTTCCTTTGGTGATGAACAGCAGTGTGGAAGTGTAAGCTGAATAAATCCTTTCCTCCCCAACTTGCTTCTTGGTCATGATGTTTTGTGCAGGAATAGAAACCCTGACTAAGACAAATTGGTACCAGGAGTGGAGTATTCCTGTGACAACCTGACCATGTTTTGGGGAGGACTGTGGAAGGACTTTGGAACTTTCGGCTAGAAGATTCATTCAGTGTTAAGAGCTTTGTGGAATGTTGTGTAGGGGCTTGAAAGATAATGTTGAGAACAGTGCAGAAGATGGAGCCCTGGCTTGTGAAATTTCAGAGAGATGATTAAAGTCTCTTATTAAATCAGCTGTGATTAACAAGATACCAAAACTTCTTCTTCTCCTCCTCCCTTTCCTCCTCCTCCTCCTCCCTTTCCTCCTCCTCCTCCTCCTCTTCCTCCTCCTCCTCCTCCTCTTCCTCCTCCTCCTCCTCTTCCTCCTCCTCCTCCTCCTCCTTCTTCTTCTTCTTCTTCGTCTTCGTCTTCGTCTTCTTCTTCTGGTTTTTTTGAGACAGGGCTTCTCTTTATAGCCCTGGCTATCCTGGAACTCACTCTATAGACCAGGAACTCAGAAATCTGCCTGCCTCTGCCTCCAGAGTGCTGGGATTAAAGGCATGTGCCACCATGCCTGGCTTAGATACCAGAACTAAAGCGAAAACTTTGCATAACTGGGACTATAGATGCTGGCTAGCTGGAGCTAAGAAATTTTCAGTGACTAAGAAAAGACCAGCATCATTGAGGTGAAACCTTCTGGGAAGTTTTTTCTGAGAGCACAAAGGCTGTGTTCCAGAGATAGCCAAGATTGAACCTTGTGCCGTGACTGGACTTGGTAATGTGTAAGAGTCACTGAGGTGGTACTGATTTTGAAGGCATGAAGGGGTCATGAAAAGCAGTTGAGGCTCAGCACTGTGAGAGGCCAAAGAAGGCTACTAGTGAAAGTGCAGCCTCAGTTGTAATTGATGGCCCAGGACTGAAGGGGTCATGCAAAGGAGTTGAGGCTTGGCACCATGAAGAGACCCTATGAAAAGCTATTGATGAAGTCTAGTTGCAGCGGAAGGCAGTAGTGTTTTACAGATGCCAGTACCATGATATTACTACCAAGAACAGCTACAGCAGTGGAGTACAGGCAGCTGGAGCCTAGAGAACTAGAGGTGTGTGCTACAAAGGGCAGAGCTGGAGAAGTGATCTGAGCCCTTGGAGGAGCCCAGAAGATCGTGAGTGGATCCCAGACACTGGACAGTTGGAGTTTGACTTTGCTTTTGATTGTGACTGTGCTCTGATATTTTTTCCTCTTGAAGGAAGAAAGTATTTTAGTAGAGCCCACAGCTAAGAGACTTTCAATTGTAAACCGGGTGTGGTGGCGCACACCTTTAATCCCAGCACTTGGGAGGCAGAGGCAGGCGGATTTCTGAGTTCGAGGCCAGCCTGGTCTACAAAGTGAGTTCCAGGACAGCCAGGGCTATACAGAGAAACCCTGTCTCGAAAAAAAAAAAAAAAAAAAAAAAAGAGAGAGAGACTTTCAATTGTAAAAAGACTTTGGATTTTAAAAGAGTTCGAATATTTTCAAGGGATTGAAATTTTAATATGTAAGAATTTGCAAAGAGTGTGCGGCTTTTAAAGTTATTTAGCTCCTGGGGATGAATAAGAAAGTAAGAGTTGAGGCTTAATAGTGATGTGTTTGTGTGTCAAGTTGACAAGGGGGCAATTGTACTGACTGGTTTTGTGTGTCAACTTGACACAAGCTGGAATTATCACAGAGAAAGGAGCCTCCCTTGAGAAAACGCCTCCATGAGATCCAGCTGTAAGGCATTTTCTCAATCAGTGATCAAGGGGGGAGGGCCCATTGTAGGTGGTGCCATCCCTGGGCTGGTGGATATGGTAACTGGTATAATCAGGCAGAAGGGAAGGGAGCTCTTGGTACAGCTCCAGCCCATGGGATTTATGTTTGTAGCCTTGGGGATATGCTTCCTTCCAAGGAAGCTCTGTCACCCAACTTCTTTTCCATTTCATGGGAATATTTCTGTCATGTTCCCTTAGCCCTCCACACTCCAGGATCTCCCTGTCTCTACTCCATTAGCAAAAGCAGAGCAGAGGCAAATCAATGTTCCTTGGAGCACGTTTCAGAGAATGAAAAGGTCATTGGTTAAAAGGATATAGAGGCAAGCAGCAAACTCCTCCACTGGCTGGTCTCATTCTCAGCTCATGGCTGCTGATACTTCAGCTAAGTTTTGGGCTGAGGCTAAGTTGATGGCCAGGTAGGGAGAGCAGCCTGTGTCTTGTGGTCTGGGTACCAGGGGCAGGGACAGACAGAGAGGAGAGCCAGGGCAGCTGAGATTGGGGCGACAGGGAGGACACAGAACCAGGGCTTCTGGCCCAGATGTCAATAGCTGGAAATGGAGGCTGGAAGGGAGGAGCCTGGAGGCGTGAGTGTGAGGACCCCTGAACCTTGTGTGTTTAAGCATGCATGCTTGCATATGAGAGTGTTCATGGACACGTGTGTTGCTGTGAGGACACACTCCTAAGATCCAGCACAGGTGTGAATGCACAAGCTCTTGAGCACCATGTATATACATGTGTGTACACAGGTAAGTGTGCACAACTGAGTGTGTGTGTATCAGTAATCACAGGTGTGTAAGTGTATATATGAGCTCTTGACCACTGCATATATATGTGTGCATGGGTGTGTGTGCATGAATGTAAATGTACAGGCCACTGAACACTGTGACTAAGTAGACGTGTGTTTGCACATCAGTGTGTGCACACATGCACACTGGCATGAATGTCAAATGGTCTGTCCCAGCATTGACACTAAGATCATTTTTGGCATGGCTGTGTTGAGGGACAGAGTCTGCAGAGCTTCCAGGTAAAGATGGCCACTCAGAGCCTGGACCCACAGAGGGAGAGCTCAAGTGAGGAGTCTTTTAGAGCCAAGTTTGCTCTAATAGGGAAAAGTCGAAGGGTAGCACCCAGGAGAGCTGGGAAGCTTTGGTGAATACAAAGCAGGGAGAGATAGAAAAGGATGGACAGACAGACAGACAGACAGGAAGACAGGAGAGCCAAAACCCAGTAATGGGTGCCCTTCTATGGGCCCGAGCAGCAGGGACACTTTCTGAGTACAGGACTGAGAAAGGGAGCAGAGGAGGTTGGGAGCAGGTGGCAGGGATGTGGAGTGTGGCCAGGTTGGGAGTAGGAGGCCCCTGGGGCTATCACGATCCTGTCAACTGTGTGTGAAGGAAGTGACACCTCTTCCTGAATGGAAAGACCTGGGGATAAAGACAGATGGCTGACATTGCTATCTAGTGGGTTAAGATGTCCTCAAAGAGGGCAGCAAGAAACTCGGGTCAATCGTGGATGCCAGCCTGTTAGAGAGAACCAGTTTGGGAACCCCAGAGGAGTCTTCCTATTTTGGATGAATAGAAAGCCACATGGAGGCTGTGGAGCACTGGAGATCTGGACAACAGATGGCCACAGGACTAATTCTTTAAGGTCGGGGGACATCACAGGAGCCATGGCAGTACTCCCCAGGGGCAGCCTGAGATAAGAGCACGGGCTCTCAAAGCTCTGGGGCATCTCTGGGATTGTAACCCTGCAAAAGGCCATACCCTTCCTGGACAGCGGGGATTCATCAGCCCCTTGATGAGCTCCCAGCTCATGGGAATGTGGGCTTCTCAGGACCCAGCACAAGCCCCGATCCCCAAGGTTTGGTCTTTGAGGCTACCTTGGCCCTGCAGCCCTGTGGTGTTTGCCAAGCTAACCTTCTCTCTGCAAACCCACCACCACCGCCATTTTGTGCTCCTTTCAAGACTCAGGTCAGTCATATATAAGAGATGTCTTCCCTGATTGTCCCCAACCCTGTCCCCAAGTCTTGCCTTTCCCCACCTCTACCAAAGGACAGTGAACTGGAAAGGAAGGAAGGTTTATCCTGGCTCATGGTTTCAGAGATCCTAGCTGTCATGGGTCTGCAGTGGGGCACAACATCAAGGCAGATATGTGGAGCCTCAAGTAGATTGACAAGAGAACAGGATACAGCCCTAAGATAACAGGTTCATAGTACCCTGCTTCAGCCAGGCCGCCCCCCCCCCATTTCGACCACCTCTCAAATGCTATTATATTAGAAAGCCATCTATGGATTTGCCTAATAATGAAGTCAGAGCACTCAGGATCCGTCCAATCACTTCCCCAAAGCCCCACCTCAAATTCTACTCCAATCAGTTTCTGAGACCTTGTCCTCATCAAGTTGACTGACATGCTGTTAAAATAAGAGACCTACATTCTCTGTGCTTTGATGCTGCCACATGTCTTCTAAGTGTCATTCATTCTGTTTGTACCAGAGGACAAACTGGGACCCAGACATGGCAAACAGCTGTCAGAGTTCCAGGGCTCTTTATTACTATGGCCAAGTCTGGCATCTGGGTCCCTTGACCCTTAGCACATTGCAATCTGGAATCTTGAACTGGGGGTGGAAGAATGGTCACAGAAGGAAGTGTTAGCAGAGACCTGGAGAGTCCAGGAGAAAGGTGGAGGCAGGAGTTGTGTGCACCTCTGGGTTCAAAGCACCCAAATGCAAAGGGTGCCACCTGGTGGTGAAAGAGGGGTGATGTCACTTCCCATGGAGACAGATTGCTGAGATGGTGAGTTTAGGAACTGTTGCCTTCTGTGGTCAGGACTTATATGAGCTATCTGCCTGCATCCAGAGGACCCTGACCTAGGCAGCTATGGAAGAAAATGGCACTGGTCACCTGAGGGAAGCAGAATGGGCAGGATCCTTGGCGTGGAACATGGGCATCCTGCGTGCTTTCCCAGGAAGTTCTCCCTGGAAGATCTGCTGACTAACATCACGATCTACTGTACGACAGAAACCATCATCTCTTCCCAGCGCTTCAAGGAGAACATGGGTCAGAGGCATGAGTCCACAGGCATGAGGGGTAAGCCTGGCTGAGCAGGGAGAGGGCCCTCTGGGGCTGGAGCTGGTGACCTCTTGGTCTTTAATCCAAAGAAGGCATGGTGGCATGCTAAGACAGTGGATGTCCTCAGGAGGATCCTGACCTGCTGGGGCAGAGGCTTTGGGATTTGCAAGGTTTGTATGAAGACCCTCGAGTAACAGGTAAGAAACAGACTAGCAACATGGATATTTAGAGGTGAGCATGACCTGTTAGATGGTCTTCCCGGGCACAGGGTCCTTAGTAAGTAGGACACAGTGGCTCACTTATGAAATGGCTCACTGATTCCTGAGTCTGCTCTTGTCATTATAGTTCCATATGACCTCCCTCAGCCCTGAGACCCTAGTCCCACTTTAGGGACATGGGAGCAGGACCTCAGTGCTAATCCACAGCAACCCCTACCCCTCCAGGATGAAGGTCTTTGTGCCCACTGGCTATTCCGCCTTCCCCTCTGAGCTACTGCATGACCCCAGAAAAGTGGGTGAAGGTCAAATACCCCAAACTCATCTCCTATTCCGACAGGGACTGTGGGTGCTACTTTGCTGCCTTTGAAAAGCCCAAGCTTCTGGCCCAGGATATCCGCAAGTTTGTATTGGTGGCAGTGAGCTGGTGATGCCCTCATGGATTAAGACAGCCTCAGCAGCCCTGCCTCTTCTCCAGTTCTGAGGAGTGAGCTTAAGTCTTTGTGCCCTGCAGGCTCTGGGAGCCTAGCCTGCTTCTCCACCTCTTATCATCCCCAAGTTATGTCTCAGACTTTAAACCATGGGGGCCACTTTAGAACTAGGTGCCCCCAGGTACCCCAGCTCCAGAAAGGTCTAACCATGCTTTCCCACAGAGGGAATAGTCTGGAGAAAAGAGGACTGACAATCGCTTCATCCTCAGAGCCTCTCCCTTCCACCTTGCAGGTGTGCACAAACAGCCCTGGGCTGCCAAGACCCAAGGCGGCTTTGAATTACGATTTTACTCTTATCTAATGCCTTCCGTCTCACCTGACTCCACTTAGGCTACATCTCCCCACTTGCCTCATACCCACGAAGGAGCTCTGGCTTGCTCCCTTCTTTAAGACTGCCCTGTAGGTCATTACACTACTAATAAAGCTATTCCAGGGCACAGTTCACCTCAACACCCGTCTATGAAACCTACAGTGTCCTTTCTAAAATTTACCTAACACACTACACACCTGTGTTAAGCAGTGTGGCCTTGGTGACAAATGATTACTCCTAAGCACAGCTGGACCAAGCCACCTGGCTCTCCTCCCCGAGGTCAGCTCACACCCGAGGTCAGCTCACACCCGAGGTCAGCTCACACCCGAGGTCAGCTCACACTCTGCCCTTGTGCTTTGGGTGTCCACTGGGCCCTCTAAATCAATCCAGACTGGCAAATAGTCACTGGCCAGGGCCACCCCATGTCAAGCAGCCCCCAGAGTAGTGATGGCACCATCTAGACACCCACAAAATTCAGACCTGTGGGAAAAAAGGCAGTGTGGCTGGCTGGCTGGCTGGCTGGCTGGCTCAAGTGGCCAAGGGCCACCAGACCTGTGAAAAGAGGAATGGGGAGACCCTGCCTGGTCCATTGTCATAAGGGGACTGGAATGGAGGCAGGCCCAAATGGTTGGCTTGTGGTCTGCCACAGGCCTGTCGTGGCCCACACCTTTACCCAACTGGACTGTTACGTCCCACTCATCCTTATGTGTGTCTTGCCACCTTCCTTTTCATCTCAGCCTGCCCCTGAGGGCCCAACCCCAGGTCCCACTATGGAAAAGGAGTGAGCTGCCCAAAGCAGTAGAAATAAATGGAGGGGCACCCTGTCCTCTGTGCCTGCCACTCTGACCTCTCATAATTCCAGGGTGCCTTTGACACTGCTCCTCCTATCTTGAACAGAGCAGACTTCTCAGGTAGAGGCTGGAAGGATCCTGCACGGACGTAGAAAACCCATACATGAACCCAGAAGAAGCATGAGAGGCAGGGTCTCACCACCAGCCCAGTGGGTACTTTTTATTAATGGTTCTCATGTGCCCGCCTGCTGTGGGATGACCCAGTCACAGAGTCTCAGGCAACATGATACAAAAATCCCAAAGCACAGCAGGAGCAGAGGCAGCTACAAAGCCAGTGGGCAGGAGCCTGCTGCCCTGCTGCCATCAACAAGAACAAGGTACTCCCTGGTCCCTACAGCTAATCCATGGATCCCTGAGAAGGGACTGCAGGCTGGACAGCACTGTAGGGCCCCACATGGCCTCCATCTCAGACCCATCAGCTTGCAGAAGGCTTAAGCAATGTTCCAGGGCTCAGAGGGACCAAGTCTTTCCTGGATGCATCTCCCCATCAACCAGAAGTCTCCAAATATGATCGCCCTAAAGGCAAAAGTCCAGCACATGATCTTGGCTACAAACCACTAGGGATATACACCATGCTCACTACAGAGCATCCCGAGTAGTGGATGGGGGAATAAAAGTGCTTATCCTCATATGACCACAAGAGGGAGTTGCAAATGTTCCCCACACTGGGACCAGAAAAGAAACCTACAGATGGCTTCCAGGGACAGCAGCCCCACCGGATAGACCAGAGCCCCAGGACCCGCTGGTTTCCCCTTCTCACAATACAGGGGTTTTAAACAGCAAAACCCTCAAGAGCCTGACTAGGGCACTAGCCCCTTGTGTCCCTCGGTATTCCCAGGTGCTCCCAGCCTGCCAGACCAGCTTGCCCACTCTCAGGATTCCTGGTAGGCATAAGCCCCAGTGTCACTAGGATCTTGAGCCACGGGCTGTCCAGGAAGAGTCCCACTGATGTTACGGATGGCACCGTAGGTCTGCTGTTGCTGTGGGGATAGCGCTGTCCTCTCTGAGGCCAAACCGTTCAGAATCCGAGGCACATAGGGCTGTCGGCAAAGGCAAGAGTTAAATCTTGGATGGTGGCAAACCTGACATCCCACATCCTGGTCATGCCCCACTTATCCCTCTTTCTCCCAACGGGAGGACACATATCAAGAAATAGCATTCCCATGGGGCATCTGGACCCCAAAATTAGTCAACCATATACTTCTCAGAAGCCAGAGCAAAATGGGAAGCCATCTACAGCCCAACTCTCATGACCATATGAAGAAACGAAGAGTGGCTTCCTCCCGTTCTCAGAGAAAGCACTCCTTCCTGGTACTGTATTCTGGGTGACTGTTTATTTGGGAACTGTCTGTCTGTCTGTCTGTCTGTCTATAGTACGTGTCTGTCAGTTATGCATCCCTCCCGGGCCCAGGCTGGAAATGAAGGTTGTAAGCATCCGCGTTGCCTGCTCTCCTTGCCTGCTGCCTGGGCCCTGGCTGCTCTCCTGGGCCATGGCTGCCTCTGGGTAACTACGCTCCTGAAAACCTACTTATGGGGGGCTTGAGTCTTTTTGATGTTGTTTGTAATTTTTTGAGACATAGCCCTGGCTATCCTGAAACTTGATCCTTAGACCAGGCTGGCCTCGAACTCGGAAATCCACCTGCCACTACCTCCTAAGTACTGGCATTAAAGGTGTGCTCGGGCACTCCCCAGCTTTGAAGAGTCTTTTCCCTAGGGAGGTAGCTGCTGGAAGGCCTGAGGCTGAAGAGGCCAGCCAGAGTCCTACCCTCACTTCTGATAGGATAAGCAGAAGTTACCACTCTACCATCTGGGGCTCAAGGGCCACACCCTACCCTGAAGGATCATCCTGGAGGATAGAGTCGGGGAAAGCCAGGAAGAAGAGGGGACCTTTCCAGCCTGGCACCCCTCCTGGAAAGGGTGCCCTGTGCATTTGCTGAACTCAAAGGGGCATACATTTGCTGTCCCCTGTGGCTGTCAGAGGACCTCCTGACACAGCTGTACGGAAGGCCCAACTCTCCAGGCAGTGGGGCAGAGAGAAAGTGAGGGAACCAGGCACACCTGGTCACTGGACCAAGGTGGCTTCCAGTGAGCAGATACAGCAGCCCGACTGACTAGGAACTTCTCTCAACTGACAGTAATTCAAAACTAGCCTGACAACTGGCTTGGGGTTTCTTTTTAGCCAGAACTGTTCCAGCACATCCTGTGGCTTCTCTGGGTGGGACCTTGCAACCAGCATGGCACACGGTAGCCACCATGAGGGCGGAAACACAGATAGAAGCTTACTGTGAATGGCGGGGGCACGTGGGCCTCGGCTTCGCTTCCTTTGTCACTAGCTGATTCTTCTGTCTGTGAACAACAGCAGGGACACAATGACGAACAGAACCAGTCTCTCTGAACTCAGGTCCTCCAAACAGACAGACCAGTGACCCAGCAGAATAAAAGGAGCAGCCGGCACCAGGCTCCCAGTGTAGCCCAACAGAGACACAGGGACAGGGGAGGGAGGGAGAGAGGAAGGGAGGGGGGGGGGTCGGAGGGAGAGAGGGAAGAGGGGGAAAGCCACAACACACCCCACTCCCAAAAAAAGCTGGGACGGCTGGTACTCCATTCACACAGGGATTGGGGAAGAAGAGAGCTGTGCTGTCCAGCCTGAGGCGTGGCAGACCGTCCTGTGCTGTCCAGCCTGAGGCGTGGCAGACCGTCCAGTACCTTGTAGTTCCATGGGCTGAGGTGCTTGAAGCATCCAAAGCAGGTGTACAGCAGGCAGGCCAGGATGGTGAGCAGAACAACCAGGAAGGTGAAGAGAGTGGCCGGGGCCGTCAGACCTGGGAACACACGCAGTTTTGAGGGAGGCTGGTGCTTCCTGTCATGCTTGCTCTGGGGAGGAAGGGGCCAGGCCTGGTGCCCAGACTGTGGGTGATGTCCCTCTAGCCCCCAGCCCTGCTCCTCACTCCAACTGTCAGAATGGTATCCTCACAGCTAAGAGCACACAATACAGGGTATATGATCCACATGATGGCTAGACCCATCCCTGACTGGGTTTGAGAAACTGAGATACTATAAGTAGCTATTGACAGTGAGCTGGCTAGGACAATTCCCACCAGCCTCCAGAGCTTAAGGCTAGACAGGATGGGAGTTCTCTGGGGCTCACTGTACAGTTTCATATCCTCTGGCTCAGTCACCCCAAAACTGACATGGCAGCTGTTTCCTCCATGGGGATTTCTGGGGCTCTGTCGCACCTGACCTAGCTCAGCAGCCGGGTGGTCAATGCCACACCAAGCAGCCCTCACCGTGTTCTACCACACTGAAGCTGGGACATCCGCTAGTGAGCTGACTGGCTGGGGAAGGACGGGGGTGGGGGTGGAGTGGATACAAGGCCTAGTACTGGGCACAGAGCAGAATGTCTCTCACCCAGACGGAGGAAGGAGAAAAAGAAGAGCCAAAAGAGGCAGAGGATGGGGGCGGCCAAGGCCTGGTTCACGGCAGCAAAGTGGATCCTCTTCTCCAGCTTTGCCGGGAGGTAAGCAAAATAGAGGTTATGCCGGTCCACCATGTGCTTAAGCAGGATGTAGATGAGGCCTGCAAAAGAGGGGCTGTGATCAGGGCTGGAGAGGTGGCTCAATGGTTAAGAGCACTGACTGCCCTTCCAGAGGTCCTGAGTTTAATTCCCAGTAACCACATGGTGACTCACAACCATCTGTAATGAGATCTGATGCCCTCGTCTGAAGACAGCAACAGTGTATTCATAAGCATAAGATAGACAAATAAATCAATTAAAACAACAACAACAAAAAAAGAGCGGCTGTGAGCTGGAGACCTGCAGGGCCGAGATCTCAGCACTGGGGAGGCAGAGGTAGGTGGATCTCCATGAGTTTGAGGCCAGCCAGAGCTACATAGTGAGACCCTGTCTCAAAAAAAATTAATTAGTTAATTAATGTTTTTATTATCTATTTTTTGTGGATGTTTATGTGTTCATGCGTGTGACCAAGGTGGAGAGGGAGGCGCCGGTTCTCTGAGGCTGGAGTTGGAGGCAGACAGCCTGCTGTGGGTGCTGGGCACAGAACGCGGGTCCTGAGCAAGAACAGTGTGTGCTCTTTCTTAACCACTGAGCCATTTCTCTGGCCTTCAGTTAATTAAAAAATTAAATTACATTAAAAAGAGCCAGTCACTGTAGCACACATAGCTATAGCTCCAATGTTTGGGAAGCTAAGGTAGAAGAAGATCCTGTGTTTGAAGCTGACCTGTGCTACAACATAGGGAGACTTCGTAAACTATATAGGATCTACACAATGATGATCATGATGATGGTGGTGGTGGTGGTGATGATGACGAGGATGATGATAATTAGGACTGAAGCGACAGCTCAGCTCATGAGGAGCCTGCCGCAAGCATGGAACCTGAGATCAGATCCTGCGCCCCCGTAAATGCTGGGCGTGGTGGGACATGTCTATACCTACAGCACTGAGAGGAGGAAATGGAGGCAGGCAGAGCCCCAGAGCTAGCCAGTCTACCCAGTCAGATAGATATCTCTGGCTTTATCCAGAGACCATCTCTAAAAAAATATAGCGGACAAGCTGGGCGTGGCAGCACACGCCTTTAGCCCCAGAANTGTCTCTAGCTCCATATGTAGCAGAAGATGGCCTAGTTGGCCATCATTGGGAGGAGAGGCCCCTTGGTACTGCAATCTTTATATGCCCCAATACAGGGGAACGCCAGGGCCAAGAAGTGGGAGTGGGTGGGCAGGGGAGCAGGGAGGGGGGAGGGGACTTTCGGGATAGCAGTTGAAATGTAAATTAAGAAAATATCTAATTAAAAAATTGAAAAAAAAGAAAAGAAAAGAAAAGGAAAGGAAAGGAAAGGAAAGGAAAGGAAAGGAAAGGAAAGGAAAGGAAAGGAAAGAAAAGAAAAGAAAAGAAAAGAAAAGAAAAGAAAAGAAAAGAAAAGAAAAGAAAAGAGAGGGGAGGGCAGGGAGGGGAAAGGAAGAGGAGGGGAGGGGAGGGGAGAAAAGAGAAGGGAAGGGAGAAGGGGAGGGGAAGGGAGGGGAGAGGAAAGAATGGAAATATCTATCTCTGGTCTATACACCAAGTACATGGGCATCCATACTCACCCATGCACACATACATACACACACACACATTCACAAACTAAACAAGATACCATGATGAGCCAACACAGAAACTCACAGCAGACATGTTGAGAGAGGCCAGCAGAAGCAATCATTTAGAAAGGAAAGGAAATTTTGTACTTCAGTAACTACAAGAGGGCATTCTTCTGGGAATCCATGTGACCTGGTGGTAGCTGTCGCCGGCAGGTGTGACAGAGTCAGCTGGCCACGAGCCCTGAGACGGACGCCAGAGCCACTTACCAAAGGGCACGATAATGGGGCAGGTGATGCTGTAAGCCATAATGACAGTGAAGACACAGAGCATCCACGCATACATGGCTCCAAACTCGTATTCAAAGGCCTGGTTCTGGGGAAAGAAAGGGTTAAGGAGCTCACAAGCTGTCTCTGTCCCCAGACATCCTTCTGTGCACTCCAAGCATGGCAGGTACGGGGTGTCCAACAGGGTCAGGGAAGAATAGGCAGTTGGGAATGCTTCCGAAAGGCTTGGCTTTCTCTTCTCCAGACAGCTCCAGATTCTCTTCCAAAGCATGGGTAGTGTGTGCTCTCACATGGCTCCCCTTCTCTAACTGTACCCTCTCACCAGGGCTATGAGCTCCTCGGCAGATACAGCTGGAGGATACACCAGAGAGAGATTCCACACAGACTAGGCATCTCCTCCACGCCCCACGCCCCCCACCATCAGCTCAACTCTAGTTCAGGTAACCTGGGCCAGCTCAGTTTGTACCTCTGTAAAACAAGATTAGTGGCATCCATCACAAAATCCAGAGGACAGCTGGCTTCCTGCTTCCTCTCACAGAACTCACCAAGGCATAGCGACCCCACACCACCCAGCTGGAATGAGTGCCAGAGCCTGAAATAGCTTGGGCATCGGAGGTGCCCCTAAGAACAGGTCCCAACAGAGGGAGGCCCCCAGGAAAGGGGTCTATGGGTTGTATATAATCTCTCTCTTACTAAGCAGGGGCTTAACACATTGAATGTGTAGCTTTTAGCTATGCATTTCCTGTGTGATGATTAACCTCGATTCTCAACTTGGCTGGAGTCACAACCATCTCAGAGACACAGCTCTCTGTGCGTTTCTAGAGAGGTTTAACTGAGAGAGAAGACCACCACCCCTCCAATGTCGGCACCACCACTCTGTGGGCTACAATCCCAAACTGAATGAAAGAAGGAATAGAGAAAGAGATGAGCATTAGCATTCGTCTCTCCCTGCTTCCTCATCGGATCCAACGTAACCAGCAGTCTCCCACCCCGCAGCCAGAAACACTCTCACCCCAACACCTTCCCCATCACAATGGGCTGTACCCCCAAACTGAAAGCCAAAGCAAATTCCCCCTTCCTTAAGTTGCTTCTGTCAGGCACCCTGCACAGGCGATAAGAAGACTGATGCAGTGTGTGACCAATCATTAGATCACAAAAACCCCAAGGTCTTTTCTCTGGCCCAATGGTCAGCATGAAAGCTAGAGAAAGACTTGCCAGCTCCAAAGAGGTTCCAGACAGAGGCAACCCTGAGCCCAGGTTTGCAAAGATCTTATTGTACCTAGGATTTATCCCAGAGAACCGAGAGGCCCTCAGGCAGGGAGCATGGACAGGACCCAAGGTGATGGTACCTGCTTAACATTCCTGCGGTCAGCAGCCGTCTTGGCCATGATCATGCGGAAGGTATAGAGGATGAGGCCGGGCAGGCGCAACAGCTCCATGCCACTGCCGATGAAGGCTGAGGCGATGACGTAGTTCACAAAGAAGGCACCCTGGTCTGGCAGGAAGACACACCTAGGACGAGATTCAGGGCTGTTAGCTGGGGGCTCCAGAGCTTCCTTCAAGCTGGAAAAATAACTGGGGGTGGGGGGGTGCCTCTGGAAGGGCTCTCGCCATATCCCTCATTCAGCACACATCTGTGGAGACTGTCCGAGTGTCAGTTACTGTGCTGAAAGCCATAATATGTGTGATCCCAGCATTGAGGCGACAGAGGCAGGAGGATCATGATTCTAGGCCCTTCCAGGCTACATAGCAGGATCATTTCTCAAAATAATAAAATAAAATAGAAAACCAAGCCTCAGACTCTGTTCTCTTTGCATTTGTACACTCTCTGGGAACACAACCAGATATAGCATATACAGTATGGCAGGCAGTGCTCCAGGGGCTGTCCAGCTGCGGGTAGGGAGGGGACAATGTCACTGAGCTTAGAAGGCATACCAAAAGGTCACCGAGCAAGCAGATCACCTGGACACCAAGGGACTACGGATAATGACATTGATGAAGAGCTGAGAGCCTGGCAATGCCAAGCAACAGTAGGAGGGCAGGGGCCTGGAAAGCAGCGGGCAAATGGGGGGCAGGAGGGCAGGGGGCATGGAAAGCAGCGGGCAAAGGGGGAGCAGAACAGGGGGCTGAAAGACATGGCGGACACTGTCACAGCTGTAGCGTGTGTGGGATGAGGGTGGTACTGCTGGAGGTGAGGAGGCAGGGTCTGATTCTCTATCTTTCTGGATATGGAACTGGGGGAGTATGCTGATAGACTGGATGGAGGGAGAAGGGGGAAGAGAAAAGGCAGGGTGCACTCCAAGGCTTTTGGGGGACCAACTTGAGAGAGTTATGAGGAGAACTGGGGCATATCAGATCTGGGTTAGGGCAGGTAAAGTTCACAGTGCACAGCAGGGGCTCCACCTGAAGCTGAGGCAGGAGACAGAAGACTCTAAAGTGGTAATATGGATACTGTGAGGTTTTTTTTCCTTTAACTCCTTAGGTGCTGGAGATGAAGCCCAGCACTGCATACCCTTTGCCCCTTTGTGTACATATTTTAATTCAGTACCCAAATAGCAATGAAGCCATGAGTCCAGAGGAGGAGGAGTGAGGATAGAGCCCTCAGGTAGCCTTGGATAACCTAGTTCTGCAGGAAGTCCCAAGAAGGTTGCAAAGGAGACAGTGTAGGCAGGGACGGCAAGGGCAGAGTTCAGTGCCGAATGAAAACATTGTGTCTGGGAAGAGACTCAGCCAGTATGTCAGGTGTGGCTGAGGAGTCACAGAGATGAGCAGGCCATTGGATGTGGCAGTCAGAAGCCATGTCTACACAGGAAAGGGCGAACTTGGTAGGTGTGTGTCTATCTGTAGCTACTTGTCCCTGAGTCAAGCTGACCAGCCAAGTCAGCAAGAAACAATTGCTCCATCTTTATTGGCTGGCCTCCCCCGTAATCATTCCCAACCAATCTGGAGCCTTTGGGGCTGTGAAAGCCCTCGAGTATAGTGAAATGGGCTGAATAACTAGTTGGAGAACCTTGGGTGATAACCTCAATATTTCTGTACTCCATTATCTGTAAAATGGAGACAGGAACAACATCTGTCTTACAGCTCTCTCTGTCTGTCTCTCTGTCTCTGTCTCTGTCTCTGTCTCTCTCTCTCTCTCTCTCCTCTTGTCTAGACAACATAGTAAGCACTTTACACACAGATTCATCTTCTCACACACTCACACACCCTCATAGCTTCATAGGGGTAAAGGACTCATAAACATTTAGCATAAAGCCATTTTAAATTACAGCTGTCACTATTAGGGAAGTGCATTATAGGCTTTGAGGATTAACAAGGACACACACCAGCTCAAAACTGAACTCTATTCTCCTGACAAAAACCACCCACAGGCTACACAGACACTACATTTAATTATTATCCCTCTGTGACTGGGGCACCCCTACAACCCAGAAGTACCTTCCCCAACGGCTCTGTGGTCTGTAAGTAAGTCTTAAACAAGGAAAGTGGGGCCCCACTAATCGAGTCCTGGGCTAAAAGACAACCATATTTCTGCAAGTAGACACAAACTAGGTCAGCTCCCACAACATGCTCCAGGAATGTGGGAGAGGCTGGTGTGAGTGCAGGGCCTGGTATTTCCAGGGGAGGATGCCTGTCCTGAAGGGGGATGGGGAATAACCACACTGCAGTGCTACCTAGCTGCTGCCACAGACTCCCCCACCCACCCACACCCCCGTACCCCCCAGAGCTCTTCAGTCCCACGCTCTGGATGGCGGATGGCGGCCGAGCCAATACTTACTCTAGCCTGATGGAGGTTTCCGAGGAAGTTTTGTCAAAGAGCCACCGAAAGAAGAAATCCAAGCTGAAAAGAGATGAATTCCATGTTTCTTATTCATTTGTTTGTTTCATTTTGTGTTTTGGTTTGTGTTTTGTTTTTTGTTGTTGTTGGTTGGTTGGTTGGTTGGTTGGTTGGTTGGTTGGTTGGTTGGTTTTTCAAGACAAGGTTTCTCTGTGTATCCCTGGCTGTCCTGGAACTCACTCTGTAGACCAGGCTGGCCTCAGAACTCAGAAATCTGCCTGCCTGTGCCTCCCAAGTGCTGAGATTAAAGGCATGCGCCACCACTGCCCAGCTTGCTTGCTTGATTGATTGATTGATTGATTGATTGATTGACTGACTGATTGATTTCCGGTACTGGATATGAAACCCAAGGTCTTGCTCACACCAATCTGGAGTTCTGCCCTCCAGTTTTATTTCTCACACTCATGCAGTGTGAGACACTTTCTTCCACTCTAAAAGCAGCCCCGACTTTGAGACATTTGTCCCCTGAGGTCACACAGGCTTTAACTGGCACTTCCCTCCACACGATAAACACAGCTAGGACTAGCCCCTCCCTAACAGGGAAGTCCGCTGTAAGTTTTGTTCACAAGCTTCTTGTTTTTAAGGACTACGGGACTTTTAGAATAGATGGCAAGAACCCGTCCTGAGTCTGACCGGGGTCAGGCAGAAGGTGGAAGGTACCTGGTGAGGCCGAGAGAAGGCAGAATCAGCACCATGAAGATCAAGAATATGTAGACCTTCGACACCATGATCCGGTTTTCCCCTGACCTGAGGGGGAACAGAGGTGAGTTTGTAAGTTGTCAAAGTAAGATCGGGCAGCGTGCCTGCTGCCCCGGGTGGGATGAGAGGCCCGGGCTGTGCTCACCTCGTCCAGTGGGACTCCAGCAGCGTGGAGTAGTAGACAATGGACGGAAGCAGCGCGGAGAAGGACCACAGCAGGAGTGTGGGGAAGAACTGGCTGATGACAGGGTTCTGCAAGACAAAGACCGTCACAGAGGGTCAAGATGGCGCTGGGGCTGCGGTCACTGGTGGCCTCCAGAGCCAAAGCTGAGATGGGTAAAGGGTGGGCATTCCTCAAACGTGGGCAAGGAGACAGTCATTACTCTCTGTGGTTACAAGGCCCTTCACAGCAGAAGGGGGTACGAGCAGTGACAGGCCAGATGAGGGAGGCATCTCCATCCCCAGGGCAAAGGTGACAGCTGCTATCTGGAGGCCAGGGCTCCTCTCCACATGGCCTACCAGTCAGCCCCACGGTGTCTGATTCCAATCCTGTTCACACTAGTTGGTACTAGTAACAAATGTTACAGAATATGGGCCACCTAGGGGTATGGTTCCATATCAAGCGCTTGCTGAGTGTGTGTGAGTTCCTGGATTCCATTGCCAGTATCTCAGAAATAAATATATTAAAACTTTAAAAGATAAAGTTAAACATTTTGAAAAGAAATTGCTGAAAGGAATTTTTTCTGAAAATATGTTGTTGAATTACATAAGAGTAAACTAGGGGCTGGAGAGGTGTCTTAGTGGTTAAAAGCACTGGCTGCTCTTCCAGAGGTCCTGAGTTCAATTCCCAGCACCCACATGGTGGCTCACAACCATCTGTAATGGGTCCTGACGCCCTCTTCAGGTGTGTCTGAAAACAGCTATAATTGTACTTATATACATAAAATAAATAAATGTTAAAAGAAAAAAAAAGAATGTAATTTATTCAAGACAGACAAAGGGAACTCTACCCAACAGATCTCTCTTCCAGGCCTTGTCCCGCATCAATTGGCAAAAGGATGAGCTTGACTGGATGTCACTCTACAGAAACCTATGCTGTGTATACTTAGGGGTTTTTAATGTATTTCGAGTCAGCTCCCTCTATATATCACAGGTCTAACATGACAGGTGATCAATTCCAGCTCATGAATGAAAAACTAAGGCTCAAATTCACCAGTGACGGATGGAAAAGCCAGGACCACAGCGTCAGGACCACAGTGCCAGGGCCCCTCCCAAGTCTGGATTACAGATGTGCAGTGTGACATCTGAATATCTACCATGCCTGACCATCTAAGGTAGCGGTTCTCAACCTTCCTAATGGTGAGACCCTTTGATACAGTTCCTCATGTTGTGGTAACCCCAACCATAAAATTATTCTCATTTCTTCTTCATAACTGTAGCTTTGCTACTGTTATGAGTTGTAATGTAAATATCTGGTATGCCAATATGCTACCTTTGTGGAAATGTTGTTTGACCCCCAAAAGGGCACTGACCCACAGGTTGAGAATCTCTGATCTAAGGTGTCCCACCACCCCAACCAACAAAGCTTTTTTCATGTGTCTTGTGCCTTACGTCCCTTCTCTATCTATGTGTGTATGTGTGTGTGTGTGTGTGGTATGTATGCATGTATGTATGTATGTATCATTGGAAGCACAGCTTAATTAAAAGGAATTCTACACTGTGTGTTGGGGGTTTTGTTTGATTGGTTGGTTGGTTTTGTTTTTTGTTTTTTTTTTAATGTGTATGTGTGTTTGCCTTTGTGGATGGGTCTATGCGTACGCATTCAGTCAGGTGTGGATAGCAGAGTGACTTGCAATTATAAGCTGTCTAACGTGGTGCTGGGAACAGAGCCCATGTCCTCTATAAATGCAGTAAATGCTCTTAACCATGAGACATCTCTCTGGACCTGGCTGGCCTGTTTTTGAAAGAAGACTTGACTCTGTGGCCCAGACTGGCCTTGAACTTGCATTAATCCTCCTGCCTCTACCTCGAAAGTGCAAGGATTGCAGGTGTGAGCCATCATACCCCTGCGTGTTCCGCTTTCATTATAACCTTACCAGAATGACTATGCAATTTTTCATAAACTTTGCACATTTTTCCAGATTAGATACACTTCTGAAACACTCTTTCCTGTTGAGCATTAGACTGGTTCCATTAAGTGAATATAACTGCATTACCATAAAGGCACTACAATAAACATCGTCAAGCCTGCTTTCAGCTTAAAAGGCCAACCCTAGGCTAGGAGTGCTCCATTTGATAAGACTGCTTGCTGTGCAAGTATGAGGACCTGAGTTCAAATCCCCAGCAGCCCATGTAGAAAGCCAGGCTTGTGCATGCCTATGCCCACAGCATTGTAAGAAGTGGAAGCGGGAAGATCACAGGGCGAGGAGACAGGACAGGGCGGGGCAGGGCAGGGGAGATGAGGGTGGATCTAGCCACCAGCCTATTGCCAGGTTCGAGAGACTGTCTCAAAGTAATAGAGCAAGACAACCAATGTCCTTCTCTAGCTTTCACACTGGCCTGCCCCCTGCTTCAAACCCCCCATGCCCAGGTCTCCCCGCTCCCCACCACTCCCTTCCTGCAGGCTGGTCACTCACATTCAGTGCGTGGATGGGTTTGGTGACGTTGAACTTGTCCATGGTAGACATGATGATGGAGGGCGTGGTCAGGAAAAACAGCACCACAAACAGAGAGAAGTTGATGCCCAGCCACTGGAGCCACCAGCGGACGCCCTGGATGGAGAGGTTCTTCCTGCAGAAGCAACACCAGCCCAGAGGCTTAGTCTCTCAGACACAGACCATCTGTGGCTGAGGCGTGTCAGGTGAACTTGAGGGAAGCCAGACTAGGGCTCTGGCTGAGGCTCCTCTGGACCCCAAGAGCAAAATTAAAATAATAAAACCAACAAAAATAGAATACTACCTGGCATATCATAGATGTTTAAATATTTGTTAAAAAGCTGGGTATAGGGCTGGTGAGATGGCTCAGCGGGTAAGAGCACCCGACTGCTCTTCCGAAGGTGATAAGTTCAAATCCCAGCATCCACATGGTGGCTCACAACCATCCGTAACGAGATCTGGCGCCCGCTTCTGGAGTGTCTGAAGACAGCTACAGTGTACTTACATATAATAAATAAAATAAATCTTTAAAAAAATTAAAAAAAAAAAAAAAAAAAAAAAGCTGGGTATAGTGGTGGCCCGTGCCTTTATTATCAGCACTCAGGAAGCTGAGGTAGGCAGGCAGGCAGATCACTGAGTTCAAAGACAACCTGGTCTACATAGTAAGTTCCAGGACAGCCAGGGCTACATACTGAGACCCTATCTCAAAACAACCAAAATTATATATATATATATATATTTGGTTTTAAAAGTTTTTTAAAAATAAATAAATAAAAAGGCAGGCCACATCTATGCCCCTGCAGGAAGCCGCATCTCTTTTCCACTCATCCCCAGTCTGGGAACATACCAGCAGATGTCCTCAGGATAGGAGGCAAAAGTGACCGTCCACTTGGAGACACAGAGCTCTCTGCTATAGGAGGATGGCTGGGGCTCCCCTTTACACCGAAGGCCCTGGCACTTGCAGGCATTGAAGTCTTTCAGTATGCTGTCAAGAAACGCAAGGCTGTTACTTCACCTGTGAGCCACCGACATCCATCCACAGCAGCCGCAGACAGAAAGGGGCACAGGACGCCACCCCAGAGTCACTATCTTATTATAATTAGTGCAAGGAAAGACTGGCCTGCAATCCCAGCCCTGGAGAGGCAGGGGCAGGAGGATCATGGGTAGACAAGGCCAGCCTGGGCCACATGGTATGTATGGTTCAAGCCAGTCTTAGCTATTTAAGACCCTGTCTCAAATGATCAAAAAGAAACACCACACGTGCCACACTTCAGGTTGCGATTTGTCCTCACCATGACTCAAAGAGCAAAAGGTTGCTACCCCATTTTACAGACAAGGAAGCTGAGGCCCAGGACATAAGGTTTAGCATCCCAGATACCTGGTTTGGCTTCTGTGTTGCTTGTACTGCCCTACTACAGCATGCTCCAAGTGGCCACTCTCAAGGCCTCTGAACCTTAAAGCTGACTCTGTCCCAGCCAAGCGGCTCCACCTCCCCAGCTCTCCCTCTGTCCCCAGGACAGGTCACATCACACACTGCCTGTTCTTGAAGTCCCCTCCTAGGACTCCTGGCCCACCTCCTCCATAGAAGGCGTCTGTCTGCTTTGGCTGCCCATAAAGAAACCCACAGAAGCTCCACTGCCACCCCGGGTTTCTCCTCTTCCTACTGCTACAGTCTGAGGCAAGATCCCTTGTAACATCCTAGAGACCATCCCCAGAGCCATCACGTCCAAGGCACAGAAAGCACAAGAGGCTTGGTTTACCTACACACACTCAGTGCTCTAAGGTGAGAGGACACAAGAGCCTAGGCCTGTGAGCATCACATAAGCTTGCAGCTCCAGGATCCTGTAGCTATGGTAACACCCAGAGTGCTCCAGAATTTCCCTGTAGCTGTCCATTTGTCAACAGACTGAGGAGAGGAGGGCCTTGGGTCCTGAGTGTCAATCCACCTGACAGAATGCTACACACAGAAGCCGCAGGGTGGACAGGGGCAGCTGGGGAGAGCACCTGGCAGAGGTCAGCAAGAACGGAGCCATGCCCCACCCTTCCAGCTGTCACTCAGACATAAACTGGACTTCCCCCAAGAGCGGAGAGCAGTGTGTGCCTCGACACAAAAGACAAGAGTCAGTCAGCAGGTGGGATCAGGGGTTCAGCCACACTTACTAGGTAGCCATGGACTTCTCACGGAAGGTGACAAAGGCCATTCCCAGGGGCTGGTCCTGGACCCGGCACTCTTCGGCTGTGATCCTCTCCAGCAGGCTGTCATTCATTCGAGTGTAGTAAGAAATAGCATCTTCCTGCCAGAAGACACAGCCCCTGGGGTGATGTGACCATGGCTGTGTGTGTGTGTGTGTGTGTGTGTGTGTGTGTGTGTGTGTGCCCCAGACCCCTGCCTGTCCCCTGCTCCAGGCAGATAGGTGGCAATGCCTCACCCGCTCACAGCCCTGAACTTCACAGCAACAGAACTGGCCACAAGGTTTGGGGTTGATGAGGGTCCGTCGGCCTGTCTTCACCTGCAGGTTTGTGTAATAGGTAAGGCTCTTCTCGGTCTTCTTTCTGTAAGGTGGAAGAGAGGCACAAATTCAGACCCTCCATCCTGGCACCACGCCACAGCCAACAATCAGTCACCAGCCAATAATCAGTCACTGGCAGGGTTAAGAGTTTAGCTTTGAGATCCAGAAAGAGGCAGAACCACCCTCTCGCCCTTGGCAGCTGAAGGGTGCCAGCAAGGAAGCAAGTGGGTATCTCAGGACAAGGGGTGGGAAGGCTGCAGGCCAGCTGACCTCTGGCATCCACCTCCCTTACCTCTCTTTGCACAGGTAGATCAGCTTAGCCACGCTGTAGCACAGCTGGACATCCACCACCTCACACGTGGGATACGCATCTCTGTGGCCAGCAAGGCGGGGACAAAGAAAGCCATTGAAAGAGACCATCCCTGCAGGAATGACCACCCCACCCACCCACCCTTCCATGGGAGCCATGACACCTCTGTCTGATGATTGCCCCTAAGTTGTGTATGTGTGTGTGTGTTGCTAGGGACTGAACCCATGACCATATGAATGCTAAACCTATGCTCTGTCACTTGCTACAGTTACATCCCTAGCCCCAGAAGAATTCTTTTTTCAACAACATGAAAGTAATTGCCGTAAGCTAACAAATTTATACTCTTTCAGTTTGGGGCTGGTAGAAATTTCTCATGGGAAATATGAACATACCAGGACTGGGGTATGGCTCAGCCACAGATCCCATTCCCCATACCAAGAAGAAAGAGCAAAACATTAACCTCCCCAGCCACTGAAAGGAAAAGACTGGTCATCTGTTCTAGGGGTGGGTCTACCTTCCACTATCAGCGAAATCCTACTCAACTCACAACTTTCCTGATGCCAATGAAGCTCTAGAGGGTCTAATAGAGAACAGCAGGAAAATGTCTACATACACACATACACACATAACAGTCTATCAAATACCTGCCTCACCAAAGGTCAGGGGTTCTTGCTGCTTTTCTGGGTCCTGGAAGTACAGCCTGCTTAAGCTTGGATTTTAGTAAGTGTGTGAGAAGGCAAGCCCATAGATGAGCCAACTAGTTTGCTGGTCAGTAGGACCAGTTCTGACCCCAACAAGAGCTCAGAAGAGGGCTTGGGATGTGGTTCAGTGGTAGAGCCTCTGTCTAGTAAAATTCAATAATCAGAACCACAAAAAGATGAGGGGGGGAAAGGCTTTGAGGAGATTCGTAGTGAACTTGACCCTGCTGCGGAGCAAAGACACAAGTCCACTGCTGTGCACACCCACAGCCTCCTCCAGAAAGCCTTCCAAAGTCCATGCATGAAGTGGGCACACTCAAATGTTGCCTAGCAGGCACCTTAGAGGAACTTTTTTTCAAGGGATGGAAAAAAAAAATCATTCCAGTATCAAGTGGATATACAAATATACTCACATACATATGCAAATATTTCCTAAATTGTTGTAGTTGCTGAAGGAGAGACCTGTCAGTAACTTTAAGCATTCTCTTACAGTTCTCCTTATGCTAATGATTCATAAGCTGCACAGAGTTCATCTGTAGCTAGCTCCTGGTATTTGCTGTGGCAGCAGAACTGAGCAGGGACGAAGAGGCTGACACCTCAGTGGGGGAGTGTCCTGGTGGGGGTCAGGGGGAGCCTTGGAGCTGCTCTTTTTGCTGGGAATCAATGCCTGTGCTTGTGACTGTAAGCACTGCCTGCTCTACCTGCAGGGCCTGTGGCTGCAGAGGTTGACGGCCGGCTGTTGACAGCCAGAGGCTTTCCCTGTAGACAGCCAACATTCATGGGCTTGGGAGACCAGCTCGGCACAAAAGCTCATCTCTCATTCAGCATGAACTTCAGCCAGGATCCTTCTGGATCCTGGGTCCCAGAGCCTTTACCACAACTGCTGCCAAGGACACACCAGCCCAGCCAGGCTGCTGGCACAGCTCAGCAGGGCCACGCCTGGAAACCACATGATACCTATGGCAGGGAAGGATCAGCCCTGCATACTCAGACAGAAGACACAGATGTCCACCTATAGCTCAGGCCCTGGGGGCCTGGGCCCTCCACAGCCCTGTTCACCATGAGTGGCTCACAGGGCCGTTCTCTCTCTCTCTCTCTCTCTCTCTCTCTCTCTCTCTCTCTCTCTCTTTCTCTTACCGGAAGTGGCTCTCCACAGTCTCCTTTCTGGCTTCTCTGGGGAGTCCTGTGATGAACAAGGTTTGTCTCACCTGCCAGGGAACATAGCAGGGGAAAGTCAAGGGGTAACTGGGGAGGTGGGGTGTCATCACAAGAGAGATGGTAGAGAGGAGGTCCACTTTTCTCATTCTTGGCCTTGAAGAGGCCCAGGGGTGTTATATACACTGTATCCTTTTCCAAAGCAAATCATAAGCCTCCTTTGCAGAGGGAACTGAGAGTCCAGAACGGGACGTGGCTCTGAGGAGAAGCACAAGTCACAGAGGGGCGCCCGTCCTGAGCCCAGGCTGCTTTGGTTTGGAGCAGGAGATGCTGGTTGGTGTTTTGTTTGTTTTTTAAAGATTTGTTTATTTATTTACTTATTTTATGTATGTGAGTACACTGTCACTGCCTTCAGACACACCCAAAGAGGGCATCGGATTCCATTGCAGATGGCTATGAGCCACCACGTGGTTGCAGGGAATTGAACTCAGGACCTCTGGAAGAACAATGGTCAGTGCTCTTAACCACTGAGCCATCTCTCCAGCCCTGGTTTTTGTTTAGTTTTGTTAATTTAACAGGACCTAGAAGTCACCCAGGAAGAAGGAACCTCAGTTGAGGAATCACTCAGATCCCATTGGTCTGTGGCTGTATCTGTGAAAGACTATCATGAATAGATGATTGATGTCAGAGGGCCCCGCCCACTGTGGGTGGCACCATTCCCTAGACAAGCTGTTCTGGACTATATAGGAAAGCCAGTAGGCTCTGAGCCTAAGAGTGGGCCAGGGAGGAGCACTCTTCCTTTCTATTTCAGTTCCTGCCCAGACTCCTTTCAGTTTCTGACGTGTAAGCTGAAATAAACTCTCCCTCCCCTAAGTTACTTTGGGTCATGGTGTTTATCACAGTAACGGAAAGCAAACTAGAATGGGAGGTGTGTTTTGTGTTGTTTTTGCAGGCGAAGTTATCGACCGGAGCCTGGCAGTTGTCAGGCAAGCACTCTAGCGCTGGCTCACAGTCCTCCATAGACTCCCTTACTTCACAGCCATAGCTACAAGCCCTGATCCCACAGATGAAGTAGCAACTGACAAATGAAGAAAAATTTCCAAATTGCCATTTACCAGTAAATTAAATAATAATGACCCTACTACTAAGATGGATATGTTGATGCCTACCTGTTATGCCACCTTTGGAGGTGGGGACAAAATGAGCATGCGTTCAAGGTCCTCTTTGGCTACCTAGCTATCTCAAATGACCCCATCTTTAAAAAAAAAAAAAAAAAAAACAGTGATAGATGATATGGTAATGATGATGGTGGTGGTGATGGTGGTGATGATGATGATGATGGTGGTGGTGGTGATGATGATGGTGGTGGTGATGATGGTGGTGATGCCAGGTGAGTGCATAAAGACAGAAATCAGGTTCCCGCAGCCCTCGAGTTCAGTACTGGTGTGGTTCTGTAGAGGCCGTGGGGACTGTCCCCTCCATCTCTCACATGAGACCCCCCCCTCCCAGAACATCCCCCAGGCCCCAGCTTCACTCACCAGACTCTCCTCTTTGTATCTGATGGACCGTGTGTGATGCCACATAAAGCCCACGGTGAGGAAGAGGTAGATGACGGAGAAGACAGTGTGCAGCCAGAGGAGGTCATTGCTAAGGAAGATATCGCCTGTTACCACCGCTGGGCATCCCAACAGAAGGGATGGGGTGCAAGGCTGGGGCTGAATCACCCTCAGTGGGCACTTTGCTAAGAGCCACTGGCTTTGCCCCCAACGGAGGCCACAGTACTTTGGAGAGATCCCTATTCATACACAGGCTCTAACCGAAGACCTGAGATACGCTCACACCGCAGCTTCTCTGTCCTGACACGGGGCTCTAAGCCTCCTGCAAAACCAAAGCTGCCGGGGGCATGTTCACACCACAGCCCAGCAGCACAGCAGCTTCGAGGTGTTTCCAGCCTACCCTCCTGTACTGGCTGGTTTTGTGTGTCAAGTTGACACAGGCTGGAGTTACCACAAAGAAAAGTGCTTCAGTTGGGAAAGTGCCTCCATGAGATCCAGCTGTGGGGCATTTTCTCAATTAGTGATCAAGGGGGAAAGGCCCCTTGTGGGTGGGAGCATCTTTGGGCTGGCAGTCTTGGGTTCTATAAGAGAGCAGGCTGAGCAAGCCAGGGGAAGCAAGCCAGTAAGTAACATCCCTCCATGGCTTCTGCATCAGCTCCTGCTTCCTGACCTGCTTGAATTCCAGTCCTGACTTCTTTCAGTGCTGAATAAACCCTTTCCTCCCCAACTTGCTTCTTGGTCATGGTGTTTGTGCAAGAACAGAAACCCTGACTAAGACACCTCTGCTCCCAAACCTTTGTGGTCAGCAGGCTCCATTCATACTCACTCCGTCTGCAGGTTAGCTATTGTTGTCCTCCCGAAGCTGTAAGGGTCCTTGTCTGCAGAGAAGGAGACTCTTAGTGCCGGAGTCACCAAGAGAAACCAGGAAGGGGCCTAACTGACCTTGGGTTATAGAGGTCTGTAGCTCAGGGAAGGCGCAGTACAAGATGACTAGACCAAGATGGAAGACAACAACGACACCCATCCACCTGTTTAAACCTCCGTCTCTCAGGGCCTCTGCTACAGCTCGCTGTGCCGGCAAAGTCGGAATTTAAGTTCGCCTGGCACGGAGGTTTGTCTTAAAGATGCTTTGATGAGAACTAGTAGCAGCCTTGGTTGTTACCAGCAAGAAGGTTGAGAGCCTGGATGTTGCAAGTGGATCTGTGATGGCGTTTTGGAAGCTAAAAAGATATAACTCCACAATGACTTTGACTGTGCACCATGGGTGTCTGGGTCCATGAATGGTGGCCTCCAGGCTTGGATAAAGGTAAGAAATTGAAAGATATATTCTAGCTGGGCAGTGGTGGCACATGCCTTTAATCTCAGCAATTGGGAGGCAGAGGCACTCAGATTTCTGAGTTCAAGGCCAGTCTGGTCTACAGAGTGAGTTCCAAGATAGCCAGGGCTATACAGAGACACCCTGTCTCAAAACAAAACAAAAGAAAAAGAAGAAAAGGAAAAGAAAAGAAAGAAAAAGAAAAGAAAGAGAAGAGAAGAGAAGAGAAGAGAAGAGAAGAGAAGAGAAGAGAAGAGAAGAGAAGAGAAGAGAAGAGAAGAGATTTTCTAAAGCTGGGGGCAGTGGCTCTACTTATAATTCCAGCACTCAGGAGGATGAGGGAAGGCTAGCCTGGATGACATCTTGTCTCAAAATAAAAGCAAAAACACACTTTCCAAAACCTGCCCAATTCTACAGGCCTTGTAGTTGGCTGGTTTGCTAGTTCTTCCCTACTTAGAACCAAAAATTGATATTTAAGGGTCCCAGCTCACATCCCAGATTTGGAGGAATTCTCTTCTAGATATTTATTTGGATGATAATTTTCCTCAAAGTCACTCTGTCTCCCATCCCCCAGGGTCTACCCTACCATACTGAGTCCCTTCCTTAGAGCCCTGCTCCACCCCAACACAGGCACTGGCCAAGAAAGGGTCTCACCCAGCAAGTCTCCCGAGAGGTTGACAGGCAAGATGACACACAGGGACAAGAAGCTGATCACCACCAGCAGGAAGATGATGTGCCTCTGGAAGGACAGGTAGTGGATGGCATCCTCTCCACACCACTCCAGGATCTGGTCGTCACTGGCCAAGACACACGCAGGGACACTCTTAACAGGTAGTGGTGGAAGCCAGGCCTACGAGGCCCTGCATGGAGCATCTGTCCAGTTCTCGTGAGAATTGGAGGAGATAGTATTTTATGCCACCTTTTTTACTTAGATATATGTGGATACCAAGGCACAGAAAACCTGTGTAGCTTTAAGGATCACACAACTTGTAAAGGCAAAGCTATAGGCATGAGTTCCTGGGCCATCTCCAGCCACTGCACCATGCTCTCAGTGAATGAACTACCTTCTCCCGTGTTCTGTTGCTAGAAACATCTGTGCTCCCGTCATAGGATGGATGAATGAGGCGTGTGCATACAACTTTCCCACAATCCCTACTTGCTTCCACAGCAAGATGGCTGCCGAAAACCCCTTTGGGAATGCCATGCAGCTCTCCCGGGCCCTCCTTCACACTCTATCTCCCTTTCCCCAGCCCCAGGATGGGCTTGGAGACGGAGGTGAGCTGTGTTTTGAACATTCTCTGTCTCATTCCATCCAATTGTATAACTCCTTCCCTCTGTCTCTGCCTTGGCCCCAGAAATGGAGGAGAACTTGATCCACCTTCCTACCCCACAAAGAATTCCTGGGTCAGGCTGGTGAGATGGCTCAGCTGGTAAGAGCACCCGACTGCTCTTCCGAAGGTGAAGAGTTCAAATTCCAGCAATCACATGGTGGCTTACAACCACCCGTAATGAGATCTGACACCCTCCTCTGGTGCATACTTATGAAGAATAATAAACGAATCCTTGAACCAGAGAGACCGACCAGAGTGAGCGGGGCTGGCCGGAGCGAGCGAGCGGGGCTGGCCAGAGCCAGCGGAAGCAGAAGCCAGGTCGAGCGGAGCAAGCGGGTTTGACCGGAACAAAGGAAAAAAAAAAAGAATTCCTGGGTCCAACAACCAGATTTTCTTTTCACAGAGGGAGGAGGGTGAGAGGTTCCACCTACTCCTCCCCATTCTGCACACAGAGGGGTTCCAAGGCTCCTGCTCCAGAGACCAGGTAAGCCTTGTGTAGTAAAGCCAGCGATCAGGGAAACCCTATGTGGTAAAGGCAGAAAAGCAAGCAGAGAAGCCTGAAAACAAAAGTGAATTTGCACAGCCCAGCAGACGTCTGGCACCCTATGTGAACTCACACAGTCACACAATGGGTTCAGAACTGACTGACTGTCCATGTCCCACCTCACACACCCAGCAGAGCTCTGGGATGCAAAGAGTTAAAACACATCTGACTCCCAAAGGTGCTGGTGAACGTGGCGGCAGGCACCAGGCTTGCTCAGTGTTTCATTTCGGGATGCACTGTGCAGCTAACATCTTTCCATTTCCAAGCAAGCCAGGCTCACGCCCACCTGCTTCCTCTGCTTTAGGAAGTTCACTGGCTTCTCCGTGTGACCCTGCCTCCTGCCAGAAATCTCGGGGACAACTCCCACCAAACTCCCACACAAATCAGGTGGAGAAACTGAGGCCCTGAGAAAGGAACTCCAAATCCCTAAGCCCATTTCACTAATTCTACAATGGCCTTTTCTTTTATAATATTATATAATCTAATTAAAGTTTTGTTGTTTTGTTTTGGAGGGGTGTTTGTTTTGCTTTGCTTTAGACAGGAATTATTCTACTTGATATGTCACATTGATTAGTTATGGATAGGAACTCTGCTAGATGGGTTTATATGCATCAGAACGAGTAAGTGGGGAAATTAAATTTGTTTAGCTAAGGGCTGGGGATATAGCCTACTGTGCCTCCTATGCAGGAAGCCCTGCGTTCAATTCCATCCTCAGTCAGCCACCTCAATTGGATTCAAATATTTATCACTAGATTCAAGAACCTTTGAAATCCAACTGCAGTTTGGGAATGTCTGAGCTCCAATAGGACTGTGTTTTTTGTTTTTTGTTTTTTTGTTTTTGTTTTTCGAGACAGGGTTTCTCTGTGTAGCTCTGACTGTCCTGGAACTCACTCTGTAAACCAGGCTGGCCTCGAACTTAGAAATCCACCTGCCTCTGCCTCCCGAGTGCTGGGATTAAAGACGTGTGCCAACACGCCAGGCTCCAGTAGGACTGTATAAGCAGAAGGCCTCCTCCTTCTTTCCCCAGGACCCTGACTACAGGGACTTCCCAGTCATCTTTGTTCTAGACCTTATACACTGTTTGGGTCATCAACCGGAAAAGTGTGAGAGACACCACTTCAGAATCTAACATCTCAGCTACTTCCTCCTGAGTGGCAAAGCACTCACACGAAGTCACATGCTCCAACAGACACCCCTATCTTACTCACTGCAGGCGGAAGATGGCCGTCAGCCAAGGGCAGCATCCCTGGAGACAGAGAACAGGTATTAGCATCCAGCACCCATGTCTTTGGGAGGCAGATACAATCACATCTTTGAGATCAAATCACCATTCCACTTGGAGCTGTGTAGAACAGGATTTTCCTTCACCCATTTGGTGAGTTGACCCCCTAACTCTCATTCTTTGCAAGGCACAACCCCATCGCAGGTGGGGATTTAAAAAAAAAAAAGACACAGAGGATCCAGTCTAATGCATTAGAAAGCACCCAGCGCAGGCCTTAGGGAGGGAAAGAAATTTGTGTAGGCTCCATGACCTCTCGGGTCTTACTGCTCCATAAAGCTAGCCTGTTACCAGCTGAGAAAGACAAATATTTGCTCATCACTTAGTCAACAGTGACTAAGTACCTACCAGATATCTAGTGCTGGGGACAAGGCTGTATGAGGCAGGATTCCTGCCCACATTCGGCTCAAAATCTAGCTGACACGTCAATAATTAACTCTTGTACAAGAACCATAAAGGTAAGAGACAAGTCACTGGCAAAGGCCAGGAGATCCACGGCCTGTTCTGCCTGGAAAGTCAATGGAGCCTCGCAGTGAGGGATCATTTAACCACTGTCTCCTTCCAGACACCTCCAAGTCCTCGGGTTTCCATTTATATGAAGGGGAGCTTTTCCCAGAGCTGGCCGCTCACAGAGCTGACCACAGTGCTGTGAGTCACTAAACCAGGAGTGCAACCGCCTAGACCTCAATCAATCATTGCTACCAAGCTGTATCCTCGACCCTTCAAGTCACAAAACCACCATCCATTGGATACCAACCAGCTCGTTTTCAAAGTCTTGTTGCCCTGAGGAAGAAGAGGACAGTCTCTGGAACCTGGCCTCACTGTAGGCACAAAAAGAAAGAAAAAAAGAAAAAAACAGATAAATAATTCCGAAATTAAAAAAGGTTGAATATACATGTCCAGTATTTGATCAAAGCTATTGACTCTCAGTTGTGGCAGCAAATATAAACTACTCCAAAAAACATATGGAAGCAATGTCCATAAGCCCCTATGACATAAAACTCTGTGTTGTATGGGCTGTGCACAGGGCCAGGGTATCAAGGGACCACAGCTATGTGCATACCCCAGGGCCAGGGTATCAAGGGACCACAGCTATGTGCACACCCCAGGGCCAGGGTATCAAGGGACCACAGCTATGTGCACACCCCAGGGCCAGGGTATCAAGGGACCATAGGTATGTGCACACCTTCCAACCTCAGCACTGAACTGGTCCTCCTGCAGGAACTTCAGGGTGTTTACACATGCTTACAGTACGTTTCCTAATACATCCAAATCAATGTGTAATGCTGCATTACACAGTGACTGGAATGACAGGTTATAGGGGCTTCATTCCAGAGAAACATCCTGAGAAATAGTGAACAAAGGGACAAGAGGAAGCAGGGGGACAAGTCACCCCTGCCCCCCAGGAAGCTGTTAAGGAAAAATAGCAATACTTGCAAGGCCTCATCATTGGAATGGACCCCCTTCAAAACACTTACATATGGGGCTGGAGAGAAGGCGCTGTGGTTAAGAGCACTGGCTGCTTTTCCAGAGGAACTGGGTTCAATTCCCAGCACCCACATGGTGGCTCAGAACTACCTGTAACTTCACTTCCAGAGGACCCGACACCCTCTTTTGGACACCCTCCTCTTCTGGCCTCTGCCAGCACCAAGCACACATGTGGTACACAGATGCATGCATGCAAAACACCCATACATGTAAAATAAAAAATTGTAATTGTCCCTCTTCTCGGAGGAGGAGAGAAGGAGAAATGGGGGGAGGAGCTGTGGAGAGGTCCAGAAGGAGAGGAGGCTGATGTTGGGATGTAGAGTGAATGAAGAAAGGGGGTGGGGGAGAGGGAAGGTGGGTGGGAGGGAAGAAGGGAGGGAGGGAGGGAGGGATGGAGAAGGAAGGAAGAAATAAAAGTGAGATATTGTCTTTAAAAAAATAAAAATAAAGCCGGGAGTGGTGGCGCACACCTTTAATCCCAGCACTTGGGAGGCAGAGGCAGGTGGATTTCTGAGTTCGAGGCCAGCCTGGTCTACAGAGTGAGTTCCAGGACAGCCAGGGCTACACAGAGAAACCCTGTCTCGAAAAACCAAAAAAAATAAAAAAATAAAAAAATAAAAAATAAATTAAAAAAAAATAAGGGGCTAGAGAGATGGCTCAGTGGTTAAGAGAACTGAGTGCTCTTCCAGAGGTCCTGAGTTCAAGTCCCAGAAACCACATGGTGGCTCACAACCATCTGTAATGGGATCTTATGCCCTCTTCTGGTGTGTCTGAGGAGATCGAAAGTGTACTCGCATTCATAAAATAAATAAAATGTTTTAACAAAAAAAATCCTATGATGAGTGAAAAATTATCTCCTTGGAAAACTAAAATTCTAATTCTACATAAGAAAAAAACTGTAAAAAAAACCCACATGTACATGCATACACACTGTATTTTATCTAATTTAAGATATCAGTGGTAATCAGATGCATAATTTGTAATAAATCATTAAGAAAGAGACAATGTTGCCTATTAAGCCACAATTGATAATACTCCCATGTTTCGCATGGTGGGTGGTACACACCTGTTATCATCGAGACAATGTTGCCTATTAAGCCACAATTGATAATACTCCCATGTTTCGCATGGTGGGTGGTACACACCTGTTATCATCCCAGAACTCAATTGAAGGCTGAGGCAGGAGGACCATAAGTTCAAAGAAGGCCTACCCGGGAGGCCAGGACATAGGAGACATTCCAATGGATGCATGGATGGATGGATGGATGGATGGATGGATGGACAGATGTATAGACTAAAAACATTCCAATTCTAATGGTGATAAAATGCTAAAGTGTGCATCTCAAAGTGAATGAACTGACATGTTAAATACGGTGCCAGGCATGTGTGCATGTGTGTGTGTGTGTGTGTGTGTGTGTGTGTGTGTGTGTGTGTGTATATGTGTGTTTGTGTGTGAACACTCAAGTGTAGATGTACATATCTTGGTATCTTTCTGAGTGTCTCTTCATCTTATATTTTGAGAGAGCACTGAACCTGGAGCACAGTGCTGTGGCCAGCGTGTGTAAAATATTATGTTAGAAAACTGTCAGGTAGCCGGGCGTGGTGGGGCACGCCTTTAATCCCAGCACTCGAGAGGCAGAGGCAGGCGGATTTCTGAGTTCGAGGCCAGCCTGGTCTACAGAGTGAGTTCCAGGACAGCCAGAGCTATACAGAGAAACCCTGTCTCGAAAAAAACAAAAAAAACAACAACAAAAAAAAAAGAAAACTGTCAGGTGCTGTTTGAGCTCCCTAAGAAACTGGCTCCAGGGTTTCTCATCCCAGCTCTCACCACATCTCAGAACCAGACAGATCTGTCTCAAAGTGTCCTCCAGACCCCTTGTCGGGGAATGAGATGCCCCTCCTCAGTCCCGTGACAGGAAGGGAAGAGGAGAGCACAGTAGCCCCAAGTGTGACTGGCTGGATCCTTAACAGTTAGGAAGTAAACCATTCCCACTGGAGTGTCTTCCCACATCCTCTCCTGCGTTCTGAGGCAGGACTCATGCTCGGGTCCATGCTGACTCGGAACTATTGAAGGAACACCCCCTCCCCCAAAGGGGGGGGGTAAAGAAACATCTCCCTAAATGTTCCTTCCTTCCTCATTCCACCGCTGGGACATTTCAGAAGCTCAAGCATGGCCATGGGCCCCCTGGGACAGACCTGGAGGGGACACCTGACGTCTCCCACTCACTTCATTCTGCCTCATCTGACACGAGTTCCAGAGGTTCACAGCAACTGGGCAGAACAGGAAAGTCTGGTTCTAAGGCTCATCTTCACCTTTAGTAAAGGGTACAGTAGTCTCCACCCATCGAGGAACTGGAAGGGCCTGAGGTCTGGCCAGAGAGCCTATGTTCTGTTAACGGGCTTGTCCGACTTGAGCCCTGACCGGGAAGGAAGGTAGGCAGCTTCCCCACACTTGCCTTCTTCCTTCCTAATCACTCAGCCTGCCCGGGCGCATGTTAATTAAGTTCAGATACGATGCTCTAAGGGAGATGTGTGCAAGGGGAGAAAAAAAAAAAATGGCATCCCTCTTCCCTGGTGACAAAACCCTTAAACGCAATGCTGACCTTCCACAGCCTGAAGCCAGAGCCCCAGGGAACAGAGAATCTCCAGTCGCTGGTTTCCTATGAATACAGCTCTAAGCAGCCTCACAGGGGTCTTTAGTGAGCAACAGAAAGGAAGATTCAGCTCCTGGCATAGGCCTGGCTCCAGTCCATCCCAGAAACACACATACATAAACATACATACATACATACATACACACATACACATATACATACTCATGCACATACTTTTAAGCGTACATGCATCAACATACACACATATATTCTCAATGCACACATACCCATACACAATAGTCACACTCAGAAGGATGCACAGATGTGCTCACATTCTAGGTAAAATGTTCTGATGTTTTATTTACCTGCCTGCTTCTGATACCAGGGCGATGCGGCCATAATCCCAGAATCTTCTCCTTATGATGGAAAACACCAGGATTAAGAACTGAAAGGAAAAAGGAAACTAAGTCGGTATAGACTGTCTGGGCTCTGGGGGTAACCAGACTCAGAGGGCAGAGGACTCTATCCAGCCCAGAAAGAGCACATGGCTCAGCAGCCTGACACCTTCCTCCACTGTGCCCATGTCACCAACGTTGTCACACTGCCTCAGGCTTGGATGGAGTCTTTCTAGTCAAGCAATCAGCAGACCCCAAGTCAGAATAGGTGAGGTCTGACCTCACCAGAGTGGAAAAGCAGCTTCCCTCTTTGCCTCATTCCAAAACTTTGTTCTTAGAGTCAAGCCCTCACTAGGTCAGCCAGGCTTGCCTCCAACTCCTGAGCTCCAGCGATCCTCCAGCCTTAGCCCTTGGTAGCTGAGACGACAGCTGTACACCTGGCTTGATTTTTTAAAATTATATTTCATTTGTTTTGTGTCCAACTCTTTACATTAACTTCCCCCTAAAGGCAAGCTTGCAGACCTCACACAGCCAGTGCATCTGTCCAGTGAACCCCATTACGTCCTGGCACTCTAGGCCGGCCCAACCCCAGAGAGCTGGGGCAGAAAAACAGGCTTGTGTGACAGCAACAACCTCATGTGCAGAGTGAGACCCATTTCTGCCTATTAGGTCCTGATGTCTGAGATGCTCACCTGCCTCCTCAGACCCTTTACCTCTGCCTTGGCCAGCTCTCTAGTGTGTCTTTACCTCTCTCCCCAACTTACATGGGCTCCTTTAAGAGGCAGAAAAGGGGAAAGACATCTCAAATAGCACAGGCTTGCCTACTTTGGTCATGTGTTTATTTAGGGCTGGGGGTGGAACCTGGCACCTTAGATGTACTAGGTTTTGAGGGCAGATGTTGTTTCCTTAAGGGAAATCCATAAGCCCTGAATTTCTGTGGGGATTTTCTTAAGGTGAATCAGGAAGTTGTAGTGGCTATTCCTGGTTATCAACTTGACTATATCTGGAATGAACTACGATCCAGAATTGGAAGCTCACCAGTGATCCTAATCTGGAGGCTGGGAGATACAAGTTTCTGACCTGGATCTTGACATAGAGATCTTGAGGCATAGTGGCTATGAATCCCAGAAGACTAAGACAGGAAAATCTGAGTTCAAAATCATCTGGGACAAAGCAAATCCCAGATGCAGGCATGGTGGCACACACCTGTAATCTGTGCCACACCTTCTGCTGGAGACCTACATAAGGACATTGGAAGAAGGAAGATTTGCTCTCTCCTTCACCTGCTTGCCTTGCGGGACTGAGAAACTGCTAGATCCTTGGACTTCCATTCACAGCTGCTGCAGACCATTGTTGGGGAGTTGGACTACAGATTGTAAGCCATCAACAAATTCCCTTACTATATAGAGACTACACATACGTTCTGTGACCCTAGAGAACCCTGACTAATACAGAAGTGGATGATGTGTCCCCAGAGACAGATGAGTCCCACTGGAGAACAAACACAAGCCCCTTGGGATGCAGTCACCCTCTGTCATCCCTTGCCTCTCTGCACACAGTGTGTACATCTCCCCCCACACCTAGGTCTTCTCTGGTTTGAACATAGCCTCCACTTGACCCTATAAATGCTTGCAATAAAAGTCCAAACTCAGAGGGCTCGGGGTATCACAGAATGGTACAGTATGAGAAGGCCTGGATTCACTCTCCAGTGCGAATAACAATAATCTTCCCGAATCCATCATGGTTGTGTAAGCCTGTCATCCCACATATTTGGGTAGCTGAGACAGGAGGATTGCTTGAGGACAGGAGCTCAGAGATCATCTTCAGCAACATAGTGAAACCCTGTCCCTTGGGGGGGAGGGGAATCACTTCTACTAGCACAATCTAGATGAAAATGGCTTTCTCCCTAAGCATTCCCCCAATCTACCTAGGCCCCACTTAGTCCTGTCCAGACCCTCCACCTTAGTCAACTCTCCCCATCTGCCACACCCTGCCTGTTCCCCGCCTCCTGGGCCCACAAGCAAGGAGAACTGTTCTTCTCCTGCCAGAAGGAGCTTGCTGGGAATGCTTGTTGGTAGTAGGGATTCCACTTTTCTGGAAAGCCAAGGTAGAAACAGGCAGTTTCCCATATCAGCCCTGATGAGCAACCATGTAGCAAACCTCAGGGGCAACAATGTAGACCTTGGTCCTAGGGACCAAAATTAGAAGAAATGCTCTTCCTGCGGTCAAGTTTAGGGTCAGGAGATGCGGGTGTGGGCAACAATGTAGACCTTGGTCCTAGGGACCAAAATTAGGAAGAAATGCTCTTCCTGTGGTCAAGTTTAGGGTCAGGAGATGTGGGTGTGGGCAACAATGTAGACCTTGGTCCTAGGGACCAAAACTAGGAAGAAATGCTCTTCCTGAGGTCAAGTTTAGGGTCAGGAGATGTGGGTGTGGGCAACAATGTAGACCTTGGTCCTAGGGACCAAAATTAGGAAGAAATGCTCTTCCTGCGGTCAAGTTTAGGGTCAGGAGATGTGGGTGTGGGACTGGGGTCCCCTTCCATCCTAGCTTCCCTACCCAAACCAGCCACCCTGCTCCAGACAGACCTGGAATGTGGACTCCACCCTCCCATGTACCCCATGGTCTCTGCTCTTAGGGTCAAGGGAGCTACTGTCCTGGGGGTGTTTGTGAAAAGACAGTACATGTTAACCCCAATAAACCTAAACTAGTCAGTAGGAAAGTGCCTGAGGAGTATGCACAAGGCCCTGGGTTCTATCCCTAACACAAAACACACACACACACACACACACACATACATCTCAAGTGTTGTTGAGTTTCACTGCAAAGATAATAACACCTGTTTCAAATGGGAAGAATCTTTGTGAACAGAAGTTTAACATTAAGAAAAGAGACACATGTCCCCTAAGGTCAGCTTAAAAAATCTATTCTGGTTCCCAAAAGCTCCAGGCATCCCAGTGCAAAAGGAACCCACCACTCACACACTAGAAGTTGCACCTGCTCTAGCCCTTGTCCATAACCCCCCATTCCCATCTCTCATGCCACCCACCCTGAGGGCCAGTGAGACAAGACAGGACTCACTAGTGGCTGTGTGATCTGGATCACACTGACACACAGGGCCCTACTCAATCCCCAAATTCTCTGAGGAAGGAACCATTACCATGGTTCCAGAACTCAAGGTCTATCTACCCCATGTCCAGGGTCACAGAGCACGCACAGGCTTAAGTACCTACCTCACATGAGTTTCTTAGAGGGTCCTAGAGAACAAAGGGTTAAACACATCAGTGAGAGGGGATCTTACCAGAAAGCAACTGACATCTAGGAGCAGGACAGTGGGGATGCCTCCAAAGGTGACCCCTTGGAGCACGGTGCTGTTCTTGGCTGAGTTGTAGCAATAGGAGTCATTGGGGCGCTCACCAAGGCGATCACGGATAGACACAGCCTTGGACGGCCAGGGATCCAGGAATGGGGAGCTGGTCATTGTGCCTTCTCTCCCTGGGGAACAAGAAGTATCAGATCAGAGTGTGGACTTGCAGTGTCCCCCAGCCAATGCTGCTACAGGTTAGTGCTCTACACACCCCCAGGCAAGCGGAGCACAGAGTCTGGACAGCACACCTCTGTGCCTGGTTGAGTTCACAAAGACTGGCTCCATTTACAGAAACAGCCCAGATGGTCAGACTAGACAAGTGTTTCAGGGATGCAAAGAGCAGATGCCCAAAAAGGAAAAAATAAGATATAAAGGGGTCAGGGTGGTCAGAGGTAGCCACTGCTGAAGTTCCTCTAGCCTCGAGTGCTGCTGGGAAAATAACTCCCCCAAGAGTCCTCAGAGCATCCAGAAGCAGACAGGAGAGAGAGGAGAGGACCACAAAGGCTGGGAAGAGGAAGAAGCCTCAGCCGTCATCTGAGGAACATCCAGGATCACTGTTCGTCCATCAGAGAAAAGGACAGAAGCCCACTCCAACTATCCTCAGAAAGTCAGAGCCGGAGTGTTCTTGGAATCCAAGTTCCAGAAACTTTTTTTTTTTTTTTTAAAGATTTATTTTATTTATTATATGTAAGTACACTGTAGCTGTCTTCAGGCACTCCAGAAGAGGGCGCCAGATCTTGTTACGGATGGTTGTGAGCCACCATGTGGATGCTGGGATTTGAACTTATCACCTTCGGAAGAGCAGTCGGGTGCTCTTACCCGCTGAGCCATCTCACCAGCCCCAAGTTCCAGAAACTTAAAGCCACCCATGTCCCAAACTAAGAAGCTGGGTGCGCAGCAGGATTGAACCTCCAACTCTGACTCCCAGAGCCCCGACTTCACTCTGTAGTAGCCATCACATAGGGCTTCCCAGAGAGAGGCCAAAGTGGGAGGGGCAGCCAGAGGGGAGAGGCCTAGGCCCTCTCCTGGGCGAGGCTCGGGCAAAGCTGTGCTCAGCTCCACCCTCTTCCATTCCCGCCTCCCTGCTAACAGAAGGTTCAGTGTTTCAAACAGGCACAGCTGCAGGCTGCCTGCTGACTCCTGAAGGCTCCCAGAACCCCTGGCAGATTTAATGGAAATCTACAATCTGTCCCTGGCACGGAAGCCTGAAAACTTGGTGCCCAGGTTCTGGCCTGCTTCACATGATTTATGAGTGGGAAGTCTAAGGAAGCCCCTCCCTCCTCAGGCTCCCACCTCCCCAAGTCTGCTTAAATTGTAATTCTCAGAGGACTTCCTTCCTCAATGTCTGTTTCTTCTGCCTGCTAGAGAGGCAGGAGTATTAGGGACAAAAAAAAAGAGGGTGCAGAGAACTGGAAGGAGATTTCTGAACTATGAAAAATGCTAGTGAGGTGTTCTGGGTTGGGGTAGGGTCCCAATTCTGACTCTTGACACTGCTGTGCACATGCACGCGCACGTGTACACACACACACACACATGCCTGCGCAGACTCGCAGATGCAACACACACAAGCCCTAACCCAGACTCACACATGCAATGCACATGACAGTGAGGGAAGGATGGGGGAGGGGACTTGGCTTAAGCGAATGGATCACTTTCTCCTTCTATAAGGAACTTGCAGTGGCTGTAGGTGACAATCCGTTTGGTGCCATCGGGTTAGTGGCTGTGAACAGTCACGAACGGCACTTTCCCTGCTTCTCTCCTTTAAATCTCCCCCAGAGAAGCAAAGGGTCTCAGAAGACCTGCCACTCCAGCACTCAAGGGTAGGAGGACCAGGATTTTAAGGCCAGCCTTGACTACACAGAAAGCTTGAGACCAACAGACATGGCTCCAGCCTCAGGGCTGACACCTCCTGAGGTTTCAGGCACCCGGGCACTAATGGAAATCTCCACATAAGGATGTTTCAAAGAGGAAAAAAAAATCACCAGGACGCCAGTACTTCGAAACATCCCTGCCTGGTGATGCAAGGCTGTGCTGTTGCCACACTCAGGGAGGACGGACGGACAGACAGACGGACGGACCGTGGGCATCTGCTAGATCAGCCCTCCCACTCCCCACCCCTGTCAACTCCAAGTCTTAGTGAGTCAGGCCTCTAGCCTGCTTCTCATTTCCTGCTAGGCTGTCCATTTTGTCCTGTCCCTACAGCACCAACATTCACACACTGTCCTGACACCACCAGTGTCCATAGTCACAGGGGAGCCACCTTCCAGTTTAGGGTTTCAGAACAGAAACTCGCTACACTCTGCTGTTACTCTGAGACCTGCCCATGTCTCTCATCCCATGAGCCCATTTTCTGGTCTTGCCCACTGAGTTTCTTCCTATCTGGCTTTGCACCTAAACTCCTAGAACAAGCTCTCCGCCACCTCCCATGATTCCTCTGTGCCACCCTGCTCCTCTTCACCCAGCAGGACGGCTCCTCTCTTGTCCAGTGGAACCGAGGTCCTGCCAAGGGCAGGAGGGCCTCTCTCCCTCAGAAGCACAGTGGCTCTGGGCTTGAGGTGGCATACCAAGCCAAGGTTCCCTGTGGACACCCAGAGGGCTGCTGCAGCACCCAAAGGTCCCCTAAAGCTAGAATTGGGGGAAATGGGACACCCTAGAGCAAAGAAGGAAGACTTGGAAAGAGAAAAGGAAAACATCTTCATAAATGCTCACCGAGGGAGTGCTGTCCCAAGGAAGGGAGGGGTACAGGTGGTGCTGGGTGGATAGGAAAGGGTGACTCACCAAAGTCACTTTTTCAGAGGCCTGGAGGAACAGAAAAGCCTTGACCCCCGGAGGGTACCTGTGGCTCCCTTCCCCTAGTGGCTAGCCACACTCCTAAGTCATTTTTCTCTTGCCAAAGAGGTTTCCCACGAGAATCTACAAAGTTTGGTAAGAACTAAGAGAGGGAGGGCGTGGTGGTACCCACCCATTTACCCCAACATTCAGCAGGCAGAGGCAGGTGGATCTCTGTGAGTTCCAGGCCATCCGGGGCTATATAGTAAGACCCTGCCTCAAAAGCAAAAGAGAAGAACTAAGGGCTTCCTCAGCCAGGTAGCCTGTCCTGCCTCATGCAGACACCAAGGGCAGCTGCTCTGCCTCAACATCCCCTGTGGGCTAGAATAAGGGAAATCAAACACTGAAGAGCAAACAAGAAAGGCTTGACAAGTGAGAGGGATCGGAAGCCATGGTCCCAGACCCTCTGCTCCTCCAGTCAGAGCAACCTGTCCCCACCCAGCAGCTGTACCAAGAAGAGTCAGAGGCTGCTACAGAAACATTCTCTAGGCTTTCAATGAGCCAGTCCGTTCTTGCCTTCCCAAAGGAACACGCTCTGAGAGGGCAGATGGGAGCACACCCAGCAAGGGGCAGCCAAGCCAGACAGAGAAGGCTCTGGGTGTGTTTGGGGAAGAAATCAAAAAAGTCCCTAAGGGATGGGAATGATGCTCAAAGCCAAGTGCACGCCTAGAATGTGCAAGGCAAAAGGCTGTATTCCAACCGCATCACTACGTGGGGTGAGGGGGCCTTAAAAACAGCAATTAGACACTGTGGTCTCAGGAGCCCTGCCTAGATACACACTTAGCAATAGCCACCATGCCACATCCTATGAATATTCATTCACGCAAACGCTCAGCACTCCAACATATCATTCGCACCCCAAACTGTCAACAGGGCAGGCCCTGGGACCCAGCCAAAGCTTCAGGAGAGAAAACATGTTCCCAGGCCTTTTGCAAAAGTCCCTACAAGCTGTTGGCTCCTGTTTGGGACTGAAAGACAGCAACTCCACCTCACCCGAGGTGTCAGGTAGCCAGGCTTATCAGGTCTGGGTAAGTTGTTGTCGGATGTGGTTTCTTTGCCGTCGCAGCTCTTCCCTCCCCCTCCCGCCCTTTCCCAAGTACCCAGTTTTCCTCCACCCGGTGCTACCCGGGCAGGAGGGAGTGGTCACCCGGACAGTACGAAGCCCGCTCAAGCCGGGTCTAGCTTCGTAAGGAATTAAAGAAAAGAGGACTCCCGACGCTGCCCTTCGGGTTAGGCGGGGAGATCGGACTCCACAAACAACTCCAAAGCCCGCCGAGGAGGTGGAGGGAAGGATCCGCCACGCAGCCAAGAGCTGTCAGGAAGTCCCAGCGGCACGGGGTTTGATTGGCACTCTCTAGCCACCTACCCGGCTACTGTCACTAGACAGTCGCCGGGGAAGGCGACCCGAGGCGCCCCGCCCGGCGAGGACCCCGGCCGGCGCGTCCTGAGAGGGGCTGGCCGCCACCTCCCCGTCTCTGTTCCCCTTCCCACTTTACCTGCGGCAGCGGCGCGGCGCGCGCGCCCGGGGGAGTGGTCAGTCCGTACCTGGCGGGGCGGGGCGGCGTCCCCACCACTTAAAAGTTACAAAGTGAAACTCCGGCGCCTCCTGCACATGCGCAGAACTGTGTCCACGCGTTACCTAATTTGGACTCTTCGCTCGCGCCGGCCCCAGCCGGACCTCGAGCACTCTGCATCGGGCAGTGAACCCCAATGTGGTTCTCTAACGCTGGTCCACGCGTGGTCGTCCTTACGGAGGTCTAGGGGCGGGACCAGACCAGCTAACGCCCACAGGGCTGGGAGAGGACGTCTCCGAACTGCCTTTCCTTTGTGCCCTAGCACATCCCCACTGAGAGGGCACTGGGCCGTGCCTAGGATAGTTGCGGCGTTGGAGAGCATCTTCAAATGTTCGTGATTGAATGTCCCCGGGATCTTCTAAGCTGGCCCAGTTGGGTTGCAGGGCAGGGGAGCACCAGGCGCAGTGGACCTGTTCCCAGCCCCGCCGCGTAAGGGAGCCGGGACCTTGAAAGTTCCAAAGCTCTGTCCTGCCCCAAATAAAGAACAGCATTCCCAGCGTTCTCTAGGACCACACGTTACTGCTCTGCCCCGGGTCACCAGCGTTGCCAACTGGGACCAAACACGCTGAGCATCTGGTGTGTTCTGGCTGGGACTTGGAGGTTTCCAGCTAACCAGCGGCCTCTGGACCTGCTCTGCGCCCTCACCCAGGACAGGACCGACTCTGGATGTTTAGGGAAATGGAGTAAGGACCCTGGCGGGGCCACTGCCGCAAACCACCCACTTGCAGGTCTCAGTTTCCACAAGGAAAAGAGTGGGACCAAAGCTTGGGGTTGAGTTCTTGCCACACTGACACTGCCATGCCTGGCAGCTCCTCATTCCCCAAGGCACAGTTTTGCTGCTTCTCTGACCTCACTTCCATGTTTTAGCTTTCATCTTCTACTGTAAAGATAAAAATACTCTCTCGCAGTCTCCCTGGTCCTGATTCTAGCCCAGCCTGCAGCTTTCTGAAACAGGGTGTCTCTTTCCTCTCTCAGTTCTCTGTCCATTCCCACCTCCATCATCCTCGTAAGCACCTAGCTAACAGTTAACTTCCCAGAGCCATCCTCTGGCCTTGTCTTTTCTTTATTAGGGACCCCACAACTGGCTTCTCTAGGTCCCTGGTTGTAGGGCCCCAGTCATGTATGCACTTGGCTCCTCAGATTGGCTCTGCCTGATCTTCTCCTGGCTCCCATCCCACACATCCTCATTTCTGCCTTTGTTGATGATGCTGACACCTGCCTGGCCTGTGCCCTGAGGTCTAGCCCGGGTCATTGGGATAATGGCACAGCTACCAAAGAAAAGGTTAGGACCCTTGGTAAGGAAAAGAAAGGCTTCCCATATCTGGTCTTCTGCGAGTTAGTTACAGTTGTCTCAAAGTCCAGAGAAGGGCGGGATGGATCAGAGTGTTTGAGTTGACAAGACCTGGGCTAGAGACGTAGCTCAAGTTGGTAGAGTGTTTGGGTAGCGTGCATGATACCTAGTGACTGACACACAAGCCAGTCATGGTGATACAGGTCTGGACTCACTGCACTCTGGATGTGGAGCACGATGAAAAGTTCAAGGTTCAAGTTCAGGATAAAGGTGCTTACCACGAAAGCCTGACCAGCTGCGTCTCTGAGTCTGACGCTCAGAACCCACTGCTGAAAAAGAGAACCAGCTCCCTAAAGTTTCCATCTGATTTCCAAAGCACTTGCTGGCTGGCACTCACACACACTCACAAATGCACTCAAACAAACACACTCACATACTCACGCACACACACACAATTTGACTTTTTAAAATATTTAAGCTGGGTGTGGTGGCACATGCCTTTAATCCCAGCATTTGGGAGGCAGAGGCAGGTGGATTTCTGAGTTCAAGGCCAGCCTGGTCTACAGAGTGAGTTCTAGGACAACCAGGGCTACACAGAGAAACCCTGTCTTGAAAAAAATATATATTTAAGGTCAGCTGCACAGTGGTGGTGCACGCCTTTAATCCCAGTACTAGGGAGACAAAGGCAGGCAAATTTCTGTGAGTTTGAGGCCAGCCTTGTCTACAGAGTGAGTTCCAGGGCAGCTGAGGCTACACAGAGAAACCCTGTCTGGAAAAAAAAAATCAAAGCCAGGCAAGGTGGGGCACACCTTTAGCCCCAGCACTTGGGAGGCAGAGACAGGCAGATCTTTGAGTTCAAGGCCTGCCTGGTCTTCAGAGTGAGTTCCAGGACAGCCAGGACTACACAAAGAAACCCTGTCTTGAAAAAAGAAAGTTAAGGTTATCTTTGGCTGCATATGGAGTTGGAGTCTATCCTAAGCTACATAACACCTTGTTTCAAAATAATAATAATAGTAATAATAATAATAATAAATAAATGAATAAATAAATAAATAAAATAGGGGCTGGTGAGATGGCTTAGCGGGTAAGAGCACCCGACTGCTCTTCCAAAGGTGGTGAGTTCAAATCCCAGCAACCACATGGTGGCTTACAACCACCCCTAATGAGATCTGACGCCCTCCTCTGGTGCGTCTGAAGTCAGCTATAGTGTACTTATGAATAATAATAAATAAATCCTTGGACCGGAGAGAGCAGGGACTGAGCAAGTGGGACCGACTGGAGCGAGCCAGGCTGACCAGAGCGAGCGGGGCCGACCAGAGTGAGCAGGGCAGACCAGAGCGAGCAGGGTTGACCGGAACGAGGAAAAGAAAAATAATAATAAATAAAATAAAAACAGGCAGCTACATGAGACACTATCTAAGAAAATAAATCTAGGGTGTGAGTTGAACTAGCCATAGGCCTGGTTGTACTAGTCAGTATGTAAAGCAATCATTAAATTATCTAAATACAATAAATAAAGAAATCTAGGAGCTGGAGAGACGGCTCAGTGGCTGAGAGCATTGACTGCTCTTCTAGAGGTCCTGAGTTCAATTCCCAGCAACCACACGGTGGTTCACAACTGTCTGTAATGGGATCTGATGCCCTCTTCTGGTGTGTCTGAAGAGAGCAACAATGTACTCATATAAATACAATAAACGTTTCTTCACTTTATAAGGGGAAATAAAGCTTTTTTTGTGCAGAAGTTTCTTTGTAAAATAAAATAATAGAGGTTTTCTGAAAAAAATTATTGGTTTCTTAAACTAAAACTACGGAAGTTGGGGATTGCTGCTGCTATTTAGGGGATCAAAACAAGAAAGCTTAGGATTCAGATTAGACTAGAGGATATGGAATGTGAAGCCAACAGCTGTGCAGACCCATAGGGAGACTAGGAGACCCATTCCCTGGGTTGAGACTCTGGTCATGCTTATTTCTGAAAAGCCTCTGTATACTTGGCATCTTACCATGGCATAGCCAATGCTGTGAATAGCACCCCCTATATCAGCCCAAGAGGACTGAGCTCCATCCTTCTAGAATTATGACTTGGATTTTTTATTATTTATTTATTTATGTATTTGAAACAAGGTCTGACAGTGTAATGCTGGCAGGCTTGAAACTCCCTATGTAACAGGATGGCCTCAAACTCACAGACATCTGCTTGCCTCTGCTGGGATGAAAGGTGCACACCTTCACACCTGACATGATAAGATTTTTCTTTCTTAATGCAACTAGAATTGAAATAAAATCCTAATTGCGGGGGGCCGGAGAGATGGCTCAGAGGTTAAGAGCACTGACTGCTCTTCCAGAGGCCCTGAGTTCAATTCCCAGCAACGACATGGTGGCTCACAACCATCTGTAATGGGATCGTAGACCCTCTTCTGGTGTGTCTGAAGACAGTGACAGTGTACTCACATACATAAAATAAACAAAATCTTTAAAAAAAAAAAAATCCTAATTGCTGGACCCAAAAAAGCCAAAATCTCAACAGCAAAACATTTCTATCTCAGTTCTGAAAAGCAGACACCACCGACTGGAATCCAAATGAATATCAGTCTTGGCTTCCTTTATCGTTGAAACTTCGATCAAGTCTTAGCGAAATCAAGCTCTTTAGTTCTCAGTTAAGTTGATCTAACGCCAGACATTTCTTTTTCTGCCTCAGTTTACACAGATGTAGTTTAAATGGGGAAACAAGACAGAGCTACACAAAGAAACCCTGTCTTGAGAGAGAGAAAAAAATAAGAAAACAAAAAGCTACAAAACAAAGCATATTTTATTCACAACTAGCAAAGCCAGTATTGCCTAGGTTGGGCATGTTTGCCCAACTTGTGGCTTAGGTCCAGAGTCAAGACTGGGACTCAGCCCAGAGTCATCGACAAATTGAGGGAACAATGGCAATTAGGAATTCTGCCCTTGGTTTACAGTATCTATACATGTAAGTGCTTCACATACAGTGCAGTGAACAATATAAAGGACAGAGACCACTAGGTAGGGCCTCCAGGGGCCAGAGAGTCACGCCTCCAGGGGCCAGCGAGTCACATTCCTTGAAGGTAAAAATTTAGGGATGAGGCTGGTTCAGAGGAAGCAAAGAGCACACACAGGGATTGCCCGTTAGGGATTTAGAATCTCCATCTCTCCCAGTATAATGGCCACTTCAGATTTGCATGAAAGTCACATCCTTGGGGAGGCCACACCCTGTGCCTATGGCTGCAGCCTCCTGGGTATGGGCGCCCCATCCGAGGCGCAGCTACAAGTCTGTACCCTCATGTTGGGCAGGCTGACCACTTGAGGCCTGGTCCTGCCTTCCTCCTTCACGCTGACAATCATGGGCAGGGAGGTCATTTCTGAGGCAACGCACTGCCTAGGCCCCAGAAATGGCCACCTGCTGGTCAAGGACTCCGGTAGCTGCAGGCAGCTGCCCACACATTCATAAGTCAGAAACCCTGGCGGTTCTAGGACCCAGTTCTCTGCCCACTTCATCCCCTGCAGGTCCAGGTACATCTCCTGCCGACAGCATCGGGTGCCTTCAGTCACTGGTGCCTCGGGGTCACAATTGCCTTGAGCTCTGTAGGGGTGAGAGATCAAAGGTCACCTGACAGGGCAGGGGTCAGAAGCACCCGGGAGAGACTTAAGATCTAGTTCTGCGGGTATTGAAGAATTGGGCTGGGTGTGTAACTTATTAGGAATTTTCTGGCCTAGATTTCAAGCCTACTGCCACAGCAAAGGAAACAACTGAATATTGGGTATTTATGTGGAGAAGGAGAGCTAAGAACTAAAAAAATAAATATTATTTACTGAAAGCTTCCTAACAGTCAGGGGAAGCCTTTTCTAAATATTCTCACATTCTGAAATTTTGTCATTTCACACAGTTAAGTCAAAGTTCCCATTTGTCTCTCAATTTCGCTTATCAACTTAGCCACAGTGCCTACCCGTAGTCCTTGAGGTCCAGCGTGTGCAGCTCCAGCTGTGGCTCACCCTGCCCCTTGCTGTCCGGCGTCCCCTGTGCCGCGAACCGGACCAACTTGTGTGCGCTCCAGGTCCCCGGCCCCAGATGCTCCCTCTGCACCGACACCTGGAGCAGCAGCGGCTGCCTCGGCCGGCTCAGCTGCTGCCAGAAGTTCACGGCCTCGGTCACGTCGAAGGCTTTCCAGCCGCTCTCGTGAATGGACACGAGCCTGAGACACAGCAGTGCGCGTCAGACGAGAAGACTGGCAAGCTGTTAGGGAGTCCCTGGAGGAGTCTGTCCCATCCGGTACCCACCCCTATCATCTGCTGCTCCCCTCCCGCTGCAGGGCCGAGTCCTGCACTTCCCAACGAGAGAGAGAGAGAGAGAGAGAGAGAGAGAGAGAGAGAGAGAGAGAGAGAGAGAGAGAATACCTAGAATCGATAAGGGCAGTGCGGTTGGAGCCGTCATCGCGGAAGCGCAGCCATTCAATGGTGACCCGAGCCCGGGCACTGTGTGGGGACAGCCTCTTTTGCCTCCGGAGAGCTGTTCTGGGCACAGGCTCCTGGAACAGCCGCAGCACAGCCTGCACCAGCTCGCTGTTAGGTGGCAGTCGCTGCTCCATGCCGAACACTAGCAGGTGAGTGGAGGTCTCTGACACCAGGAACTTGCCTGCCACCTCTGTGGACAAGGACAGAGAAGGTCAGCCGAGCATCTACAAGTACCAGATGACATCCAGAGTGGCAATAACCAAGATTCCTTAGTAATCCTCAGGGAGAGTTGCAAGCAGGGAAGCCCACGAACAACGTGAAAAAGAAGTCTTTCTTTCTACCCAGGAATTGTAAAGTTGGCAGTGAGACCCCGAACGCTGACTCTTCCACCCTTAGTGGTGACTCTGGAACCCCGTGCAAGGAAGGAGCTGGTGGGGTTCCAGAGCTCGGCAATACTGACTTCTTTCTGGAAGGTTTTAGGAGAGGATTGGAGGAGGGGTAGAGTCAGGCTGCAAAGACTAAAGAAGCCCGAGGTCACTATAGAATGGTGCCTTTCTTAAGATGCGTTTGTGAGGGGTTCCATTCAGTGGAACAGGAGTTTGTGAACATCTTTGTCAGGACTGCTGAACCCTGGGGCAAGTGTTCAGGGTGTTGTCACCTTCCTAAATGGCTCCAGCCAGTGTGTTAGCCCTCTGGGATAGCAGGGTAGTTAGTTACCTGAGAGGCCAGACACACCTATCCTCAGCAGACATCTCTGTTGTCTACCTGTTCAGAACCAGCATCCTTATATCTCCAGGCCTAGGTTACCACAGGACAGTAAGTTTATGGATGTGCCTGTGCCCATGAGGCTGCTTCCAGCTGGGAAAGGCTGCACCACCATGCAGGCCCTTGCTACTTGACAGCTGGATACCTGTGCTCTCTCTCTCTTCCAAATTCTGTCACCCAGGGCTGCCTCCACCCAGCCCTGTCTCTGTCCATGGCAAAACATAGTCAGCCACTATTCCAGGCAGTGACCCCAGGAAGTTCTACCTGGCCCTGACTACTCCAGAGGTTCTGTTTTCTTCCATTCTCCTCCCTCTTCTCTGCTCCTTAATTTATCAGCAAGCACAGCCCTCTTTTTCCCATCCTGAGACTCCTTCAGTGCACAGCCCAGACACCCTCCCCGATCTGCTCCTCTCTAACAACTGCCTCACACTGTGTCCCCCTTGACTGACTCTGAGCACTACAAGGCAAAGGTCCATATACACACCACAGGTGGAAGGAAGGCATGATCCATTGGCCTTTCCTAGAGACCAAGGACAACAGGGCTCACCTCGAAAGTTCTGGCTGAACCTCTTGCCTCGTGAGCGGCTGGCATGGCTGTGTTGTAGCAGGGCCACATACTGAGCCCTCACTTGCGAGGGGATGACCATCCCTTCCACATCAGCCTTATCCAGGACTGGCGGCTGATCCAGCTGCAGCTGTTGCAGCAGGCTGCCCAGGATCTGCTCTCCGGTCAGGGCTTCCCCGAGGCTAACCAGAGCCAGTGCCCAGAGTGCCCAGCAGAGCCACAGGAACCGCATGGTGCTGTCCGGAAAGAGGAGCCGTGTGGGGGGGGTCTCTGTGGTGTCCTGAAAGGGTCTTGAGTCTGCAGAGGACTGGTAAGGAACAGCTTTATAGCTGGTCCTTGGGTGGGGGGCAGGGAGGGAGGAGAGAGGTCACACCCCTGGGACCTCCTGGGAGCTCAGCGTGAAACAAGCCCCTGAGTTCTGAGGAGGGGCTGTCTAGAAAGGACACAAAGGCCTGTCTGGACTGAGAACATCTGGCCACCACTGTCTGTTAGCCATATACTTCACCATTGACTTAAGGATGTCTGACCAATTAGGACATTCAGGGCGGGGGGGGGGGGGGGTAATAGCTCAGTGGTAGAGCAGCACTGGCCCTGCACACGTGAAGCCCTAAATTCAATCCCAGCGTGGGATGGAAGGTGGGGTCCTGGAGAAGATGTGGAGGTCTCTCGTTCTCTGCTGGATGCCAGTTCCCAGTGTCTGGAATGTGCACCTGTAGTCTTGTCCATCACTGCTTCCAAACCCTGGAGAGAACCAGATGTCAATCAACACCTGGGCTCTCCAACTGACTTGCTTCCCAGGTGTGCAAAAGACTTTTCTAGGGCTGATAAGAGTGAAGCCTCTCCACTTTGGGGGTTGAGGGATCTTTCTTGGTTGCAAAGCCTAGGACTGACCAATGAGAAGCCCATTCCTTCCCTTTCCTGCTGTATGAGAATTAGAGTTGAAAATCTACCCTATCCCAATCTCTGAGCCAGAGTATAGTGGCTCAGACAAGGGGCAACATAGTTAAGATCAGTGCCCACGAAGGGCTTCCCACAAATCCAATTATTTTCTGCCAAGTCCTACCCAGGTGTGGGGACAGGGGGTGTGTGTCTGAGGTGGGGACAGTGTGTGTGTCTGGGGTGGGGACAGGGTGTGTGGCTGGGTTGGGGACAGAGGCATGTGGCTGGGGTGGGGACAGGGGTGTGTAGCTAGAGAGTGGTAGGGGACATCAGGCTTCTTAGTATACCAGGAGTATACTAAGCCTTCTCCAAGACACAGCTGGGATACCCGAGTGTGGATTCGTGGTTTTGTGAGCTGGAGAAATAAAATTGAGCAACCTGCCAGGGGTAGAGCTGCCAAATAAAACCCGTACGGAATTTGGGACTTGATTACACAATATATCAGTCATTGTTTACCTGGGATTTGCATTATACCAGTATCTAGAGGTTTTATTTGCAGATTCTGACAATCTTAGTGGGGGATAGATGAAGAAACCATAGTGGATTGTAAGACTTGTCCCTGGTGTGTTCCCTGGCTCTCCAGCAGGGCCACCCTTTGTTATGCAGAAGAGCAGCTGCCTTCCCCAAGGCTCCTGCCCAGGTCTGACCCAGGTCAGGCTTGAAATTGGAAAGCAGCCCCCAAACTAGGAGAGGGGGGGCCCTGGAATGAAGTCTGCAGCTTCTGACATGATGCCTTTCTTGGCCAGCATAAGGACCCTGCCGTGGAAAGTGGCCCAATCACTAGGGGAATGAGGGCTAAGTAAGAAAAGAAGCCTGATGTCCCCTACCACTCTCTGGCTCCAAACAGAGGTTGGGCTGCTGGGGGAAACACTGCAATGGGAACAGAAGTCATCTTGGGACTTCCAGAATTAAGTGTATGGCTAACATCAGGAGTAAGATCAGACCCAAGGGCCTCTGAGGTTAGGGAAGCTAAAGTCCAGGACAGTCTTTGCAGGCTAGCTCCTGGTGTCTAGGGTGCCCTCACTGGACAAATCAGACACTTTGTGTTCGCTTAGCAAGTACACCAAGGCCAGCCCAGGTGAAGGGCAGTCTGGCCCCACACGTGGAGATCCTAATCCCTACCTGAGGCCATGTGGCTTCTGGTGGGCAGTGCAGAGGGACTTCCAGACATGCCCTGGTGGACTCCATGTTCTCCCAAAGCATCTCAGCTTCTTAGACTTTTTAGGTCAAAGACAAGGTACAGACAGGGATACAGAGGGCATTTTAGGCCGTTGGCTCCTTCTCCTTCCTGCAGGTTTGAATTTAAACCTTGCTGTACCACACTCACAAGTTCTGCAGATCTCAGACCCTCCTCAATGTGACATAAATGCCCTGAGGGAAATGTGAGTCCTTTCAAGACGATTCCAGTTTCCTTCTGGGAAAAAGGACACCAGAAATTAGCCATTTAATCAAGATGTTCCCAGAATTCCTGGCAAGCCTCTTGGTACACAGTAGGTGCTCAAGAAATGTCTGCCTCGGGCTGGTGAGATGACTCAGCAGGTAAAAGCACCCAACTGCTCTTCCGAAGGTGATGAGTTCAAATCCCAGCAACCACATGGTGGCTTACAACCACCCCTAATGAGATCTGATGCCCTCCTCTGGTGCGTCTGAAGTCAGCTACAGCGTACTTACGAAGAATAATGAAGAATAATAAGAAAACGAATCCTTGGCCTGGAGAGACCAACTGGAGCGAGCGGGGGCTGTCTGGAGCGAGCAGAGCCGAATGGGATGGCTGGAGCGAGCGAGGATGGCCGGAGCGAGCAGGGCCGAACGGGGACGGCCGGAGTGAGCGGGGCCAACCGGAGCAAGCAGAGCCGATCGGAGCGAGCAGGGCCAACTGGAGCGAACAGGGCCGGCCAGAAAGAGCAGGGCCATGGGGGGGGGGGGTCGGACGGAGCGAGCGGGGCTGGCCGGAGTGAGCGGAGCCGGCTGGAGCGAGCGGAGCAGGCCAGAGTGAGCGGGGTAGAGCAGAGCGAGCGGGGTTGAACGGAACAAGGGAAAAAAAAGAAATGTCTGCCTCTTGCACTGTTAACATTTGAGTGGTGAACTTTCTAAGATGTAACTTGACTTTCTTTTTTTTTTTTAACTCTCTTAAAAATCTGTGGAAGGGAGGGAGAAGTGTGGGAAGAGGCAGGTTCTTCCTTTGCCCACCTGTGCACCTTCCTTTGTCTCTCTTGCAGATAACACAGAATGATTTTCTCATCATGCAGATTGTATTAACAACCGTTATTTGCACCTACGTTTTTAAAGTATAAAATTTTTATTTTTTAAAAAAAATCATCTTTAGGGGCTGGTGAGATGGCTCAGCGGGTAAGAGCACCCGACTGCTCTTCCGAAGGTGATAAGTTCAAATCCCAGCATCCACATGATGGCTCACAACCATCTGTAACGAGATCTGGCGCCCTCTTCTGGAGTGTCTGAAGACAGCTACAGTGTACTTACATATAATAAATAAAATAAATCTTTAAAAAAATCATCTTTACAGCTTTGGGGGGCGGGGGAGTGTTGTTTATTCAGGTTTTCGATGAGGAGTGTCATGGGGTGTGTGTGAAGATATGTTCTGTTTTGTTTTGTGAGTTGGTTTTCGTTTTGTTCGTTTCCCCCACCCCCACCCCCCCACGCACAGTGCTGAGACTGAACCCAGGGCCTTAGGGATGCTAAGCAGGTACTCTGCCACTAAGCTATAGTCCAGTCCCAATTTAGTTTAAGAGTTGGGGTTTCACTATGTCTCATTCACTAGCCTCCAACTCCTGAACTTAAGTGATTCCCCACCTCACCCTCCACAGTGGCTACAGGCTCAGACCATTATGCCCAGTTCCCAATTTTATGTGGGTTTTTTTTTCTCAAATTGTGTTTTTAGTTGATGTTGTTTTTATTTATGTGTTTGTTTGTTTGTTTATTGGGGGAGGTAGAGGCACAGGTTACAGTATGTATGTGAATATCAAAGAACAACTTTCAAGAGTTGGTTCCGGTGGGGCTGTGGTGGCATACACGCCTTTAATCTCAGCACTTGGGAGGCAGAAGCAGGTGGGTCTCTGTGAGTTCAAGACCAGCCTGGTTTATAAAGTGAGTTCCAGGACAGACAAGGCTACACAGAGAGACCCCCATCTCCAAACAAACAAATGAACGAACGAGTTGGTTCTCTCCTCCCACCACGTTAGTCCTAGGAACTGAAGTCCGTGTGTCAGGCTTTATATCGAGTGCTGTCACCCACCAATGGACCTCACTGTCCCATGGTTTGATGTCATGAAGCTTTTGAGTATGCATATTCTACATATTGAGAACATCCCGCTTGCACCCCGTCTGCCTTCGCCTCTCTCTCCTTCCCCTTCCCACTGGTCTACTTTATAACTCCAGACAGTTCTACTTTCATGATATATGAATATTAACTCCTGTACCCATGTACAATCTGGGAGCCAAAGGTGACAGGAAATGCAGGAGAACTGTTTCTGAGATTCACTTAATTCCTTCATGATGGTTACCTCCAGGAGTGTCCACTCTCCTGCAAGCACCATGGCTTCATCCTTCAAACCAGCAGAAAGTTGTTGTGTATACACACCACTTTTTCCATTTCCATTCCTCTGTGTGAGACATCTGGGTTGTTTCCCTGACTCTGCTGCTGTGAACAGAGCCACATTAAACACTCGTCTCTGTGAGGAGTCAACCTGGAGTGCTTTGGGCACATACCCAGGAAGGGCTCCACTGAGTCACCTGGAACCTTCCTTCCTCCGTATTGAGCTTCAATTGGGCTGGTTCACGTTCTCACCAGCAGTGGTTAAGGCTCCTTTCCATTCACAGCTGCATCAACATCTGTCATTTGTTTTGTTTTTCCCCCCTCTTCCTCCCTCCCTCCCTTCGTAGCTACCCTCCCTCAAACCCCTCCCTGCTCTTCCCACCACTTTCAGGTTGATGGCCTGTTTTCTCTTAGATTATTTTTTTTTAAAGATTTATTTTATTATTTATTATATGTAAGTACACTGTAGCTGTCTTCAGACACTCCAGAAGAGGGTGCCAGTTCTCGTTACGGATGGTTGTGAGCCACCATGTGGATGCTGGGATTTGAACTTATCACCTTCAGAAGAGCAGTCGGGTGCTCTTACCCGCTGAGCCATCTCACCAGCCCCTTCCCTTAGATTATTATCTTAGTTGTTACACATACACACACACTCACACACTAACACTCACTGAACACACAGGCACACATATACTCACACAGCCGGGCGTGGTGGCGCATGCCTTTAATCCCAGCACTCGGGAGGCAGAGGCAGGCAGATTTCTGAGTTCGAGGCCAGCCTGGTCTACAGAGTGAGTTCCAGGACAGCCAGGGCTATACAGAGAAACCCTGTCTCGAAAAAGCCCCCCAAAAAATAAATAAATAAAATAAAAACATATACTCACACACACACATACACTCTCACACTCACACACACATACTCACTCTCACACATACTCTCTCACACTCTCTCAGACCTTCACACACATTCTCACTCACACCACTCACACTCATACTTACACACTCACACTCTCTCTCACACTCATACACACTCACATACTCACACCACACACACTCACACCACTCACACATACACACTCACATGTAAATGTAAATGTTGACCCAGCCTTTGTTGTTTGTGTGCATATGGGCTGAGGCCCACCACTCTGCCATACTCATCCACTAAGGGAGCTCATCGGTGGCAAAGGCTAACTCTCCCCAGCGGTCGTGTGTAGCTCTCTGTCTAGGGATGGAACCGTATGACATTTTCACCCTTCCGTGTCCACATTCCCCCCCCCCCCCGATTTTATCCTTTAAGCAGTCCAGTGAAATGTCCCTCCTCCCCAGGGTCTTCTCCCAGGAGGCAGCGAGGTTTACTTGTTTACTCTGACACTTAGCTTGCCTCTTTGCAATTAGACCTTATCGCTGCTCTGAGTAGGCTGGCAATTGAGACACCTGCATAGCTGATTTGGCTATTTGTTTGTTTCAGTGCTGGGGATGAACCTCAGGCCTCCTGCAGGCCAGACATATCTCTCTTTTCTGACGTTAGCAAGCATGATTAGACAGGAAGCACTATTGTGACAACACACTACAATGTGGATTTCTTCTTCTTTTTTTTTTTAAAGATGTATTTATTTTATTTATAAGAATACAGAATCCTTTTACAGATGGTTGTGAGCCACCATGTGGTTGCTGGGAATTGAACTCAAGACCTCTGGAAGAACACTCAGTGCTCTTAACCCTTGAGCCATCTCTCCAGCCCCCTCTTTTTTTTTTTTTTTAAAGATTTGTTATTTTCAGCTGGGCGTGGTGGCACACACCTTTAATCCCAGCACTTGGGAGGCAGAGGCAGGCAGATTTCTGAGTTCAAGGCCAGCCTGGTCTACAAAGTGAGTTCCAGGACAGCCAGGGCTATACAGGGAAACCCTGTCTCGAAAAAAAAAAACAAAAAAAAAAACCAAAAAAAGATTTATTATTTTCAGTTAGATATGTGTATGTGTAACCTGTTCACTAAATCCCTGGGCCCTCTGTTACTCTTGCTGCTATGGAAAAGGGATCTCTAATGCACAGGCCTGCTATGGAGAAGGGATCTCTAACGCACAGGCCTGCCATGGAAAAGGGGTCTCTAATGCACAGGCCTGCCATGGAAAAGGGATCTCTAACGCACAGGCCTGCTATGGAGAAGGGATCTCTAACGCACAGGCCTGCCATGGAAAAGGGATCTCTAACGCACAGGCCTGCCATGGAAAAGGGATCTCTAACGCACAGGCCTGCGTAAGTGTTGCACTCACCGCAAATAGTTTATTTTACCTTCTGACTTCCATCGCAGCTTCCCTTCTGGATTCTCCTTATCGTTTATAACAGTGCTTAGGTGACTTCCATTTCTAAATCCATTGCTTTCTGTTAGGTAAAATGGAATATCTATCAATGCTCTCTCTCTCCCTCTCTCTCTCTCTGTATGTGTCTGTCTGTCTATCTGTCCATCTGTCTTTTGTCTCTCTCTATTTCTGTCTCTCCCCCCTGCTCTGGCTCTGCCACTGGCACTCCTTCCCCCTACCCCCCATGCATTACAGGCTGGGTTCATACTCACTGTGCAGCCAAGGATGACTTTGAACTTCTCATCTTCCTGCCTCTGCCCCTCCAAGCATGCAGGTGTTATATGGTGCTGGGGATTGAACTCAAGGCCTCAAGCATGCTAGGCAAGTATTCTATCAGCTAAACTCCTTCCTAGCCCCTTGCTAATGATATGGTTTGTTTTTGTTTTTGTTTGTTTGTTTGTTTGTTTGTTTTCCCAAGACAAGCTGTCTCTGTGTAGCCCTGGCTGTCCTAGATTTCACTCTGTAGACCAGGCTGGCCTCAAACTCAGAAATCCACCTGCCTCTGCCTCCCAAGTGCTGAGATCAAAGGCGTGCGCCACCACTGGCTGGCATGATATGTATTTTTAAGTTATGATCATGGGGCACGGGGATGTGCACATAAGTGCAGGTGCCCTTGGAGGCCCTGGAGCTGGAGTTACGAGTGGCTGTGTTTAACCCACTGTGGGTGCTGGGAACCAAACTTGAGTCCTCTGTAAGATCTTCAGGTGCTCTTGGCCATGGAGCCATCTCTCCATACCTGCTAACAAATTCTTTGTTTTCAAAACTTTTTTCTCTGGTTCTCCTTGGCCCCCTTCCTTTCTTCCTTAGCTTTATTCTTTTAAGTCACTTACTTATTAGTTTATTTGTCATAGTGGAGAGGAACCCAGTGCCTCCTGTATGTTAGGCAAAACCTTTGCAGCTAAGGTTCTTTCTTTCTATCATCTGACTTTCTGGCTACTATCTCCAGATTGATACTGAGAAATAAGAGTAGATACCACTGTCTTGCTCCTGATTTTAACAAACTCTTTCACTGTTTCCCCTACCAAGTACAACCTTTATAATTGTTAAGGAAATAGCCATAGTAATTTTTAAGTGTGTGTGTGTGTTGTCTTTATTATCTTTTAGTTGAAGTTTGGGGTATCAAGCCCAGGGTGTTGGGTATGCTAAGGATGTCCTCTATCACTGATATACAGTCTCAGCTCAAGAAGCATTTGTTGTTGTTGTTGTTTAAATCAAGAATGCATACAGAATTCTACCAATTTACTGAGTATCTGTACTGATGAGAACTCCCAAATTATAGTAAAAACAGAAAGACACCTGAGAACACTTTGGCAGATCCTTCTAGAGTTGAAGGAAGAACATCATTCTGAGACCCAGCAATTCCCCTCAGTCTGACATAAATATATTCATAACAGTGATTATCACAACAGTGTCTGTGTGTCTGAGTCTAGATAGGCTGGCTGTGGTCCAGAGGGCTTTCCAAGCATGCAAGAGAGCCTGGGTTCCATTCAAACACAAAAACAAACAAACACAAAAGACCAAACCAACCAACCAACAAAGTGGACAACCAGAGCCACCTACCGGAAATATCTCACTGCAGTAAAGGGGTTTTTTTGTTTTGTTTTTTTTTTTTGTTTTTTTTTTTTTAATTTTTTTTCGAGACAGGGTTTCTCTGTGTAGCCCTGGCTGTCCTGGAACTCACTCTGTAGACCAAGCTGGCCTCGAACTCAGAAATCCGCCTGCCTCTGTCTCCCAAGTGCTGGAATTAAAGGCGTGTGCCACCACGCCCAGCTTGCAGTAAAGTTTTTGCATGGACTAAACTGTGACAGGGAGGACAAGTCAAAGCTGTGTGGCATTGGCCACTGCAGGAGCAGAACAGGGGGACAGAACCCAGACACAGTCTGTTCAATCACCTGTCACTCAAAACCAGGCAGAACTAGGCCACACCGTTTAGAGCCGCACTCCTCTGCAGGAGGCAGGGGATCCACTACTAAAAACCATCATTTTGGTCGTGATGGTTTGTGGTGACTTGGTTGTGATGAATTATCTCATTCTGATAGTTAAGCTGCCGGAGGTTTTTCTACATTTACTCAGCTTGGGGAATCTGCAGTCACAACTCTAAAGAGGCTGAGATGCTCTCAGTCCTGCTGTATCAAGCACTCAGCCACAGTCTGTTCTCCAGGACACAGTGGTCTTACTTTTTCTCTTTTGTTCTTCCTTCTCCTCCTTGCAAAGTCAGGGAGCAACCTGTCCCCAGACAAGGTGCTGGAGTCTGGGACTGGAGAGCCCCTCACAGCACATGACAGCTTACCGATCTAATGCACATGACATGTGCGTACCAATGAATTGTTTTAAAATAACCGTCTTTAGCCGGGCGTGGTGGCGCACGCCTTTAATCCCAGCACTCGGGAGGCAGAGGCAGGCGGATTTCTGAGTTCGAGGCCAGCCTGGGCTACAAAGTGAGTTCCAGGACAGCCAGGGCTATACGGAGAAACCCTGTCTCGAAAAAAAAAAAAAAAAAAAAAAAAAAAAATAAATAAATAAATAACCGTCTTTATGATCGCTGTCAGCAAATGTTTGCTTTGTTACCTATTTTATTCCCATATACCTGGGGTCTCATAAAAAATGTCTTAAACCCAAGGGGCCACAAGTGGAAAAAGTGTAAGGAACATTTGTCCTGGCTCTCAAACCCCTGGATTCACGCCTGGCAGTGTTGGGGGGCTTCCCACAGCCCTCAAGTGTGCTGAGTCTTCCAGTGCCAACACCCACGCCTCATGCCACACAAGGTATGGAGACCCATGTCAGACTGAGAACACTCATGGACACAGGACACAGGGGGTGCAGTGAGCAGCCACCCCATGATCTCCAGAGCCCCACGCCCTCTATCAGGGCTACATGAGTTGACCAACAGCAGAGTCCGTGCCACCAGCAGCTCCTCTATAGCTTGGGGTTTTCTAGTTCACCATGTGGTCACGCCACGGGTTTTGCTGTTTCGTGGTTTTCCCTTTGATTGATTGATGCTTTGTTTGTTTGTTTTGGGGAGGGGTTGGTTTATTTGTTTCATCATGTTATGTTTGAGACAGGTTCTGACACTATAGTTCACATGGACCTGGAACTCACTGGGTAGCCCTGGCTGGTCTCCAGCATACACTTAGCCTGCTGCCTCAGTTTCTCCTGTGCTGAGATTATGAAGATACACACTACCATGCCTGACTCTCTCTGCCTTAAAGGTACACTTTAAAAGTTTTCTCCTCCTCTTCCTCCTCCTCCCCTTCCTCCTCCTTCCCCTCTTCCCCCTCTACCTTCTATCTTCTACACTTGGCCTGGTAGCTAAGTGACCTTGAACTCAGTGCAGTCCCCTTGCCTCAGCCTTCCAAGCGCTGGCAGTATGAGCATGAGCCTCCGTGTGTGGCCCTTCTCTCTGCTTTTCACTGTGGTGGACTTCCCTGAGGAAGCTCTTAGCCCAGAACAAACCCAGGAAACTCAGGGTTAGAAGCTGTTAAACATATAAAAGTAATCTAAGCATATTATTTCAGGTCTTTTTTAGAAATCTAGATGAGCCGGGCGTGGTGGCGCACGCCTTTAATCCCAGCACTAGGGAGGCAGAGGCAGGCGGATTTCTGAGTTCGAGGCCAGCCTGGTCTACAAAGAGAGTTCCAGGACAGCCAGAGCTACACAGAGAAACCCTGTCTCAAAAACCAAAAAAAAAAAAAAAAAAAAAAAAAAAAAAAAAAAAAAAAAAAAAAAAAAAAAAAAAAAAAAAGAAATCTAGATGAAAAGGAGATTACTCATCCCCTCGCCCCAACGCTATTACATGGACAAAAAGATGAAACCTCAGGGCTGGGAACAGACGGGGACAGTGAAATGAGCACACCTCAGGGCCATCACCGCCCTTGGGCTGGATACTGTTGGCGAATGATCATCACCAGGCCCTGGGTTCAATTCCCCAGCATGGCATAAAAACTGGGCAGGTACTCCCAGGACTCTGGGAGTTATCTACTACAAACAAGTTCAAGGCCAGGCTGCACATACAGCCTGAAACCTTACACAGGTCAATGAGAAGTGGTTTCATTTTATGTATTTACCAAGCACACAGGGGAAGGAACCTGAAGACAGGAGTCAAACGCACAGACTTGGTGTCATTATGATTTGTTTGCTCTCCTTGAGGCTTTATTCACACCTCAGAGGCACCTGCAGGCAAACCACTCCCCATTAGAACAAACCCTCAAAGAGTAAAGGGGTGTACACTGTGCTACCCCGAATCTCTGCTCCTGGCTGGGTCAGAGCCATCAAAGTCTATGCCGGGAGTCAAAAGGACCCCTCCTTCAGCCGTGCAAACTAGAGACCCCATCTTCTCTGGGTCCACACGGGAGAGCCATTTCTTCTGAGATGCTGCGTCTAAACTCCATCTGTTTTCACAGAGGACTTGGGGGGGGGGGGTGGGGGTCAGGAAATTACAGGGGCTGGGGTATAGCTCTGTGGTGAAGAACTTGCCCAGAATGTCCAAGGTGCTGATTCCATCCCCTGTACACTGTCTGTCTATCTGTCTGTCTGTCTGTCTGTCATATTATTGCCTCCCTGCCATACCCCACACAATTAAAAGGTATTGAGGAGAAAGACCCCTGAAGGTGATTTTTTTTTTCTCTGCAGAAAAACCTAGAAGCCCTGGTCATTACAAACTTCTCTTCCTGCCTGTCTTTCTTTTCAATCAATTAAGCAAATATTTCTTGATTGTGACCCTATGGAGGCCACTGCCACCACAGTGACGCAGGTGCATGGGTTGGAGAAGTGACTCTACAGTGTCCCTGCCCCCTATCTCCTTCACTGTCCCCAGTGAAATTTCACCGAGGGCCATTTCGACCCAGGGACCACGGATGTGTTAATCAGCAGCCTGTGTCTCAGTTTCTGTATCTGTGTGACAAGAGCCTTAATGGCATCACTGGGCTTCCATCCCGTCCTGTTTGCAGAATCCTGCCTCTCATTGCCTCACCTGACAAGAGGAGAGAGGTCCAAGGCTCCTCCTGAGACACACATCTAAAACTAAACTCAGGATTCACACCTGTCAGAAAGGGGACAGGGCCACATGGCTTGTACCATACTCCCTGTTCCTGCCTAGTCATCTCCCTCCTTGGCCCAGTGAGGCCCAAATGTGCCTGGACTTCCCTGGGAGAGCGCTCTGGGCTAGGGTCAGGAGCTCAGAGGGGTGGGGCTGGGCCTTTCTAAGGCACCTTGGCTGGCCTTGGTGCATTTGTCCTCAGGAACAAAGTGTCTACCCCTGCCGGGAAGGGGACCTGAGTTTACTCCTGGTCCATAGCTTGCCTGTCCTCAGAGTCCCCTTTCCATCTGAACTAGCTGACACCTACCCCTGAAGGCCTGACCCCATATTGTTGCTTGACACTCAACTGGCAGCCTGACCTATTATCGGGGTCAAACCTCTTACCCTGCACCCACCTCAAGCCCAGCCCAGGGTTGCTCTAGTCAGTGTTCTGCCCTCTCCTGCAGGCTGACAAACTTGGTTCACCAAGAGGGTAACTCCCTCTTCCAGTCTGACCACCCCCCCAGACCACCAAAGTTCTACCTATCCTCATTCCCAAGGCTAAAAGGCAAGCTCCTTCTACATGACAAAGGGCAGTCTCCCTCCCACCTGACACCTAATCAAGCCCATTGTGCAAAATGCCCAATCCACATTCACTTCCTTCTGACTGATTGGTCAATTACTGTATTTCCCCAAAGACAATCCAGAATCCACATTCAGAAAAAGAAATCTGTTTGCCAAGGGATATTTGTCCTGTCTGCTGGCTACACCTTTAACGACCCCTCTCACCACCTCCTTAGTCCTAGACCACACAACCCTAGTCTGAACTGCAATTGCAAACAGCTGGAGGTCATGACAGGAGCCCTGTCTGAGACTCTATTCTCTATGCTGAGCTTGGCTTCTCCTCTGTGCCCTAGAACCAAATGTCCAAGTGTTCTCTGCCCCTACCTCCTGTTTCCAACTTCTATAGTCAGAGAGGCCTCCAAACCTAGGGCCCTTTGGGGGTCCTTCCTGCCTCATGTCTCCCACAAGACTGTATGGTCTCACTGGGTCTCATTTTCTGTTTGAGACCCTCCATCCCTTGCTGGGAGACTGCCCACCTCTCACCTCCAATATAGTGATAATCTTTGAAAAGCTTCTATTATGAAGTGAGCTGCATTAGTCAAAACCCTCCAAAATAAAGTCTGTAAAGTTAATTATAGAAAGCAGGGAATGGCATTACGGGCTTGCAATTCCAGCACTTGGAAGGCAGAGGTAAGAAAACCAGAAGTTCAAAGCCATCCCTTAGCTACACAGTGAGCTGGAGACCAGCCTTGGCTGGCTACAGTGAGCTCCTGTATCAAAATTAAAAAAAAAAAAAAAAAAAGAGCCGGGCATGGTGGCGCACGCCTTTAATCCCAGCACTGGGGAGGCAGAGGCAGGCGGATTTCTGAGTTCAAGGCCAGCCTGGTCTACAAAGTGAGTTCCAGGACAGCCAGGGCTATACAGAGAAACCCTGTCTCGAAAAAAAAAAAAAAACAAAAAACAAAACAACAACAACAACAACAAAAATCATGGGCCGGGCTGAAGAGACGGCTCAGCAGTTAAGAGCATTGAGTACTCTTCCAAAGTTCCTGATTTCAATTCCCAGCAACCACATGATGGCTTATAACCATTTGTACTGGGAACTGATGCCCTCTTCTGGTGTGTCTGAAGACAGTGACAGTGTGCTCACATACATAAGATAAGTAGTTTTTTAAAAATCATAGGCCTAGGGCTGGTGAGATGGTTTAGCGGGTAAGAGCACTGACTGTTCTTTCGAAGGTCCTGAGTTCAAATCCCAGCAACCACATGGTGGCTTACAACCATCCATAGTGAGATCTGAGACCCTCTTCTGGGTGTCTGAAGACAGGTACAGTGTTCTTACATATAATAAATAAATAGATCTTTAGAAAAAAAAAAGCATAGACCTAAATATTTGCATGTATGTGTACCACTCTGTCACTGGCGGCTGTGGAGGTCAGAAGAGGGAGTCGGATCCCCTGGGTCTGATGTTAAGGATAGTTCTAAGCTGCTATGTGGGTGCTGGGAACTGCTCCTCTGCAAGGCCAGTAAGTGCTCTTAACCACTGAGCTAATTGACTAGACCTGTAAAAATAAGCCTTTTAAAACAAAATAATCAGATGTGAAGCACACTCCTTTAATCTTGACACTTGAAATACAGAGGTGGGCAGACCTGTCACACATGAGTTCTAGGCCAGCCAGGGCTACAGAATGAGACTGTCACAAAAAACAAGAAAAAGATGAAAATAAAAGATAACGCAGAAGAAAATCCACCTGATTTGGCGTCTGGTAGGTATGGCACTTTTCAGATACTGCACCACAGTGAGGAGTGATTTTCATGTGTCCAAGCAAGGAGGCAGATGCAGAGAAGGCAGGAAGATGCTCCTACGTGAAGTTCTTTCTCCTGGCCCAAGTCACAGCTTCAGGCCACTAGATCCAGGGCACAAGCCAGGTAAGAAGGGGTCTCACCTACAGATGCAGAAAAGGACTAGGAGTGAGGAGACCAGCCTAAAGAGCCAGGGGATGCCCAGAGGACCATACCCAGGGACCTGGGGAGGTCAGCTGGACAGGAAGGGGGCAGAGGAGTGCCTTTGGCCACATCAGTAGCAGAGCAGAATGGGACACAGCAGAGCTCATGATGAGGACAGAGGAAGCCTCTGGAAAAATACCTACTAGCTAGATCCTTGAGGGAGAGAAGACCAGAGCCCAAAGGGACAAAGAACCAAGAGAAGATGCAAGAGACACTCACTTTAGATAGCCACAAGCTGGGCTAGCATCAGGACCAGGGTGGCTGTGAGGGTATTTTCATCTTTACAGTAGAAGATGAAAGCTCAGATGTGGAAGTGGGGTCAGAGAAGCAGCTGTGCCTTGGGGAATGAGGAGTTGCTCAGGTGGTGTTGGTGCCTGCAAGAACCCAGCAGCAAGCCTTAGTCCACAGTCTAGCACAGCCAGGGAAGCTCATACCACTGCTGACAGCAGAGCTGGGCAGGAAGCAAGCATGGAGGCCCATAATCTACCTTTGTCTCCAAACACTATGCTTTTCCCAGGCCAGCCCTGGCTCTGAAGCTCTCTCTCCTTCAGAAGAACAAAGAGCTAATTAAAAAGCTAACTATAGTAGCACTCTCCTGTGATCTCAGCTCTGTGGAGGATCAGAGGCTTCCAGGACTGACTACCCAGAGGCCTTACAGAGTACAAGCCTGCCAATCCGCCTTCAGTCCCGATTCACACAGTCTCCAGGCCTACAGGTGAAGAAAGAACAGATTCCCGAAAAGCTGTCCTCTGACTTCCACAAGCACACCATAGCTCATCCTCCTATTGTTTTTTTGTTTTTGTTTTTTTATTTTTGGTCTTTCGAGACAGGGTTTCTCTGTATAGTCCCGACTGTCCTGGAACTCACTCTGCGGACCAGGCTGGCCTCGAACTCAGAAATCCGCCTGCCTCTGCCTCCCAAGTGCTGGGATTAAAGGCGTGTGCCACCACACCCGGCTCCCCCCAAACTTTTAAACCTAATTTTTCAATAAAGTCTTGTTCCTCTTGAAAAAAACAAAAACAATGTGTGATGATGTTTTCGCGTGCACGAGTTAGTATGTGCACATGAGTTATCTCCGTAGGTGCATGCATATATGCTAGCATGCATACACATGTGCATGTGATTTTGCACGTGTGCATGTGAGGGATGTGTAAGTGTACCTGAGTGGTGTATGTGAATGTGTGTGCTGTGTGGGTAGTAGGTTTGCATGCTTGAGTGTGTCTGAGTCCCTCCTGGCTACTCCTAATCACAATAGGGAAGGTGTGGCAAGCTCTGGGATTGGGCCATGTTCACACAGTAGGCTCACGGTCCCAAAAGAATGTGTTTTTGCTAATGTTAGTGAAAGGTAGTGGTCCCTAGACTGGCTAGGTCCCCTTGCCTAGTAGCTTGGGACTTTTTTTTTTTTTTTAGGTTGGGACTTTTGCACCCAGATCTTTCCTATCTCACACAGTCCAAGATACCTTGGCAACCAGATAGGAGCAGCCAAAGGCAAATTCTACAGAGAAACATGGAGAAAGAAAACATCACTGGGTAATGGTGGCACACACCTTTAATCCCAGCACTTGAGAGGCAGAGGCAGACAGATTTCATAGTACGAAGCCAGCCTGGACTACAGAGTGAATTTCAGGACAGCCAGAGCTCACAGAGAAACCCTGTCTTGAAAAACCAAAAGGAAGAAGAGGAGGAGGAGGAGGAGGAGGAGGAGGAAGAGGAGAAAGAGGAGAAAGAGGAGGAAGAGGAGAAAGAGGAGGAGGAAGAGGAAGAGGAGAAGGAAGAGGAGGAGGAAGACAAGACGAGCAGAGTTGGTGTCGAGTCCCAAACTGGACAGGCTGAAGCTTTATTTATTGGTGCTCACAATTTCCTTTGTCCCATATGTGGCCTGGCTCCAGCAGGACTGGTTGCTCAAGGAGAAGGACTCAGCTGGAGGAAGATGACTGCCCACTAGCCAGCTCAGAGATGCGGCTGGTGCAGAAGCGCCCTCTGCAGTTTAGGGAAAGCATATACACCCACTGGCAGTCACTCCAAGGGAGGCTGGTAAAGACCAGATGGCAGTCTTGCTCCATATCTGAAACAGACCTGAGCCACAGTGGTGGTCGCGCTGGTCACATTCTCTTGAGCATCCTCTCATTTCTCTGGGTTCCAGAACACATGCTCACTTTTTCCTGTTTCCTGCAGGGCCAGGCCCTGGCCTTAGCTAACCTCAGAGCCTCTGTATCCCTCCCCTGTCTGTGACCCCTTCATCCAGCCCGCTCCCCTCGGTTTCCAGCCTTCTCTGTGCCCCTTCATCCCTGAGTTTTTGTGATCCTCAGATAATGCTTTGTCTGACCGACTCTGCTCCACCTGGGACAGAGTTGAAGCAGGACTCCGTACCTCAGGAGATAAGGCATTTAAAGAAGCAGCTACACCTACCAAGGCGTTAAGGATGGTCCTTCACCCAAGATGGATAATGTCACTTTAAAAAGAAGTCAGGAGAGAGAGAGAGACCCAGGGGGTGGGGTTATTGAGAGAAAGGGGACATCTGCAAGCCCAGGGGACTCCAATGCCACTGACACCCAAATGTCAGGCTCCCAGACTGCAGGAGGGCAGGCAAACGTGTGTCTGCTACGCAGGCTGTTCATTATGCAGGATTAGAGCCCTAAAAAGCCACCTTGCACTAATGTCAACTGGGTACCAGTTCTACTGGAATGGTGCTGGCTTGCAACCTTACCTCCTTGCTGGGGTCTCTTCTGAGACTCTGCCTCCATCTCCACCCGATCCAAGTATAAAAGCAAAGAGCGAATTATCCCCTTGGCAGACAAAAGGCTCGGCCCTGAGTTAACAGGTCTGCCATCCAGGGTAGCCATCCACCGCCGCCACCACTGCTGTTAATATTCTTGTCAAATGTCTCTGGGTGTTCCACAGGTTAGCTTATTAGTTTGTGGTGTCACAGAAAGGCTGGGAAAGGGGCTCAGTGGTGGATATACTTAGTGTTCTTGTATGGATATGCACGCAAGCACATATACACATACATATACACAGGGTGGGGGTGGGGCAGAGGAAGAAGGAGAAAGGAAAGGGAAAGAAAGAATAGAAAAAAAGGGGGGAAAGACCCTAATGAAACCCAAGTAATGGGGCTCTGTCTGACAGGCCTTCACCCCTACTTTCCTCTCACCTTGCTCCCTCCCTCTGTGCTCAACAATCCCCACTAAGCACCTGCTAAGTGCCAGGCATTGTGCTCTAGCTGAGCACACAGTAGGGACCTGTATTGCCTCATCTTTGTAGCACACAGATTGGCTTTTTTTAAAAAAATGATTTATTTATTTTATGTATATGAGTACACTGTAGCTGTACAGATGGTTGTGAGCTTTCGTGAGGTTGTTGGGAATTGAATTTTTAGGACCTCTGCTCGCTCCGGTCAACCCCACTTGCTCAGTCCTTACTTGCTCTGTCCCAAAGATTTATTTATTATTATACGTAAGTACACTGTAACTGTCTTCAGACACACCAGAAAGAGGGCATCAGATCCCATTACAGATGGTTGTGAGCCCCCATGTGGTTGCTGGGATTTAAACTCAGGACCTTCAGAAGAGCAGTCAGTGCTCTTAACCACTGAGCCATCTCTCCAGCCCACAGATTGGTTTTTAAACAATCAATTGCTATGGCGCTACAGGGAGAAACTTTGTTGATTACACTTTCCCTGACACTGACCTTTCTCATGCACATGCCTGAAAAGCCCCAGTTACTGTTGCCCTGAAAAGCCCCAGTTACTGTTGCCCAAAGCGCTTTTGCCACACTCCTCCCACTTAAAATTCATTTATTTACTTACTTATACTTTATCGTCTTTTGGAAACAGGATCTTACTATGCAGCTCTAGTTGTCCTCAAACTCACAGCAATTCATCTGCCTCTGCCTCCCAAGGAGTGTGCACCGCCATGCCCAGAGAAAAGATGACACAAACCCATTTGTCTCCATTTGACGACCAGGCCTGCCTGCCTTTCTTTCTTTCTTTCTTTCTTTCTTTCTTTCTTTCTTTCTTTCTTTCTTGATTTTCTTTATTTTATATATGTTAGTACACTGTAGCTGTCTTCAGACACACCAGAAGAGGACATCAGATCCCCTTACAGATGGTTGTAAGCCACCATGTGGTTGCTGAGAATTGAACTCAGGACCTCTGGAAGAGCTGTCAGTGCTCTTAACCATCTCTCCAGCCCCCCAGGCCTGATTTCAAAAAGAAGGCCATAGGCACCAGCTCCAGGAACAGACCATAAAATCCAGAAACAAGGTCATAAAACCCCCTCCCAAAGAACAGCCTGAGGATAACCATAACAATGAGGAAAACCACAAAAATGGGGAAAACCACAAAAATGAGGATATCTTATCTCAGGATGGGCCATCTGTGCTGGGCAGCCCTATCTCATCCTATGGTTAAACGTTCATGACATAGGAATGCAGGCCAGTGACCACCTGTGACCTCCCTGCACCCACCAATGAAATTTTATGTTATCCTAATCCTTCCAGAGTGCTCCCCCAGTTTCCTTTGAGAAGGCCTGTGCACCTTTGTCTGGAGTTGTCATTTTGAAGAATGGTTGACCCCCACACGCTGGTTGTTTCTGCAGAATAAACACTCTTTGTCTTTGCATACTATCTGAGTCTGGGGTCTTTCTTCAGTGATTTTCAGACCCTTATACTCAGAACTAAAAATTTATTTCTTGCCGGGCGTGGTGGCACACACCTTTAATCCCAGCACTCAGGAGGCAGAGGCAGGCGGATTTCTGAGTTCGAGGCCAGCCTGGTCTACAAAGTGAGTTCCAGGACAGCCAGGACTATACAGAGAAACCCAGTCTCAAAAAACAAAAAACAAAAAAACAAAAACAAAAAAAAAGAGAGAATTATTTCTTAAGTTAACATACAAAGCAGTGGGTTTCATTATGACATTTTCATGCATGCATTTCATTATATTTTGTTTTTCTGTCTTTCATGCATATGTTTATGTGTGTGCACATGCTTGTGTGGGTGTGCATGATGGGGTGGGGGTGCTAAAGTCAAAGTCATGTGAAGTAGAAACATCTGGTTTCTTTGATAAGTCAGTTATGTCAAAGATATTTTGCTGGTGCACAGAGGTAAAAGGATGTTTTGCTAAAGCAGACACGTGAAAGGACTTGTTGGAGTAGGTGTGTCACTGTGGGTGTGGACTTAAGACCTTCACCCATGCTGCCTGGAAGTCAGTTTCCACTAGCAGCCTTCAGATGAAGATGTAGAACTCTAAGCTCTGCCTGCACCATGCCTGTCTGGATGCTGCCATGTTCCTACCTTGAGGATAATGGACGGAACCTCTGAAATGTATAAGACAGCCCCAATTAAATGTTGTCTACAAGTTGCTTTGGTCATGGTGTCTGTTCACAGTAGTAAAACCCTAACTAAGACACCCTCCCAACTCAAGAGGAATTTCAGAGTTATAAGAAGGCCTACTTCTTCTCTGGGCCCACCTCACCCCACTTCCACTCCCCACTCCTTACACACACACACACACACACACACACACACACACACACACACACAGAGTCATCTAGATCTTCTCTTTACCAGCCACTCATTCCCTTAGCTGGTCATGAATGTCTCAGGATGCTGACACTGTAAAGCCAGGGGGACCTGGCACATAAGTGAGCTGCACGTTATGTGTCTAGAACAGGGTCTGAATATGCATTGTTCAAGTGGTAGGGATTTCTCCCCAGCCTTAGCTAGCCAGCTTTCTGAGAATGTTGTCTAGCAGCCACAGTCCGCTCAGATTCAAGTTAATAAAAACTCACTTGTCAGGTACCTGGCAGTGGCCCCCACAGCTGCCTGAGGTCTGAGCATTCCTGTAGAGCCCTCAGGGACACTGAATGCAAAGTTTGCTGTAGATTTAAAGAGGCAGAGAGGGCTGGTGAGATGGCTCAGCGGGTAAGAGCACCCGACTGCTCTTCCGAAGGTGATGAGTTCAAATCCCAGCATCCACATGGTGGCTCACAACCATCCGTAACGAGATCTGGAGTCCTCTTCTGGAGTGTCTGAAGACAGCTACAGTGTACTTACATATAATAAATAAAATAAATCTAAAAATAAATAAATAAATAGATAAATAAATAAATAAATAAATAAAGAGGCAGAGACTATAAATGAGAAACATCTGTGAAGAAGGAAGCCAGATGATCAGAAACTGGGCACCTTTGGGAGAGCAGAGAGTTTGGGAGCACTCTGGAGGGAGGAGGTGGAAGTCTGTGTTTGCTCCAAGCCCCTCATTTCCCATCATCCAAATCGGAGGATATTAAGGCTGGTTGGCAGCGTAGACCTATAATTCCATCTGCTCCTGAGGCCTGCCTGGGCAGCTCATTGAGACCCTGTCCCCAGAAGGAGAAAGGGCCTCATGCTTCACATGAATGAAGCTCTGGTTCCAACCCAAACACTGCATAATAAGATAAAATAAAATAAAATAAAATAGGAGAGATGGCTCAGCAGTTAAGTGCACTGACTGCTCTTCCAGAGGTCCTGAGTTCAATTCTCAGCAACCACATGATGGCTCACAACCCTCTGTAATGGGATCTGACACCCTCTTCTGGTGTGTCTGAAGACAGCGATAGAGTACTCACACATATAAATAAATAAATAAATAAATAAATAAATAAATAAATAAATAAATCTAACATAAAACAAAATGGCCGATGCCATGCAGAGAATAGGCCCTGGATGCAGGCAGCCCATAGCTTTGACCCTGGCTCTATCACCTGCTTTGACCCTGGCTCTATCACCTGCTTTGACCCTGGCTCTATCACCTGCTTGCCAGGCTTCCTGTGCCTCTGACTTCTTGCAGATTGTAACAAAACAGCTCCTTCAGGTTCTCAGGGCTCATGCCTGCCACACACCAGGCTCTTTGTCCCCTTTAGATACCAGCGCACAGACTGGAGAGCCTGGTCTCACTCTCAGCTTACAGGTGAGGACAGGCAGGCTCAGGAACTTGGCAAGGTGTGGTCTGACTCTCTAGCCCTCTCCCCCTGCCTGAGACCCGTGTGTGCCGCTTCCGATGACCTGGGAGGCTAGGTTCAGGGAGCGATTGACACTCTATCCAGGAGCCTAGAAGGGATGCTGGCTTGTGGGTCCACAAGGGGGCAGCTGCCCAGCTTTATGGCCCTGGTGGCAGCTATGGCAGAAGTAAGAAGGAAGCTGAGAATAAACCCAGGCTTTCCCCTCTGCAGAACACTGAACTTCTTAGCAGAAACAGGAAGTCACCAGCTTCTCTCCAACCTACCTTCTCCCTGATCCCGACTCCCCACCCCAGAGCTCAGAGGTAGATGTCCTCTAGTGGACAGAGCTGCTTCGCTGCCCTACACCATGGGAACACAATAGATCAAGCACCTTGAAACAACTTTTTTCTCTGACTTGGAACATCTTTAGGAGTGACCAGTAAGTTCTGGGAAAAGGACTCTGACCCAGGGACTGAAATGTTGCTGCCAGCTGCCCGAGATGGGGGTACCCACCCTTGACAATTGACCTTGTCAATTACAAGGGGTTGCTATGGAGCCAAGAACAGTATTAAGATACAGAGACCAACAGCAGACTCAGCCCAGGGGAGGAGCCTTTCACTTTCTCCTCCGCTCTGAATTCTAAGACAGAGAAAACTAAATGAGAATGTCTCGTGCATATCTCTACAGATGATCAACGATGGACATTTTCTTCTCCCCAAATTAGTTGGTAAACTGCTAGAAGCACAGAGGCCTGGGTTCTAATCCTTCCTGGCCAGGTGGCCTTGGGCAAATCCCATTTCTACTTCAGTTTCTGGTTATTTCATTAAAAAAAAAAAAAAAAAAAAAAAACAAAGCAAAGTGTGGTGCTTTATTTAGTCTGTAATTGTGGCACTCGGTGGACTAAGGAGGAAGGTCAGCTTATAGCAAAATTAAGACCAGCTCGGGCTATGTAGTAACCTTGTGGTGGTTTGAATAAGAGTTCCCCATAGGGGCTGGTGAGATTGGGGCCAACCGGAGCAAGCGAGCGGGCCAACTGGAGCGAGCGGGGCTGGCCGGAGCGAGCGGGTCGAGCGGGGTTGACCGGAACAAGGGGGGAAAAAAGTTCCCCATAGGCTCATATAGGTGTGGCTTTGTGGGAGGAAGTGTATTGGGGGAGGGGGCTTTGAAGTTTCCAAAGCCTGTGCCCAGTGCATTCACTTGGGTTCTCTCTCTCTCTCTCTCTCTCTCTCTCTCTCCACTTCATCCCTCTCTCCCTTCCCCTGCCTGAAGATCAAAAATGTAGCCCTCAGCTACTTTTCTAGTACCACGCCCGACACCGTGCTCGCTGCCATGGCAATAATGGGCTACGCCTTTGAAACTTTAAGCCATCCCCAATTAAATGCTTCCTTTCATAAGAGCTGCCTCAATCATGGTGTCTCTTCACAGTGATAGACCAGTAACTAAGACAAAGTTCTAAGCCAGCATGAGCTATAGAACATCTTATCTCAAATATCTTTAATGAACAATGAAGTTGGGGCGTGGCTCTTCCTGCTTACGATGCAGGGAGCCCTGGGTTCCCAGCACCACTCACAGGTCAGTAATTGCCAGGTCTTCCGTGGGGCCTCTGCATACCTGAGTCACTGTGCAGCTTGTGCGGACCTGCGCAGGCAACCCTGTGGCTTGGAGCCACCCTCCCCTCTATCCACCCCCCCCCCCCACACACACACACAAGTCCTTCTCTCCCCTATGAAGAAGCTCAACCTGGCTCTGCAGAAGGAACAGCAATACTGTTATGTTACTCCAGTCATAGGGACTTCCTTAGTAAATGCCCATGTCAGGAACAATATCACCGGCCACCTCCATTCATCTTATTATTTTGGGCCAGTTCTCATCCTGTTTTAGTGACTATGGCACAGTTCTCATGGAGGGGAGAAGCTTACATACAAATCTTAGTATGTATAAAAGGGGACCCCAGATCCAACCAAAACAGCCCTCCAGTGGACACTCTGAGAGGTAGGATGAGCGCTCTCCCACTATTGAAAAGTCTCCACTGCCAGCTGTCCAAAAACCCTCAGGATGCTCTAGCACAGAGTACAGGCCAGTCACTCCTGTCTTCAAGGATGGAGTGTTTATCCACATGACCTTCCTGAAGCTGAAAGCCATCACGTAATTGGTTTTCCTCTCAGTGTGCTTTAACGTAAATGTCCCTCAGACATTCTCTCCTACCTGAAGACTCTCAAGGCTGTAAGAATAAGCAGGGTAGGATTTCAGACAGTGAAAGGGCCTGGGTAGCTTCTTGAGGCAGGAGCACCACCCTGAAGACATTTGATAGCACTCACTGTACTGCCGTGATGACAGTCATCCCAGCATCCTATAATCCCTGCCGCCGTCATATGACAGTAATCCCAGCACTTGGGAGGGAGGCAGACACAGGAAGATTCCAAGTTTGAGGGCAGCCTTGGCTTAAGAGAGTTCAAAGATAGCTTGGGTCCGTATAGCAAGAAACAAAACCCTCAACAAACAAAACTCTCTTAGATTTAAAGATGTCAAAATTCAATTAGCAGGTTCAAGGTCAGGCTAAGGGCTGTGTGTTACTCTACCATAAAGCACATACTGAGCATGCTCAGGGTGCTCCCAGGTCATGGGAGAGGAGAGTCCGTGGAGAAGTGGATGGTAACCGTTCCATTGTCAACAGGCACCCAGAGGAGGGACCCTGGGCTAGCCTGGCTGCACAGGTGGGCTTCTAAGAGGTGGGATCCAGAGTGCCAGTCTACCCACCTGTTCCAAGGCATTGCATTTCTTTCTTTCTTTTCTTTCTTTTCTTTCTTTCTTTCTTTCTTTCCTTTCTTTCTCTCTCTCTTTCTTTCTCTCTCTCTCTTTCTTTTTCTTTCTTTTTAGAGAATTATTTAAGTGTATCAGTACACTGTCACTGTCTTCAGACACACCAGAAGAGGGCATCAGACCCCATTACAGACAGTTGTGAGCCACCATGTGGTTGTTGAGAATTGAACTGAGTACCTCTAGAACAATGAGTGTTTTTAACTGCTGAGCCATCTCTCCAGCCCAAAGGATGGCATTTTCATGTCAAGAATGTTCCTGGACATAGCTCAGACCAAAGCAGGGCAGCCAGCTGGAGTATGCTCCAGCTCTGATCCCCAGGGACTCAGACCTGCAGTCCCGACACCTGCAGCACCGCAGGGACTCCCAATGTACTTGGTGACTAGGACATACTTTCATAGGATTATTTTTCAAATCTGCGCAGTGATACTTAAAGTATGTAATGAGACTATAACCCCAGCATTAAAGATGCTGAAGCCAGATTGTTGTGAGTTCAAGACCAGCCTGGTCTATAGAGCAATACTGTCTCAAATCAACAGCTGCATCTTGACAGGTCTTGCTCCTGCCCTGCCCCCCACTTAGGTTCCCCTCTTACTAGCTTGTATAGTCTTCTCACTTACTTTTCTTTCTTTTTTTTTTTTTTTTAAGATTTATTTATTTATTATTTGTAAGTACACTGTAGCTGTCTTCAGACGCTCTAGAAGAGGGCATCAGATTTCATTACGGATGGTTGTGAGCCACCATGTGGTTGCTGGGATTTGAACTCGGGACCTTCGGAAGAGCAGTCGGCGCTCTTAACCACTGAGCCATCTCACCAGCCCCTTACTTTTCTTTTAAATTGCATTTTTATATGCTGTGTGTGTTGGGGAAGGGAGATGGACCTCCATATCACATGTGCATGTTCTTCCACCCCCACCCCACCTCACCGCTGCCTTATGTGAGCTCCAGGGACCAATGTTCAAGATATCAAGCTTGCTGGTGCTGCTGACTGGGCCCAGGGCCTTCTGCACACTACACACTCTCCCACCCAGCCACTTCCCCAGCCCCCACCATACTCACTTCGATATTCCACCTGCCTTCCCAGTGATAACAGAGCACAGGAGAGGCCAGAGCCAGGCCCTTGGGCACCCAGAACTCTTCGGTCTCTCTGGGGTGTTACTTAGCAACAGTCACATACAGGGTAGAAGGAGTGTGCTTATATTTCTGCACACCATGCAGGGCGTAGTGGTGCACACCTTTAATCACAGCACTCGGGAGGCAGAGGCAGGTGGATTTCTGAGTTCGAGGCCAGCCTGGTCTACAGAGTGAGTTCCAGGACAGCCAGGGCTATACAGACAAACCCTGTCTCAAGAAAAAAAAAAAAAAAAGGAACAGTGAGGGGTGGAGGTGGAGGGGCGACTGTCACATCTTTCTGTTTTCTCCCTCAATACTGGGGACAGAAGCCAGGAAGGGCTTCAGCATGCTAGGTAAATGTTCTATCACCAAGCTACACCTCCAGCCTCAAAGCGTTCATTCAGTCTTTCAACTATCAAAACGATGCCTGCCAAAGTAGAATAAACCAGGGATCTACTGTTAGCAGCCAGGTAGAACAGCTTGCTCCCAGGGATCTACTGTTAGCAGCCAGGTAGAACAGCTTGCTCCCAGGGATCTACTGTTAGCAGCCAGGTAGAACAGCTTGCTGTTTCAGAAAAGCAAAACAGAGCCGGGCGTGGTGGCGCACGCCTTTAATCCCAGTACTCGGGAGGCAGAGGCAGGCGGATTTCTGAGTTCGAGGCCAGCCTAGCTGGTCTACAAAGCGAGTTCCAGGACAGCCAGGGCTATACAGAGAAACCCTGTCTCGAAAAACAAACAAACAAACAAAAAAAAAAAAAAAGAAAGAAAAAGAAAAGCAAAACAGAGGCACAAATAGGTAAATGTTCTCCTGGGAACCTCAGAAAAGCTCACGGTGTTTAGTGGGGACTGAAGGCTGCCCCAGGTTGGCTGGAGAGTCCTGTAGGACACGAGGAGCCTGGAAGAGGCCACGGGTAGTCTGTGCTGCCAGGGGCTGGTCTTGGTTTCTGACAACATTTCTCCCTAAGTCTTGGGAATTTGAATACTTGGTCCCCAGTTGGCGGCTGTGTGGGAAAGATTAGGAGACGTGGCCTTGCTGACACCAGCTGGCACCAGGGTGGGCTTTGAGGCTCAGGGTTAGCCCTCTCTCTTTCCTGAGCTCTCCACTGGTCCTGCTGCTCTGCTCTGTTCAGAAACCACAAGCTCAAGACAAACTGTTTCCACTCCAAGCTGCCTTGGTCATGGTGTCTTATCACAGCGATAGAAAAATAACTAAAGACAGTGATGTAAAAGTAGAGAAAAGGCCTGTGATGGGGGGTGGGGGGTGGAAGGTGGTGCACACCTCTGATCCTAGCATTTGGGAGGCAGAGGCAGTCATATCTCTGTAAGTTCAAGGTTCAAGGCCAGCCTAGTCTACAGAGTGAGTTACAGGGCAGTCAGGGTTACACAGAGAAACCCTGTCAGGGAGAGGGAGAAAGAGAGAGAGGGAGGGAGGGAGAAAGAGAGGGAGAGAGGAGGAGAGAGAGAGAGAGAGAGAGAGGAGGAAGAAGAAGAAGAAGAAGAAGAAGAGGAGGAGGAGGAGGAGGAGGAGGAGGAGGA